>CM050165.1:134583969-134786469 GCA_027410445.1 Discoglossus pictus | reverse complement strand
TTGGAAATTAAGTCAAAATACTACTTAGAAGTAGAACCACTCAGCCTTATATTTAGAATATACTTATTTCAGGAACCACACATGCAAATAGACACAAATAATACAACAACTAATGTATTTTGGTTTCTTTTGATCGATTTCCTTAGAATACTTATCTGCATTCAAAGTCTTCTCTTACCTATCTGCACAGTGGAATGTGTTAGATAAAACTTCCAATGCCTTCAACACGACTAATGGAAAATGTGTTACTTCACACATGCTCTTGAGAAAATAGCAGACATAATTATTTGATTAAAAAATGGGGCCACAGAGGAAAGAATAATTGCATATGAAAATTTAAATGTATAAATGTAAACATCTTGACATTATCAAGGTTAGTTATTCAAAAGGCAGTATAGGAAAAATTATCATAGTGAACCTATAATAGTAGTGATGCACAGTGTCCATGATCAGTGGCTCTCAAAATCTGTTTGTATAAGGAACCGTAAAAAATTGACTAGGATCTTGGTGGACTCCCTGATTACTGCTCAGGGACTTGACTCACCACCTCACCACCTGCCTCCGTTTTAACAATTATAATGCCTGTGCACTTTATAAAGCTTTTGCACTTACAAAGCTTAAAATATAGTACATAGAAACATATCACATATATAGTTGTGAGCATACGAGTTGTTGCTAACGCTTGCGGGCTTGCGTAGTGAGCCTGCGGCCCGAGACACGTTACAACCCATTACGACCTCGCAAAAAACGGCTGCAACACGCGCACATCAAAACATGAAAAATACAACAAATACACACAACAAATACATAAAAAGCTTACCTACAGCAAGAGGGAGCATCCAGGACCTTCGAAAACTAAAGTTACACATCAATTTAACTCAAAAGAGTTTAGACACTAAAAAATTCTCTAAGCGAAAGAAAAAATGTCCGCTAAAAAAACGAAAACGAGGCTACAGCAGTCTAAAGACGCAAAACACCACCAAACACCTACTTATTTGCCGAAAAACACCTACGAGATTAGAAAACAAACTTGCGCAACCCCAAAAACATTACAAACACATCTAATACAAACAACAAACACATAAAAAGGTTACTCACAGCAAGGGGGGGCATCGAGGACCTCTGCAAGTGAAGTTAAACCTCCATTTAACCACAAATTTCTAAGTTTAGAGACCTGAAAATCACCTAAGCGAGAGAAAAAATGGCCGCCGAACAAAACGAAAACGAGGCTAAAGGTACCTAAACACGCAAAACACTACCATAAACACACAAAACACCACCAAACAGCTACGGATATTCCGAAAAACTCGCACGACATAGAAAACGAATATTACAAAAAACTTGCACGACATAGAAAACGAACAGCGCTACATCAGACACATTACATACACCAAACACCATTAGCTCACTTACAATTTCATTGCCGTCATTTTTTGACGGGCAATTCGCTAGTATATTATATTTAGTTCATTTGTATTGTTTTTCTTAAATTAGTTTAAGAATTTTTTGTAATCCTAGTTGTACTGTGGTCCACCTGATTGAAGCTCACCGGACACTGGTGGTCTGAAGACCACAGTCCTAGAAGTACAAAAACAGGGTAGAGTTCTCAGGCCTTTATAGAACCATTCTAGTATGGTTTATTGCAACCAAAAAAGCTACATCTTATCCTTTTTATGTTGTTTGAAAATATGAGTATGATTTCGGTTTTGAGAAATAAATAAATATCAAATGATGAGCCATACATAACACTTAGGGCAATGTTCAATTTGAAGCCTGCAACTCGATCGCAGACAGCCGAATATCTGCGAGTGAGTTGCGGGCTCCCTTTGGTCTCCGATTGCGATGCTATTCAATTGCTGATGGACGCAAGTTACGGGCCCCAAGCCAAAACCGTAAACTGGTTTGGAGTACTTCAGGGCGAGAACATGATCAATTCAGCAAGCCTGTAACCGCCCAATTTGAATCGGCCAATAGAAAATGACATTATTACGGCAGTAAAATATGGAGGTTACATGTTAATCAATTAGGTTCGGGGGCCCGATATGCGATCAGACTCGCAAAAGTGCAAAATAAAGAATTATGAAAATGAATGCCAAAACTGTTCTAGTCTATATGGGTGGCCTGATATGTATTAAATCATTGATGCCCAAGATCGATGTAACCCGTAATGACACATAAAAATATGTTGTATTTCCTGCCGATTTGCGAGCTTGAGACTGTTGTGCAATTAATTCTAATGTCTGTCATCTCCTTCCCCGTAATTTACAGTGCAGTATTAATTTTTTTATTTGCATTTACAGTGCTATGAATGGATGTTTAACCCCCTTGCGGGTCCTCTCTAGCACTCGTAGGATTTTCTTCTTCATTTGCCATTTACGGGTGTGAAAACATTTGCTGGCTTGGAGAAATTGAGCAATTAAATAGAGATTTCTGAGTTTACCCGTGCGAAGGTGAGAGATCAAAGGCATCTGAAGGTTGTAAGTTACTAATCTAGCCATTGTAATATTTTCAAGCCCGTAACTCAGCTGCTGATCAGAGCCAGCAAAAAGACGCCAATTGAATAGCAAAATAGCTTGTGACCTCACTTACGTGCCTTCGGATCTCCCGAAATCTGAATTAAATTTGGCTCTTAGATAGTATAGTTTGAGAGAAAGTACTCTCAAGCAATGATTTGCTTGATTTATTGAAATTTTATTGAAAACAAGTTTTTGGCATTGTGAATAGTTTTGCTGTGCGTATTTATTTTACATGACATTTTACTTACACTTACAAATGTTACAATAATTTATAATATATTGAGAACATAACAAATAGGTTGCCTGTGTTACTTTTTGACAACTTCTGTAAAGACATATATGGTGCATTTTAATAAGCTTTAATCTATTTTTTATACTCCAACTAACTTTCTGTGACTGCTGTCTTGATGTTTGTCTTAGGAATCTTAGCTATTCAGCTCTAAAACATACTGTAGAAGGGATTTTATTCATATATGAAAACATCATGCATGTTTTTTATCAGACTATGGCCCCCATTCAATTCCAAGCCCGGTAATTACCTTCATAAGTCTGCAGGTTACAAATGTGCTACAGTTACAGATGTATTTAATTGACTCAAGCCCGCAAGTACAAGCTCACAGCCTCCTCACGCACACCATGAACCTGTACATTGCATTTCAGGGTATGATCATGATCAATTAAGCAAGCTCGTAATTTACAATTTAGACAGCGCCAATAGAAAATGAGACTGTCATTATGACATCAGTAAAACATGGATTTTAAAGTACAATCATTTAGGGCCTCATTCTATTAACGGCCATAAAATGGCCGCAAAGCTGTGATTCCTTGCGGCCATCTTCCGGCCCCGTGTAGAGCTACTGCTACCCTGCTATTCAAATGGACGACGCCGCAAGGATATACCCCTTACGGCCGGCCGCACATCATGCAAACGGCTGCAAGCGTTTTTCCCGCGCCCGTAAATCTTATTTTCTGGCCGCAAAGTCAGAAAACGGTAAATGCAAATATAACTTCAAGATGGCACTGTAAAGCTCTGTAAATGGTAGGCATCATAATGGGGGACATGAGGATTAATAGCAACACCCTCTCAAGCTTGCACATCGCCCAAATCCGATATATCATTTACAGTTTATTTTCCGTCCCGTAGTCCCGCGGGCTTGTCCTTGTTAAAACCCGTACGAGTTCAGAGGTTGAGGGCCGCAAACAAAGCATTGTAGAAGCCAATATATATTCAATCCAGCACTGCAAAGCACTGTAAATGATGGGGAACATAATGGGGGGGCATGAGGATTAATAGCAAAACATTCTCAAGCTTGCACATCGCCAAATTGTACTTTGATTTTAAAATCCGTCCAAGTCCCACGGACTTCAATGATCAAGCCCGTAGCTCGTTTATTCAAGCCCGTAGCTCCTTATTCAAGCCCATGCGGGCTTGCATGATAGATAAAACACGAAGATTGAACATGAAGTTAAATTTCTTTATTTGCGGATTTGAGAATAGGGGAATGTTGAGCTATTAATTCTAAAACCAAACATCACTTTCACTTTTAATAAAAGTACAGGATGGCTTTTCTATGCTACGACTTGTAATTAAGCCCTTTACGACCCATGGGTCTATTTTACCCATTTACGGACTTGACGGAGGCTATTCCTGCAGCCTTTGCGGGTCTGAGGTGCTCCAAGCCCGTGGGACTTTGTCCACGGACATTTGACATGAATTAAACTAAAAATTATTTTTAGATTTGAGTGTAGGGGAATGTTGTGCTATGAATGCTAACACCTCCAATCACTTTATTGTCTCATGAAAGTGCAGGATGGCTTTATTATGTGCTTAATTGGTGCTAGCGGGGCCTTTTTGTTGCAAGTAAGCTGCGGCTCGGTTTTAGATAATTACGGCAATGACAAGAGGGTTTACATAGCATTTGAATAGCAACCGTGGCTTTCTTGCGGCCAAAACTCTTGCGGCCGTGTAAGATCAAAGGCTTTCCTGCGGCGCATGCGGCTGCAAGGGATAACAGGGCGCCGGCCGCAAGCCTGCCGGAGCCCTCGGCCACAAGGGAATAGAATAGGCAAATAGCCTGCGGCCGGTCCTTGCGGCCACGCATCTCCTACGGCCGTTAATAGAATGAGGCCCTTAGTGTTTAGAAGTCTGATTTGCAATCGGACTAGCAATCCAGAAATGTAGAAATCCATAAAAATGCATAAATCATCTGTTTTGTCCTTGGGGGTAGCCTTTTTGATTCCTGGGATCAATATAAATTAATGATCACAGATTTGCGAGCTTGAGACTGTTGTGCAATTAATTCTAAATTACTTTCTTTGCTTTCCCAGTATTTTAAAGTACAGTAATGTGTGTTTATTTGCTTTTACAGTGATACGAACAGTTGTTTAACCCACTTGTGAGTCCTATCTAGTACTCATAGGATTTTTTGATAAATTTATAATTTAAAGGTTTGAAGGCAATTGCGGGCTTGAAACATCAAAGGAGGAGATAGGACGGAGTTATGTTTTTGACAACCACAGTAATTTTGAGCCAGTAACTCGCAAATGGATTGTTAGTAGCAAAATATAGCCAATTAAATATCTGTAACTATTACGGGCTTCTATAATTGTGATTTGGACAATTGACTAGGGGCCCAGGTTTTCTTCTATACTTTCTAAAAATGCATTTTGAACATATGCACACCATATTGGAATTTACTAATTTGTTGGGACAATATAGGACATATTTCTTCACACAGAGCAAAATAAGTAATTATCGCTTCAAGTAGGAATATTTCAAAACTATGCTAGCTCACATTACATAAACATATTTGGCTCCAAGTTAAGTATAAGCATGTGGATGAATGCTTAATCAGTCATACTTACAGCCGATGTTCTTATTAAGATTTATTCTGTATCCAGCCCAAAATGGCCATACTTTGTTTCTGCTGCTGTCTGGCAGCTTTTTTTAGCATTGCTCTCAAATGTAAATTATCTAAACAGTGGGAATATAAAATAGGTTACTTGAAACAGGTGGAATCTCCCCTGCCGTGTGTTGCTACACTTCCAACAGAATATGTTAACGTTATGTGTCAATTTTCTCATGTGAAATGGAAGCAGAGAGTATTTGATCTTGTCATACACTGTAAAAAGGTGAAATGTAATTCTGTCAGTCTGTCGAACAAAGTAGCGAGTATAATGGCATTGACACAAAATCTCCATTTTATGTGTATGTATATACAGTATATATATATATATATATATATATATATATATATATATATATATATGTATATATATACTGTATATATATTTGCTTTTTATAGTAACCAAGGGCACACAGTGATATTACACTGACTACAATAAGGAATTTTAAATGTAGAAGGACAGGTAAGAACCAAAAAACACA
The DNA here is from genome assembly GCA_027410445.1 of Discoglossus pictus. Taxonomy (NCBI): domain Eukaryota; kingdom Metazoa; phylum Chordata; class Amphibia; order Anura; family Alytidae; genus Discoglossus; species Discoglossus pictus. Next base: position 134,780,565 of record CM050165.1, on the reverse strand, counting down.
CAACTAGCCTGACCATTCTATCTAAGTAGCTACTTGCTCATCAAAAATGATGAGATTAAAATTGAAAGGCTGGCAATGCTGTTTGCCACACAATGTGAGGCTTTTGCTCCTCTGAGCACCTTTGGTGCTCATCGCAGGGCTGGAAATGAACACCTTTGGCGTTCCTTGCAAGCCTCTCCTGCTCGCGGTGCTCATTGTGAGGGCAGGGATGAGCACCTTCGCGATGAGCGCTCATTACCGCCTAAGTCCTGGGTGCCTCAACTGCTTCGCGAGGGACGCAAATGCGTGACCAAACTCTCAAAGCTACATACGCTGACAACGATATATGTGATTGACATATTAGGATCTCCAGCACATGACCCATATTGAAATAATTAGTAAATAATAATGCTAATAATAATTGGTAAATTTTACTTGCAAAGCACTACCTAGCAAGTTCAAGACACACAAAACCAACCCTACTTGAACTGCCCTCTGAATGCTGTAAAAACTCAGAAAATCGTAATCCACATGTAGCTGTCCCATTAAAGTTTCAGAAAGCCAATCACATTCAGACATCCAAGCGATACACTGAACTCCCTGAATGCTTACAAGTCCTTGGATTTTCCAAAAATCTTACGTGTACTCAGACCAACAAGTACAGGGACAGAAAGTGCAGACACATAAAAGCGTCAGATGTGATGCTATTATCAATCTAATATTTTAATTGTGTTGGATTAATTACTCATACCCAACACAATTAAGGGGTTAAAAATGCCTTCCCATGAGCCTCCCAATACCCACTAGGTAAAATTACCCAGGAGGTCCCCTGGATCCACCCCCTCCCCTGATACCCATACCTACAGTTAACCTAGGGATTTCCAGGATCTCCCCAATACCTATACCTACAGTGACTCTATGGATCTTCAGGATTCACTCCAATACCGACTATAAACATGAGGTTCCATGGAATTGCCCCTTTTCCAACACTATGAGTGGGTATCCCCCATCTATCTATAACCATGGGTCCCTATAGACCCCCATGGCATCTAAAATGTAACCCTCTGACACAGAGATTCTTAAAAACCTGAAAATGCTTCCATGGCACCTAATCTTAATCCCCATGCAAAGAAAGTCTGTGGCACCTAATTTAACATATTGGCATATAAAATGAACCCCACATCCACAGGGGTTTCTCTAAGGGACATTGTGGCTCCTATAACTAATCCAATGTCATGAAGGACCTCTATGGCATCTAAAATTAAACATTGCCACTGAGTTTGTTAACCCTCCTGGCGGCCCGCCATGTCAGTACTCCAGAGTGTTAATGCGGTACACTCGGGGGTACTGACATGCCCCCCCCAAGCCCCTGCAGCACACAATTCCCCCTCTCCTCCCCTTACCCTTCACCCTTCTCCTTCCCTTCCCCCTCTCCTTTCTCCTCCACTTCCCCCTCTCCCTTCTCCTCCCCTTCTCCCTTCTCCTTCCCTTCCCCCTTCTCCTTCCCTTCCCCCTCTCCCTTATACTTCCCTTCCCCCTCTACCTTCTCCTTCCCTTCCACCCCTCGCCTTCTCCTCCCCTGCCCTCCTCCTTCCACCTCCTTCCCCTCCCTTCCCCCATCCTCTTACTGGGTAAGCTGCTGACCCTTCCACCACAGCACGTCTTCTGGCTGTGGCCGGGAATCGCTATTGACATGACGTGTGTGTGACGTCACTTGTGACTCCCGGACACTGCCAGAAGACGTGGTGCAGGGGAAGGATGATCAGCTTACCCAGTAAGAGGGAGGGGGAGGAAGTGTGTAATCCTCTGGGTTACCACTTTAGGAACTACAAATTAACCCAGCTCTACGCTCGGGATTACCACTAAATCGGTTAACTGACGCCCATGGCACCTGACATTAACCCCTATGTCAATCATATTTGAACCAATCAGAATTGCATAGTAGATGTTACCCTGCTTTATGCATGTTTAACTGTCTAGCCCAAGGGTGTCCAAGTTCGCTCCTGCTGGGCCGCACACAGGCCAAGATTTGAGGATATCCCTGCTGCAACCAGGTGAGACTATAGCTTTTTCAGTCATGCTGTTTGTCTCACCTGTGTACAGGAAGGAAATCCAGGCCTGTGTGCGGCCCAGTAGGACCGAACTTGGACATCCCTGGTCTAGCCCATCAGAATTCACAATCTGTAATGTTTTTTTTTAATTTTATGTATTTTTGTTTTACACTTTGTGACTATTAGGGGTCCTTATGGAGGGAGTTAGTTAAAATAGGGGTCCAATATGAATGGTTGTGGTGTTAAGGAGGGTGCCATTGGGATCCTTGATGGCCACCATGGCACATAGAGGTTAATGTTATGTGCCGTGGATGTCAATTTTATGAGACTAGCAATGTCATGGTTTCCTAGCATGCATAAATAGCTTCCACAGATCCGGGAGAGAGATTTCTTGCTACTATGAGCTGGTATGTACAGGACCCCCAACTCCGTTAAGCCTTAAGATGACCTTATGCATATCCCAGACATGCTTAATTTTCTTAACTGCGCTTGACCCACTAGAAGCCTGTTTCACGTATCTGTTTCAGTATAGAATTTCATTCACACATTACCCATAGATCTTCTACCCACCAGCTTTAAGTTATGAGTTCATGTTCTTGCTTTATTATTTTCTGTAAGATAATTCTCTCCTGAACTTTATTAATGTATATTTGAAATTTTCTATCATATCCCTTCTATCCTATATGCTATACAAATTCAGGTTGTGAAGTCTTTCTTGATAGTATTTTACCTTTTAGACCATACACCATTTTAGTTGTCCTCCTTTTGAACTTCTTCTAAATTATTCTAATTCATCTGTTAATATCTTTTTGAAGACGATCTCCAGAACAGCAAACAGTGTTCTGAGTGAGGTCGAACTAATAATCTATAGAGTGTCATTAGTACCTTTCGTAATTTTGCTGATAACACTTTTTTCAGTACAACCAAACATCCTCCTAGCTTTTCCTGCAGCTTCCTTGCAAAGTTTGCATTACATTTTATCTGATATAACTAAATTGTCCATATTTCTACAATTCTTGAATATGGAGCATGAACCTACTTAGGATAACTTAACTGCGGAAGAGATGCTTTATGCATATGGATATGAACATTAATATCAATCCCGTCATGTCTCATTGTTCTGTTGTCACATATTTCAGTGCACAGTATCTATCCATTTTTCTCGATCTGACTTCCATTTGTTTCCCTTGTATCTTCCTCCCCATCAGCATTTCATTTTCTATATGAATGATATCTCATATCTCTTTGCATGCAATTTTATGATGTGTAACCCTTTGATTGATTATGCTATTACACATTCTTGTTTATTTTATGGAAGTCAAACCAAATGAAAAACTTTGTCAACAGTGAATATGAAAGACCTTTCAAACTGGCAACAGAGTTATAAAAAGCTATTAATATTTTACTAATGAGTTTTTATAGAATATTGATTATTCTGATTTTATTATGGAAATTATAAATAGTTTTTAGTGTTTAAATACAAAGGAAAATAAATTAAATACAGACTAATACCCTTTAATGACTATTATAATCCTGAGAAAAGCATTAAACATGATAAATTAGCAACACTAGCAGCTGTTTTTATCTATGAGCATGAAATCATTTTTTTAAAAATCTTAAAATTAGAAGGACCTTCTGGTGCCATGAAGGCATCCATCTTGGATTACTAGTTGCTGGGTAGCCTTAGGGAGAGGGTTAAACTACCAAGAGGAAACTCTCTGCTTTTTGGTTCAATTGTCAAGTGGCTATTTACAATGGCAGTCTTTTAACAAAACTGGATGGAGATGTTATCTGAATCCACAGTTCCCCTCATTCCTCCTTTTAGAAACAAAAGGTCTGCTCCATGAAAGCAAAATTAAATACAAGCGTTATACATTAAAGGTCACATATTTATTTTACACATTCTAAAAACATGTTGCGCAATGTGAAGTTCTTCATAAGAGTACACTTCAGGGATCCTTTAAAAATGGCTATACATAATATTAATTGTTCTAAACTACAGCATACTTTTATATATACTGTACACCTGTGTGACATAATACATTATTTTGTGGATTACCATATGCTAATTTGTGCACAATTTACGAATGATCTATAAAAACATAAACATAGACCGTTTCCCTTAAACATGCTCATAAAACATAATACAACACTAGCACTTCTTAAAACATAGTAATGTCACAATATATTTATAACACTAATCTTTTCGGCCAGGGGTAGTCAATTGATTTTTAGAAAATTCACCAAAGGTCCAAAAGTATTTGTGTAAATGAATTTAAGGTTTCGAGTCCATATTTAAGAAAAACTACATTTACTACAAGTTAATGATACACAGAGGAAGGATACCATTTGACTAGTAGCTTATTTAAGGATATGGAGACTTCACAAGGGATATATAGTAAATATAATAATTATGTGGAGTCCAAAAGCAAATTAATCAGAGGTCCTTACTTGGACCCTGGCAAAACTATTGTCCAACCTTATGTTAGCCTATGATGCTAAACAATTCACATCTTAAATGTTTTTCAAAAACTGTAAAATATTAATAGTTTCAGAATATTGCAACTATTATTATGGTAAAGCTGGGTTTTAATAATGACTTTAGCTGACTCTGTCTTTACTTTACTTTTCTTTTTTATCTCAATTCAGAGTAGTTTAAGGAATGACGATAATAAATAGAGTAAAAAATTTGATAATTCTTATTACACTAATTCTTAATTAGTGTCCTTTCAAGGATTCATGGTATATCTGTTGTTGTTGTTTAGTCGTTCAGCCGTGTCCGACTCTCCATGACTTTATGGACTGCCGCCCTCATATCTGCCCAGGCATATCTGTCAGCCGCTGCCCCACAGAGCTCCTTTAAGCTCATGTTCATTGCGTCAATTATCTTATTTATTCATCTCTGCCTCCCCTTTCTTCATGTGCCTTCAATCTTTCCCATCATTAGAGTCTTTTCTATGGAATCCTATCTTGGATGATATGGCCAAAATATTCGCGCTTTAGCCTCCTGATCATACATTGCAGTGAACAGTTTGTCGTGATTTCCTACAATTCAAAGGCGTCAATTCCATGGGGCTCAGACTTCTTTATGGTCCAGCTCTCACATCCGTATGTTACTACTGGGAATACCATAGTTCTATCTATGCGGACCTTTGTTGATATGTAATATCTTAACTTTTTTACTAGCTTGCCATAGCTTTCGTCCCCAGCAGCAAACAGCTTTTAATTTCATGGGTACAGTCACCATCTGAAGAAATCTTGGATCACAGGAAAATAAAGCATGCCACTGCCTCCACTTCTTCCCAATCTATTTGCTATTAACTGAGATTGCTGTTTGCCATGATCTTAATCTGTTTAACGACTGAGCAGCAGGCCAGCTTTTGCACTCTCTTTTTTTACCCTCATCAATAGGTCCTTTAGTTCCTCCTCACTTTCGGCCATCAAAGTAGTATCATCAGCGTATCTGAGGTTGTTGATATTTCTTCTAGTAATACAGATTCCAGCTTCATACACCCAACCTTAGGCATGATGTACTCTGCATATAAGTTGAAAAATAAGATGACAATGTATACGTCTGTGGTACATATATTAATTAAAGCATTGAAAGTTATAGATACAATCAGAGATTGGGTAATACCAGTACATTTGAAATTAGAAGTTACTGCATATCAATTGGGTGGCCTTTGGTTCATCTTGTTAATTATGATTAAATATAATGCATTTTAGCCTTAACATGCACAAACTGCATACTCTACCAAATTGCTCACACGCACTATATTACAGTGTAACACACAGCCACTTCAATTTGTATCAACCTATTGCCTTAATCACTGCCATCTTGCATCTGTCATCCTCTTGTCTCACACGCCAACCATACCTTCTAGATTGTAAGCTCTTCAGAGATGATTCCTAATTCTGTTGCATCAAGCTGTCTGCTGATCCATTTGTATTGTATTTGTATTATGTTTTACCTGTACTTCTATTTCTACTTACATTAGAATTTGTCCATATCTATATAAAAAATATAGATATGGACAAATTCTAATGTAAGTAGAAATAGAAGTACAGGTAAAACATAATACAAATACAATACAAATGTATATAAAAAATATAGCCAACAATCCCCATCCTTCTCCCACCGACCCACACAAGTGACTGATATCAAGTTGGTCGGCAGTGGTGGGATTTATAGATCCTTTTGGACACATGTTTGAATAGGCAGATCCACAATTTGTAACCACAGCAGCAGTATAGATATGTTTGTTAGACAATTAATGCCTATATTAAGTTAATTTCCAGATTGTATGAGCAATATATTTTAATAAGGATCATATACAGTTATCACAGAACGCAGGGGTTTTGAATGACTGATGTTGAGATCGAATGTCACTGTTTAAATGGATACAATATCTAAAATGTGTAATAATACCATTAAATAATGATTTTTAATGTAAATGAAAATGTTTTTCTGAATTATGAATGAGTATTTTAAATATGTTAAAACATACTCCTACCTATTGATGGCCCTCAGTTATTTGCTTCTTTTAGTGAGCCACAAACGATCTACGAGTTAAAAGCTGAAAATCCGTGCAGTTGTCAAAATCTTAACTTACAACCCATCTAAGCCTTTGATCTTTCAAGCCCGCAAAAGTTACAATTTCTAAAATCTCAAATCGATATTCAATTGCTACAATTCCTCAAGTTTGCAAATATTTTAACACCGTAAATGGCAAATGTAGAAGAAAATCCTATGGGTACCAGATAGGACTCCCAAGGAGGTAAAACACCTGATCGTAGCACTGTAAATGCAAAAAATAAATCAATACTGCACTTTAAAAGACAGGGAAAGTGACGAAAGACATTAGAATTGATTGCACAATAGTCTCAAGCTCGCAAATCGGCAATAGATAATTAATTTCTGTCATATCAATCTCGGGAATCAGTGACTTAATACATATAAGGCCACCCACATGGACTAAAACAGTATCGCCATTGATTTTTAATATTTTGTACATTCCCGGATTGCGGGTCTGATCGCATTTCGGACCCCTAAACGCTAAATTAATTGACGGGTAACCTCCATGTTTTACCAACTTAATGATACGGTCTCATTTACTATTGGCTGTTTGTAAATCGTTAGTTACGCCCTTGCATAATAGATCATGATCACGCTCTGAAATGGTACTTACGATTGCATGGTTTTCAGTTTAGGCTTTCAGCCCGTAAATTGCCAGCTTGTTCAATTAAATCGCTCTGTAAGTGTAGCTAATTTTAAGCCTGCAGACTTGTATAACGTAATCTGCGGGTTTGCAGTTGAATAGGGGCCTTAGTGTTGGGATAAAAGGTACATTTTACATGTTTCCAACACCTGCATTTTTATCAATTTAAGATGATTTATCTAATGTCATTATTCTAATTCTAGATCATGCTATTCCTTTAATTAAGTGTCTATAAGAGACAAGATTTTTTTTTAAATAGTCAAACACTAAAGTACTACAATATATTGTAAGTATGCAAGTATTCCAGTATCAGTTTTATTTCTTTAGGAGTGTTTGCAAAGGCGCTATCATTGTAGATATCGCTGCAGTCAAGAAGAATGGTTAGTGACATGAATGGAATGTGATCCAGCTCTTTCTAAATCAGACCTTTAGACCTTTAATTCCTGTTAATCCATCTGCAATAGAAACTCAAGTGGGCAATAAAATGTTGCCCTGCATACAGCACTGTTAGTTGGTGTTCTTCACGCCTATTACGCTGTCAGACCAAGTGCTTGTTACTATGTCATCTGCAGATGCTTGAGGGGGCAACCATCAGATCTGACCGGGTTGCATCAAAGCCTGGCTTCCTGTTGCTGTGTTATCGCCCTCAGCATCTCTGACACTGAGCTGATGTGCTGTCTAATTCTTAAACGCCTGTGAGGGATTCCGGACTATGACATGTTCACCATCATGATGGGCTGTGGTATCCCATGAGCTATACTACCCTTAGGGATCTGAGCAGATTCCCTACATTATAGCTGTCTGTTATTGCATATATTTAAAATGATTGTTCTAAGTGGCAGTTTTGTAAGATGATTTAAAGGTACATGGAATTCATCAATTCTGCTCTGCATCATCAAACAGAGCACTGAAAATTAAGTGAAAATAATGTTTACATTTTTAAATGGATGCATAGCTTACTTCACTGTTTTATAATAATGTTTATATATCCCACTTAATCCTCAAATAGGTATAACTAACAGATATGAAGAGCCTCTTGGCAGGTTCTTGAAAGACCAAACATCACAAACCCCCTGCAAATGGTAATACACTTTACTTGTGACAACAAAAAAAGTCAACTAACTACTTTGGTTTCTTTAGACATGCTAATATCAAAGGTAAAAATGTGAGATATATTATTGCAGAGAAGGCCATATACAAGCATTTAGAGGGAGTTTGTAATGTGGGGTCCTTTCAGGAAATCTTGTCTCCATAAGCTCACTACATTTTGTGGCGCAACGGACTCCTGCTATGACCCAAGGTAAATAAACAGTTTGGGTGCTGTAAAAGCTAACACTGCCACAACGATTACAAAAATGAAAACATTTTTACACAACTTCCTCTTGATTTTATGATAGTGCAGAGCTCATTCTAAATAATCATTTATGAAATACTTAGGTAACTGAGATATCTCTGTTTATCCATACTTGCACTTGCATTATTTTTAATGCCTGGTAATAACAGGATTATATTATTTGGATCCATGTTGTGGGATAACAAGGTAAGATTTCATATCGCAAAGAATAAACCTAACCTGTTCAATTCTAAAGGTGCATAATGACTTATAATGATCACACAGCAGAGCTGACATTAGATCACCGATGATGCATCTCAGTCTGCTGCCTAGCCAGTTTTAAATTACTCCTGTGCTTTGGGAGGTTTAAGATAAAACAATCAGATTGGAATTATTTCAGGTTTTTCGTTTCTCAGCGCTCTAAGTTTAAATTAGGTATTGCCAACTTGCCTTGATGCACGAGGTAATATAAACAAGTCCAGAGAAATATCTTTAATGCATCGAGAACAATTGAGACATTTGCAATTTCTCATTGTTTTTTTTATTTTTTATTTTACTCAAAGCTTCCAGATACTTATGTCACAGGTAAATATATCAAGAATGTGATTTGGCCACCTGCCCATTTAAATTCATAATATGTATATATGCAATTTTAAAGATGAATTTTTCATGGCTCTAATTTTATATGGATTAAGCAAAACATTATGGATTTTTATAATTTTAGCCTGATGTGCAAAATATTATTTCTTTCTTTTGTGTATGACTGTTAAATCAAAGTTGAGAGCCTTGATTTTTGTTGCATCTTCTGAGCCATTATTTAACTTATTGGTTGGTAATAGGGGTCTAAATCAAAATGATTTTGACCAGCACCCTGATATCTGGTTTCTTTATCAGTCAGGGTCTCTCCATCAGAAATCAGTACTTCCAGGAGTCTCAGTAATCTTCCTGTGATCGTGACCAAGAAGACCATAAGATCAGTATCGCAGCCATCAGGAGCAAATAAGAAAACATACCATTTCTATCTGTCTCAGCAGTGAGTTGATTTATTTTTGGAAAGTCAACAGTTTGAAAAGGGATTAGATACAGAGGGGGTGTATACAACACAGCAATGACAGGGAGTGAAAGACAAACACAGACAATTGACTCCACATGGGGTCTAATAGTCTGGCATCCTGTCCAGCACCTGTAAACAATAGGACAACCTCCAAATTCACATCATGCTGTCTCCATGTCTAGTGGTCCAGACCACAAATAGAGTACATTAACTGTATCTGGCAAACAATGTTACAAAACCGATCACAATGGAGGTGTTTATGCACATAGTCCAGTGGCTGGAGCCAAGCAGTCTGTCCTTTATGGTGGCTCAATGGGCTAAGATCCAGGAACTGGAAAAGGGGTCCGTGACAGACATATTGTTTCAAGTTCCCCTCATATTGAACAGCTTTAACACATTTGACTTATAAGACTTTGGAAACACTGGTAGTATTTTTTATATAAAGACTCTATATTAAGGGCCATTAAGAAGAGAGTGGAAAAGCTGGCCTGCTGCCCAGTGTTAAAAAGATGAAGATCATGGCAAAAAGAAATCTCAGTTTCAAATAGAAGTGGAAGAAATGGAGGGAGTGACATATTTTATTTTCCTGGGCTCCAGAATCTCTGCAGATGGTGAAATTAAAAGACGTTTGCTTCAGGGGAGGAAAGCTTGGGCAAACGTTGGCAAGCTATTAAAAAGTGAAAATATTACAATTTGAAAAAAGGGTCCAGATAGTTAGAACTATGGTTTTCCCAATAGTAACATACAGATGTGAGAGCTGGACCAGAAAGAAGTCTGTGCGCCATAGAATTGAAGCCTTTAAATTGTGGTGTTGGAGAAAACTGCGTAGTGTTCTTCGGACTGCAAGAAGATTAAGTCAACCCATACTACAGGAAATAAAGATGAACTGTTAACTGCAAGGTATGAGACTGAAGCTCAAATATTTTGGCCATATCATGAGACAGCAGGATTCCATGGAAAAAACTCTGATGCTGTGAGAGATTAAAGGCACAAGAAGAAGGGGACGACCGAGGCGGAGATAGATGAGGCAATTGAAGCAATGAACATATGCTAGAGGGAAATCAGGTCAGTAGCCGACAGATGTGCCTGGCATGCTGTGGTACATAGTGTCACAGAGAGTCGGACACGACTTAATGACTGAACATTCATATTAAGTGGTATCTGCAGTGAGGCTTCATATTCATATTGGCCCTACATATAATAAACAATGTACACCACACAATAGTTTAGCACATTGCAGAAAAATATTCATGTTCTTTTAAATTAATTTGCGTTATTTTGATTTTAAAAGGTAATACATTTGCTCTATTAAAACAAAAAAAAATAAAACTGTAAAAGGTAAAGTTTAAAATAACATTTCCAACAGTGTGTTTAATTAAATCACATTACAGTCCATTGTGATATATATTAATTTTGAATTATCACAGAAAAGATTCTCATTAATTCATGTCACAAAAGCAGGTGGGGTCCAGGTTTGCAGTTACATGATGGAGCCTGGTTATACAGGTAGGAGCAGCAAGAAAGCTTAAGAGAGGGGAGCCACTTCAGAAGGTGTCTTGAGGGGTATTAAGAGTGGTACAGAAAATACATTTTTGCCCAAGACCTTGTAAAGCCAAAATGTATTACATTTTGACAGGGGCAATCTTATAATTTTATAGCAAAACACGTGGGGTGATGCACGCTCGGTAGAAGACGGCTGCTAATAGTAACTACAAATCTATATTATCTGGTAACAACTAAATGGATTGGTGATCCCAGGAATGGCAGTGTATTATTGCAAATTATTATTTGGATCCTTTTTTGGGTGGGATGGGTGATTGATAGAAAAGGTATATCTCTATAACAATGGTTCCTCCACCAAGGGCTCAATCAAAGGATATAAAGGATTTTTATTTTTTTATATACCCGTTAGCTAATCTAGATTTGACACTGTTAATTATAAATAATGGCACTGTTAGACTATCCGTGATAGACAGCTGAGTAATTAGCAGAAAAATTGTAAGTTACTTTGAAGCACACAAGTATGAATTTGTTTATACTTTGAAGGGAATGCTACTTCCTAGTGAATGAGTTTTAGATATCTTAATATCTTATTGTGTCATATTTAATTTCTTTAAATGTATTCTATAAATTAACTTCTGTAAGAGATCCGTTCTCCAGTATTATAAGCACAGTGCAGCACCATGGATATATATCTTTATCATTTTTTTTTATTGTTTGTGTGCGTCTATAAATTATTTTAATACAGTATAACAAATAATCTTCAAGTTTTTAAAAATCAAGCTGGAACTTTTTTCCACTAATAATCGTACTCATAAATATTGCCCTCCTTTAACCATAACAAGGGAGAGTGCTAGACTAAGAGTTTGCTTTATTTTTTCTTTGTGTAGTATTATGAGTGGTCAGTGTCTGTGGAAAGGTGTCTTGAGGCAAAGAAAGCTGCTTTGCAAAGGGGTATTGGGGAATATTTAGAGGGACCAGTGGTTGTAGGATGGGGAGTGGGTATTGAGAGGAAGGGAGATGCTTTTGGAAGAGGTCTTATGAGTTCATGTTTAATTAATAGGGCCAGTAACTGGGGTATGGGGTCTTTGGGAGAAAGGAGTTGTTTTATGAAGGGGAAATGGTGGCGCTGAGTGAGTAGGCACCTGGTGGACCCAATTTTTTTGTTTTTTTTGCACTGGGACCTCCATTCACTAGCTTCACCACTGTTTCAATATAATGTTTATGTGTGTTCATGTATATACAGTGGATATAAAAAGTCTACACACCCCTGTTAAAATGTCAGGTTTCTGTGCTGTAAAAAAATGACAAAGATAAATCATTTCAGAACTTTTTGCACCTTTAATGTGACCTATAAACTGTACAACTCAATTGAAAAACAAACTGAAATCTTTTTTATTTTCATTAAACTAATATGGTTATCCAAAGAATGAATAAAAGACTCATTGAAGTTAATAGTATTTTGGCAATACTATATATGGTGAAATATTTGCCCTGCAATTCTTCAACTTTTGCCTGGATCAATCAGCCAATAGATTTTTTAGGATGCCAATTACTCACTGGTTTTGCATGGTTTGATACGGTGTCTCCTAGGAACATAGGCTTTTTAGCTGTATCTCAGCAGGATCCTCCTTTTTCCCACTTATGTGTCACACTGTCAACTTTCATTAAGATGCCTTCGTTCCCTCGCTGGTATGAAAATGATTGCTCTGGATCAGTACATTGCACAGCTAGACTCACTTCATTAAACTACAGAGAATATGCACATAATAAAAGAAGCAGAAAACACATTGTCAGCATTATTCCTGTAACCCTTTTATTGCACGACATTGGAGTAACGTCACACTTTATCAAGTGGCACCTCTGAGACTGTATAACAAAGGCCATATGTGAACTTATTTCTAGCTGAGATCACTGGTGCCTACTATTCTTGTGTATGTATAAGTGTAAGTGTCTGCCTCTATATGTATACCTGTGTAGGATCACACTGTAAGCAAAGGATGGGACTAACCTGGTGTTGCAAATCCTCAGTACCAGGGCCGGATTAAGACCTTTAGAGGCACTAAGCACTTAAACGATTCTTGTGCCTCCATATATATCTTATTAAAACAATTACAAACCATTACAATGTATGTCATTGACCTACATTATAACTATTTTGTTATTATTTTTAGTAATGTATATATGAATGAGCAGTCATTTCTGCAGAGGCATTTCTGCCATTTTCCCTCATTTCTCTTTATCTTGTTTCTTTTACCTCTAGACCTAGCCCATCACACCACCATCTCTCTTCAGCCTCTGAAATCATATAACATGCCCCCCCACCTACCTTGTCCACGCCCATCCACCTATAATAGATAGATAGACAGAGAGATAGACAGATATATAGATAGATAGATAGATAGAGATAGAGAGAGAGAGATATACAGAGCGAGAGAGATATACAGAGCGAGAGAGAGAAATAGAGAGAGAGAGAGAGATTGATAGACCGAGAGAGAGAGATATACAGAGAGAGAGAGATATACAGAGCGAGAGAGAGAAATAGAGAGAGAGAGAGAGAGAGAGAGATTGATAGACCGAGAGAGAGAGATATACAGAGAGAGAGAGAGATATACAGAGCGAGAGAGAGAAATAGAGAGAGAGAGAGAGAGAGAGATTGATAAACAGAGAGAGAGAGATATACAGAGAGAGAGAGAGAAATAGAGAGAGAGAGATTGATAGACCGAGAGAGAGAGATATACAGAGAGAGAGAGATATACAGAGCGAGAGAGAGAAATAGAGAGAGAGAGAGAGAGATTGATAGACAGAGAGAGAGAGATTGATAGACAAAGAGAGAGAGAGAGAGAGATAGAGATAGATTGATAGACAGAGAGAGAGAGATAGACAGATATATAGATAGATAGAGAGAGAGAGATAGGCAGAGAGAGACAGAGAGAGAGAGACAGAGAGAGAGAGACAGACGGAGAGAGAGACAGACGGAGAGAGAGACAGACGGAGAGAGAGACAGACGGAGAGAGAGACAGACGGAGAGAGAGACAGACGGAGAGAGAGACATAGACACAGAGAAAGAGAGAGATAGACACAGAGAGATAGACACAGAGAGAGAGAGACAGAGAGATAGACACAGAGAGAGAGAGACAGAGAAATAGACACAGAGAGAGAGAGACAGAGAGATAGACACAGAGAGAGAGAGACAGAGAGATAGACACAGAGAGAGATAGACACAGAGAGAGAGCGATAGACACAGAGAGAGAGAGATAGACACACAGAGAGAGAGAGATAGACACACAGAGAGAGAGAGAGAGATAGACAGAGAGAGAGAGAGATAGACACACAGAGAGAGAGATAGACACAGAGAGAGATAGACACAGAGAGAGACAGACAGAGAGATAGACACAGAGAGAGAGAGACAGAGAGATAGACACAGAGAGAGAGAGATAGACACAGAGAGAGAGAGATAGACACAGAGAGAGAGAGAGAGATAGACACAGAGAGAGACAGACAGAGAGACAGATATATAGATTGATAGAGAGAGATAGACAGAGTTAGAGAGTGAGAGAGATAGACAGAGAGAGAGATAGACACACAGAGAGAGAGAGAGACAGAGAGAGAGACAGAGAGAGATAGACACAGAGAGAGATAGACACACAGAGAGAGAGAGAAAGACAGAGTGAGAGAGATAGACAGAGAGACAGAGAGAGAGAGATAGACACAGAGAGAGATAGACACAGAGAGAGATAGACACAGAGAGAGAGAGAAAGAGAGATAGACAGAGAGAGAGAGATAGACAGAGAGAGAGAGAAAGAGAGATAGACAGAGAGAGAGAGAGATAAACACAGACAGATATATAGATTGATAGAGAGTGAGAGAGATAAACACAGACAGATATATAGATTGATAGAGAGTGAGAGAGATAGACAGAGTGAGAGACAGACAGAGAGAGAGACAGACAGAGAGAGACAGACAGACAGACAGAGAAGGATTGATAGAGAGGGAGAGATAGATACTTGTATACTCTTGAAGAGGGTTTCCTGGTGGTCCAGTGGTTAGGAGTGGGTGCTTTGGGGGTTTGATTCTAGTCAAGGAACTAAGAAGTCACACCACCCTGAAGCCAAGCTGGGTTGGGCCTGGTCCGTACTTGTACTGGGAGACCACCTAGGCATATCAGGATCTGTGTACTGTGACCAACTGGAGAAGGAACTAGCAACCTACTCCAGTATCTCTGCCATAAATACCAAGTGGATCAGCTTAGTGTGTTACG
This sequence comes from Discoglossus pictus, assembly GCA_027410445.1. NCBI lineage: Eukaryota > Metazoa > Chordata > Amphibia > Anura > Alytidae > Discoglossus > Discoglossus pictus. The sequence goes on along the minus strand of CM050165.1, from coordinate 134,765,168 downwards.
GCCCATAAGGTTGGATCTGGTCAGTATTTGGATGGGAGACCACCTAGGAATACCAGGAGCTGTATAATGTGACCAGCCGGAGAAGGAACTAGCAACCTACTCCAGTATCTATGCCATGAATACCAAGTGGATCAGCATGGTGTATTATGGTCCATGAGATCATGGAGAGTCGGACATGACTGAGAGATGCAAGCACACACATTCTTGAAGAAGTGCACTCTATCATATAAGAACAATTTGTATTTATGTGAAATATCCCCTTGAAACCCCAGGCTTTTTGTTTTTTTAGTCTGCTTGCATTTCAGATTTTTCCAGTTTTGCTTTAACGTAAAGAATTAAAATAAAACTATACAATTGTAAGTAAAGTTAGTGAAACCCTGCGTTGTAGCAAATAAGTGTGGCCTCCTTTCTTCTTACATTAGCTTCTCTCCGGCAAAATGATGTGATACAAGCAAAATAACAAGGCGGCATACAAAGAAGAAATCAGGATAACCGGAGATGGGAAATTTGGACTATAAATTTGAGCAAAATTTAATTTAAAAGCTTGTGATTTTAAACAGTGATACATTTCTTTTACATGAAATACAACCTTTTAAATAAATGTAGGCAGCAGCTTCACAATTCATTTCTTTTATTCTCGTAAATAACGGTATTGAGAAATACACAATAGAAAACACGAACATAATGTTTTGTGATAAAATATTTCACTATGCAGTTATGCTTGCTTAAAATTAAAATCACGATATCTCTGCTAGCAGGCAGGCGGTTTGTGATTAACTAATTCATTATTTTCAGCAAAACTACCAAGTAAACAGCAAACATTTTCCGTTATATTGACTAACTTTTAGATTATTTTGGGATTATTTCTATGAAATGTAACATTCTCCAGCAATATTGTTATATCAGAGTAGTAATGTTACAGACATAGAGATCGGATGGCAGATAAGAGTCAAAAAGCTCATCTGTTCGCTCATTCTCTTTATTAATTCTCAGGGTGGGCTTTTTATTAGGGTACCAAGGCAGGATATATAGATGGAGCAAAGGATGGGACCCATGACTGCTTGAATTCCTTTCATTTATTAGTCCCGACTGCTTCCCTTATAAGACTTCCACTTATCTATAACTGTTTTTGTAAACACATTCCCCATTCCAGCTTCAGTTCATGATCTCTTGTTCTTGCATTGTGATATTCATGGAAGATGCTGATATTTATTTATTTTTTTACATATTTTGATATATGTGAAGGTTTCAACCCAATCTCCTCCCAATATTAAGTTGTTACCTATAAGTTTTGTCTTTTAGACCATGCACCATTTTAGTCTGCACCATTTACAGTAAAAACCCCATTATCCGGCACCCACAGTGACCCACAGTGACTCCCTATTGCCGGATAAGTGTAGTTGCGGTTAATCGTGAGTCTGCGAATTTAAGGGTCTAAACAACCCGTAAACCCCCCAAAAACCCTCAAAATGCCTTTAAAAAGGCATTAGCACCTAAACTTGGTCATTTAGGTCTAGAAAAATAATTAGAAAAAAGTTGAAAATGGGAAATTGATGCCAGTGCCGATTGCTTGAGAGTCCCGGTTAGTTGAATGCCAGATAACCCGGATTCTACTGTATATTATTTTGGTCTAACTCAGGGATCTGTTTGTTTATTCACATTTTATAAGGATTTTATCCAAAGCACTTTCAAATGTTAGATGCTTTATGAGAATATAGGGCCCCATACTAATCAAGAAACGTAATTTGGGGTATACGAGTGAATCGGCTGCAGGAGATTATCTTCAATGCATTACAATTTAATCTTTTTATTCACAATATTATGGCACTCAGCCCACATCCTTAAATCATGCCTTGTCCGCAAGAGATTTCATTCAGTATAGCAAGTGCCCACACCAAGCATTACAAATGAGAAATGGCTCTAGGAGCCAATAGAAAATTAGAACATTATGATGAGTGAGAACAAGCGTCCTAACTGCGGCAAGGAACCATTATATTTAAATAAATATAAATATATTGTTTGTTTTTTTATTTATTTATATTTTTTGAAATTAAATAGATGTGACAATTATATTTATAGCTTCAATACTTGAGTACTGGGTTGTGTGTCACCTTTGATGTTGTATAATGATAATACAATATCATATTTTTTAATTACACATATGTCTATATTAGACTAGACAAATAATGTTGACATTTCATCATTGTTTATTGTTTTTTGGTGCTATACTGTCAATTTAACTGTTGCTTCGGGACTCTGCAATGGTTTTAAAACCATTTGCAAGGGGTCTTTGGTACACATAATATTTTCTTCATGTTTTTGTAGTTACGACCCTGCCCTATTTTGTGAGTGATCAGTAAATTCTAATTAGCATAGGGTCTTAATGTAAAAGTCTAACAGAGTTACTCGTAATCTTTTGCAGTACAAAAATCAGTGGAAAGGTTTGCTGTAATTTTCGGCTCTGGCTTGCCGAAGTTGTAGCAGTTCTCTCGCAGTGGTTAGGGGGTGGGGTAATAGAAAAGCTTGGTTGAATTTACTTTATTACTAAATCTCCAGAAATTGAGGTAGCGGGGATTAGCATGGAGGCCATAGTTTCCAGTTTTATGACAGCATTGATAGAAGGGTAAATTATAATAGAGGTACAAGAGTGAGCAACAGTCTAGGACAGTGGTGGGCAACGTGGTCCAAAAAAGGGCTGCCAACAGTCCAGGCTTTCAATCTCTATCTGCATGACCCAAGTGGAACAATCATAATGTAACTCAGTAAGTCACGTGCGCTGAAGCAGAAAAACAGAGTACAGAGACTGAAATACTCATTTTGTATGACTAAGTACAATAGGTATAAGGTGCGTTTATCCAAAGCTCTGTGTAGCCTATGACTACAGCTCACTAGCTTACCTACTAAAGAGAATCAACAGGAATGTTTGAAGCAGTAGCATCAGCCAAAGATTAGATCTTCTGCGTCAAAGCACAAGAGAGAGAGAGTGATGGAAGGTAATGGTGGGAGGATTATTTTGTTGTATTTAAGAGCATGTGCAAGTGATTTCCATATCTCTATAAAAATGTCTAAACAGAAGCCAGTGTTGGGTGGGGGCTCTTAGATTTTGCTTGGAGTACCCTAGATCAGGTAGTGGTAGTGATTAAGAAATGCCTCCTGAAAGAAGTATGAGAAGTAGTGTGAGAGACCAGAAGAGAGGGATAGAGCAGAAAGAGAAAGGAGTTGAAATGTCAACTTAGGCTGCAAGCAGTTGAGAAACACAGGACTTAGATAAAAAAAATCCTACCACGCTGGACTTAGAAAATACATGACAACAAAGACAGTAACACTTACACGAACAACGCCAGTCACGCGGGACTTAGAAAATACACAACGGCAAAGACACTGCAAGCAGTTGAGGAACGCGGGAGTTAGGAAAAAAAATCAGACCTCGGAATCTCGGGGGCAAACAAATCAGACCTCGGAAAAATTAGAAGTTAACAACCGAAACGCGGAAATTGAAAAAGACGATGAAAAGACGCTCAAACACAGCACAGAGGGAGGGACAGGAAGCCTGGGAGTGAGGTTGCAAGCGATTTTGAGCCTTATTTGCCATGTTTCGTCACTCGAAAATCGGCTAAGCGAGAAAAAAATATGGGGGACGATAAACGTAAAAAAAATCTGAAACTGGATGAAAACGAGGCTGAGCAAAGCCAGGCACGCAGGACTTGGAAAATACACGACGGCAAAGATAATAACACTTACACGAACAACGCCAGGGACACGGGACGCTGAAAATAAAACAAACGACAGTCAGCGCGCACCACACAAACATTCAGCAGACACACAGAAGAGAAACACACAGGAAAGGGACGGGGGGAGATGCTGGAAAGAGACACATGGTATTCCCAAGCATAAAAGGCGGGAGGAAAGGTTCGCAATGAGCGCCGAAGGTGCTAAGAGAAGCAAAAGCATCACATTGTGTGGCAAACAGCATTGCCTGGCTTGCAATTTTATTGCCGTCATTTTTGATGGGCAAATCGCTAGTATGTAAATAATGGTTTAAAGTTATTCCTCAATGTTCCAAATCCATTGGAGTTAACTGTGACGTATTGAGTTGCCTCTTTTGCTTTATCTCTTTGTCTTATATGGTTACATTACGTAAGGAATTGATATTTATCTAGAAATTATTTATATCTAGGCAAAAATGATAACAAGCATACATTAGCAGTAATATTAATAATGATTGACATTAGTACCTCTCTATGCTAACTTTATTTCCACCCTAACCAAGCATCCTACTTGCTTTTCCTGTGTGTTGATCACAGTTTTGTCACAAAATATCTACTTTTTTTTAGTGACAATACATTTTAAAACAATGTTTACACTGACACTTTACTAACAGAAAATCCGGAAAGTTGGGCATTGCCAGTGGTCTTTTCAGTCACCAACATCACTCCTCTAGTTTTGCTCTCCAGCCTTCCAAAGCCCACTTAAACTGAAAGAGGCGGCCAACTCTTACTAAGGCAAGAGCAAGATCAATAGTGCTTGTGGGAAGGAAAAGGAAGATAAAATAAGATACTAATCCTTTAGGATACAACTTAAATCACTCACTATTGTTAATAAAGTGACAGCTGTGCTGAAGGGCAAAAGTGATAATAATCACAAAAGATTTAGAACAAGATGCCTTCATATACCAGTCTGACTTCTATCAATCAAAGATCTCTTGCTGTTTCTCTGTGATTAGCGGGGAGAATGAGGTCTTATCAAGCTGTGATCAGGGCAGGCAGATAGCAAGGTGAAGTCAATAGAGGTCGGGATTAGGATAGAACATTTTTAAGAATACGGAACTTACAATTTTTTCATGCACGCATTTAAAATAACTGGTTTTAAACCATTTTAAGCATTTTATTCATATTCAAATAGCTTTTTGCAAAAATATTAAATCCTTATGATTAACTGTAAATAAATTGGCATTGAAGTCACCTAAGCTGCTGTGCAACATTTGTAGTGTCTTGATATATATATGTTCCCCTATTGGCCACATTATTTTTTTTTTATAAAATAAAACACGAAAGTGAGCTGTAGAATTTTAACTTGAAAACTTGCTTTACAATTTGACAGTTATTTGCTACATGGCTCTATTTCCTGTGGGCCTCATTCTATTACCGGCCGTAGGAGATGCGGGGCCGCAAGGACCGGCCGCAAGCTATTCTGCTATTCTATTCCCCTCCGGCCGGGGATTCCGGCAGGCTTGCGGCCGGCGCCTTGCTATCTCTTGCGGCCGCACTCGCCGCAGGAAAGCCTTTCATCTAAAACGGCCGCAAGAGTTTCGGACTCAAGAAAAGCCCGGTTGCTATTCTATTACTCCGGGAACCCTCTCTGCAAGGCTAAAACCGAGCCGCAGCTTACTTGCAGGAAAAAGGTCCCGCTAGCACCAATTAAGCACATTATAAAGCCAAAATAAAGCCATCCTGCACTCTGAGGAGACTATAAAGTGATTGTAGGTGTTAGCAAAAATAGCACAACATTCCCCTACACTCAAATCCGTAAAAAACATATTTTTTAATTTATGTCAAAAATCCATGCAAAAAGTCCAGAGTGCTTGGAGCACCTCAGACCCGGCCACGCTGCGGCCGGAAAATAAACAGTTAATGTAAACTCGGATTTGGGCTGATGTGCAAGCCTGAGAGTGGGTTACTATTAATCCTCATGTCCCCCTATATATTCCCTAGCATTTACAGAGCTTTACAGAGCTGTCTTGAATTTATTTTTGACTTTAAAGATTTCTGAGCTTACGGCCGGTTGCAAGATATACGGCCGGCCGTAAGAGGAGATCCTTGCGGCCGTTTTACGGCCGATAATAGAATAAGGCCCTGTGTATTTAAAGTCTCCTCCTACCTCAAGAAGCTGATCTGCCACATAAAAAATGGCAGATTCCATAGCAGCATAATCACCTGTAATAGTTGTGAGTAAAACCTGCAAGATGCGTTTTACTCACAACTGTGCATGCATGGGAGAGCCGCACGTGTCTGGGTCACTGGGAGGGAGGGAGAGGAGAGGGGTCTGGGTCAGTGGGAGGGAGAGAGAGAGAAAGGAAGAGAAAAAGAAGGAAGGGGAGAGGGGGAGAAAGGGAGGAAGAGGAAAGAGGACTGGGTCACTGTGAGGGAGAGAAAGGAAGAGAAAAAGAAAGAAAGGGGAGAGAGGGATGGAGGCAGAGAGCACAGAGAGAGCGCGGTTGCACAGAGGGAAAGAGAGCGCACAGAAAGGAGAGAGACAGAACAGACTATTGAACATAACATATATGATACTGTTATTTATGACAGGCAAGTTACTAGTATATAAAAGTTAATAAATGAAATGCTGTATAATTTTTTTAACATTTTGTTATTATATTCAAGTGTAGTTCTTCAAAATAGCAAATTTAAAAAATATGGCCACAGTGGTCCTTTAATAATTGCTTGGCATATGTGTTCTTAGTTCATGTTGGTTTATTTCTTACATTTAATAAAAATATATTGGTGATTGTATTTTTTTTGTGCATATGTTTTTATTTTGTTGATTTGTAGACCTTTTTCTATTCCATGACTGTCATAATTACAAATAAATAAATAAATAAATAAAATTCCTTATTTTGTAGGAAAGATTAATAGACTCTTTGGTAATGGAAGTGTTGACCACACATTGTGGCACTCAAACAAAACATATAAATTACATTTTTCATCTTTTTACTTTGGCTTAAAAAATGCATTTCAGATGCTATTGTACCTTCTGGCATTAATTGAAAAGCTGAATTCCAGAGAAAGAGAAGAGTATGTTGTGTTTCCAAGTTAACTGGGTGCCGAGCATCTAAAATGTCCACAGTTTGCCGGGAGTTATCTCCATTGTGTGACCGATATGATTATTTATCTTCATCTTGGTACTAAATGACCAGTATAAAAAAGTATATAGTGAAATTAATGTTTAATGGCTACTGTGGGGCCATATATTTGAAATATATTAAAAAACAACCACTTTATTTTCTGCTGATCAGCTTCCTGGGGTAGGGATAGGCTTTGCATATAGAGGAAACCTCTATCTGCAGAATGGGAATGGGCATCTGAAACTGCCAGTGTCTAATGAGAAAGTTGCAGGTCAAACTTGTTGAAAAAAAGAAAATTAAAGTCTGCCTTAAAGAATAATTGCATATAAAATTAAAAATGTAAAGGTTGTTTTTATTTTTTGTTGTTTAAAAAGATTTTGCTCATTATCAAGTTAAGTTATCAATAGACCACTTTTAAAAAATACAGCTGACCCTCGAAATCCATGGGTTTCCAATTTGCAGATTTCAGATTCACATCTTTTCTTCTGGCATTTTGCCCGGGGAGCCTGGTACTGGGGTGATGCCAAGAACAACCCCTTCACTGGGATGAGTTGCACCCGACCCCTTACTCCCCCCCGAGCAACCAAGATGGGTAAATTCATTATTTACCCTAGTCTGGGTTTTTAGTGTTTTTTTCTGCATTCGTGGGGAGCCCTGGACCGGAACCCATGTGAATGTCGAGGGTTCCTTGTAATTGTTGTATGGATCCAATAATAACAAGAGAAAATTATCAAAGTGTTTAGAAAATTATTTTTATGAAGCATACCAGTAAGCACTAGCAACTGATTATATACTGATCAATTATTTATCACCACTTCACTAGTTCACCATAGCGTTCCCTGGTGGACCAGTGGTTAGGATTCATTGCTTTCACCACTGCAACCTTGTTTAGATTCCAGTCAGGGAGCCAAGAGGTCACACCACTCTGGAGCCAGGCAGGGTTGATCCTGGTCAGTACTTGGATGAAGACCATCTAGGAATGCCAGGAGCTTTATGCTATGGCCCACTGGAGAAGGGACTGGCAACCCACTCCAGTATCTCTGCCATTAATAATAAGTGGATCAGCATGGTGTGTTGCTGTCCATGAGGTGACAGAGAGTCGGACAAGAGTGAGTTATGCAAAAACACACACTAGTTCACCTTGGCTCAATTATCTTTTGAGTCTAGTTAGAACTGATTTTTATTAGCTTCCTTTACAAATATATATGTTTCGAAAAATATTACATTTTAATGTTTTGATCTACATAGACAGAGACTAGCAAGCTCCAGGCAACAATGAGGAAAGGCACCAGGAGGAATACAGAATTGTATATAAAAAAAATATGCATCACGTTTAAATATTCAAAAAGTTGTTTTAGTTATTTTTTAGGTCACTGATGTTGCAGAGCAGTATTAATGAACTAACACATTATTCTCTGAGTAGTGTTTGTATTAAAAGGTACTGTATATGGAAGTTTCATGGATCATGAATGCATCTGATAGAGGAGAATCAGTGGTGTATGCATACATTTCCTGTGCAAAAAAATTCCAAATCAAACATGAATAAACGTATCCTAGAATTTGCTAAATTTCTTCAGTTTTCTGGCAGTTGATTTTGAGAAGGAATGCCCTAAACAATCCAATCTAAATTAGCATAACATTCATAATTTCTTGTGACAAATCAGCGACCACTACAACATTGTAGCAGTATGGGAAATTCAATCTATGGAGCGAATCATCATGGGATTTGTAGTCTTTTGTTCCTACCAAACACCTCTCTCTCCTCCCTTGAATTATGCAGCTACTGGCTGGAAGGTAAGGATAGGGTTAAAAAAAGTTCTTGACTGCAGTGATTCTATTGGTTAGTACCAGGTGCCCATGTAAGCAGCTCTGGGGGTGTGGAAACCATTTATTAAAAAAAAAAATAAGTCTGTATGTGTATAGAATGACTCAATGTAATGCGTGTTTCTGATAAAAGCAATATGTGTTAGAAAAACAGGGAACTTCCAAATACCTTTAAAGGTACAAGGAATGCAAATTTAAAAGAGTAGGTTTAAACATTATAAACTTATTTATTTCATGAAAACTTGTTTAAACATATTGGAAACTAACACAACAATATCTCACTGGCAGACACGACTCAAACAGCAATATTGCTACACATTGGCTGACAGGGACAAGCCCCAAAGTTCACTATACATTCAAAGCAGTATATGCTGCTCCAGTAGCTTCATTTTCAGAAAAGAAACTCACTGCTCAGCATTATTAAATGCCCTCTTTCAGATGCAGCAAAGTACAACTGTCTTCAATGGCCCTTTAACTGTCTCTTTAAATGGATGTTTTCTCTAAACACAAGTTTTTGTTTTATGAAAGTGTTCATGTATAGAGTATACAATCAAATCTAAAAACTTTTAGTACTTGCCTTTTATGTATGTGAGGTGCTGAGGAAAACAGAACAGGAATGTAACAGTCACAGCTTATAACTTGGCTGCGGTCTTGAATTTCTGACCCAATCAGCTCACAGAGCCGTCACAATCAAAGTTACAAATGGCAGCTTCCGCTCTCCACAAACATGGAGGGGGAACTGCCAATCTAGACAAGTTCCATAACTTTTACATAGCTAGTTAATATTTCCTAAGATTGATCTCAAACATAAATTTAGGTAGAACTTGTCTTTTAACTCCATGTCCACCATTGTTTACTTTGAATTGCCTTTTGAGCAATAACCGAATATTAATTGAGTAAAACCAACAGCTAATCCAAACAAAACATAAGTTTAAATTGTGACATGAGTCCAAGTGAATTTTTTAGCAAAAATAACAAAGTCCAAAATTCTCAGGAAAATATGGTGCTGAATTGTCAAATATTATACAAATATGCCTCTGACCTGGACATATCTGTTTACACAAGAAGGTTCAGCTCTTGGGACTTTCCATTTCTGCAACGTTGCTATTTTGACTCAGTTGGAAATAATTTCCTTTATTAAAAAACATGTAACTGATATAAATAAAGTAAACACAAATGGCCTGAAGCATAAATTCAGCATTTAGCAACCCAACAATAATCGTTTTCTCCATATGTAGTAACAAGCTAATTAATGTTTATATGCATTTTGTATAGAAAAGCACTATAATATTGGTTGAATCCGTTTTAATATGATTTTGTGTTATAATGTTTAACTTGCTCTTTAAGGACCTTTGTATTATAAACAATATATTTATTTCAGTAGGCCTAAACATAATTGTTGCTGTTGTTCAATCATGTCCGAGTCCTTGTGACCTTAAGGACCACAGCACAACAGGCACATCTATCCTCATGTCTCTGGTTGCAGGTTATGTTGGCCAAAATACTGGAGTGGGTTGCCAGTCCTTCTTCATTGGACCACAACTTGTCTGACTTCTCTTCTATGTCCTGCCCATCTTGGGTGACCCTACATGGTATAGCTCACATCTTCATTGAAATACACCAGCCCCTTCACCACGACAAGTTAGTGATTCAGAAGGGGAAACATAATTTAGGCTGGGAAAATGTCATACAACCACTTTTGAATTAGACACAATAACTCTCTTACTACCTAGAGGCCCTCTCCTGGATTGTTACCTTGCTGGGTTGGAGGGCTGGTTTACTTCAATGAAGCTGTGAGCTATGTATGGTCACCAAAGATAAGCAGATCAGTCAAATCGCCATCCACTGCAGAAGGAACTAGCAACCCCCTCCAGTATCTTTGCCAAGAAAACTTTTAACATAACCATAACTTTGTGCTGGGCATGTTGAACAACTAAACAACAACACCTGGAGGCATTCATGATACTTTAGTGAAGATTGCATTTATGAGAGGGGTATTGAAATTGCTCTAGGGTTTGTAGTTTGCTGTGCAACTACCTGAAAGCTTCCCTCTTCCTCTTCCCTTCTCTTCATCACCCATTCACTAATAGGTACATTTGGCACACACACTCAAACCCCATACTGCAAAGGGTACTGAAGCCAGACAACATGGGGTTGTCTATGTTTTATTAATTTAATTTTCTCTAAAATAGCTTATATAGCTGCTACTTTTTCTTGGTTTTTTTTTACACACTTTATAAATGAATGGTATTTTCCCCAAACTGCAGTGGTCCTAGTGCATCCTTGATATATTAGTAATAGTGTGTCCTAAATTATTAGATCATTGGTAGATAACATGTGACCATCATTGCCTTATTCTCAGAAGTGGAAAAGTGCATCCTCTTCTACATCACAGAGTACATACTCTATTATTCTCTCTTGCCCCACAAACCACTTCTCATCATGTCTATTCTTCTAATTCCCTCTTAAAGCACCATTGTAGGGAGAGAGAGAGAGAGAGAGATCGGGTTCTTCTCCTCATGTAGTGGATAGTGTGGCCAATGTTCTCCTGGTCTGCTTAGTGGGACAGGGGAGAGTGTAATGAAAATTTGGGGAGAGGAGGGTGAGAGCAAATGAAACCTGAGGCAATATTCTGCCCCAGTGTGAAACCCTTGGGTGAACTGTGTGATCAGGAATTGACAAAGTGATGGGAAGTGCAGATTACAGGCTGCTAGTCACTTTGAGTGCATTATGGCGGGTATAATGTCCTTGCATGGTATTTGTAGAACACAGCATAAACATGCAAGAGGCAGCAACTGGCGAAGGTGCATACTTTCAAATTAAAATGATTCTGTAGGAGCAATGCCCCAAGATAGTGCACTTGCCTGCCTAGTTGGTCTTTCTGAGGGTGAGCTGAGTCCATCAAAGACAAGAAAGGAATCGGAGTAGATGAATGAGAAGATGGGTGTTTTGGCAAAATTTTGGAGGTATAGAGAAGGGATTAACAGTGCTGACACACTGCTGCCTTGATGCCAGTGAAAAGACCACAGAATATCTAGTGATCCAGCAATCACCAGTTGATAACTGAACTAGCTGCTGTAGCTTTAGCAGGGAATGATTGATGCTAATCAAAATATACCAATCCTCCATATCTGTAAGCAAGATCAACTATGAGTTATAGACAATCATTGAGCTCTTGCCTACTATGAGGGAAGGTGGTACATGTTACGTCTCTGTACATACTGAAACCTAGTATGCAACTGTCAGCTCAAGGTTTAGTCTAGGGTTTTAACTATAACAAAGGCTTCTCCCGAGATATGGTCTTATTATTCTAAACATCATGAGATGATATGTGGAGTGAAACGGGGTTGACATCTTTGCCCGCAACGATGTCCCTTCTGAGATGTGCTGGCATGAGAAAGAGAAGCCTGAAGGCTTGTTTTGGCCCAAGTACTGGGCAGATTTTCAAGCCTAAGCATACAATTTTCCAGTGTGCTGATTTAATGCTGCTATATCAGCTAGCTTTCTTAGCATTTGACCAAGCTGGTCACTGGGAGATTCCTGAACAGTAGGTTAATTGTCTCGGCTAGCGTGTAGGAGCCTGTACAGATCCATCTTTCTGGCCGATGCTGGGTATGAAATTCCAAGGTAATTCAATTCCTGAATAAGCCTTGCAACCATCAGATGGAGAAAATATTGTCTGCCAGGCATGGATGGTGGCTGAGCGGGAGAAGATGGCATGCTTTCCGCATCAGAGAGAACCGGGTCAGCCATGAATGAGGGCAAAATATATTGTGTAATAATATATTATATTATTGTGAGTTGGTACAGCTGGAGAGCCTAACACTGGCTTAGGCGTCTTGGTGAGCTTCCAAATTTCTTGAACTAGGCGGTGTAAGCCATAGGCAAAGGTTTTCTAGGAATCTGATGATTTAAGATTGCTAATACTAGCACTAACAGTTCTAGCTAAGAGCCATGAGGAGCTCCCTATTCTGTGCAGGATCTGCAATAACTGGTAATAAACTCTCCTTGTATCAACCAAAAGATAAAAGCTTATTGATTTTTGTTCTTTAGACACTCTAATGCCAAAGGGAGAACTGTGAATTGTATTATTGCAGTGAAGACCATATATAAGCATTTAGTGGGAGGGTATTGCAAAGACACTGCAGTTACTGCTGGGTATACTAAAAAGAAACTGTAGCTCAATCCTGTCGGCCTTAAACACTGCAAAGACGTGCTACAAGATTCAGTCGTGTACATGAAATACAGAGAGAAATTAAAGTACTGTTCACCGTCCCGATCACTTAAGGGAGCCCTGTGATCATCTGTACAAATGTCCAGAGGAAGTGAGGGGGAAATATCCAATAATGGCACAGTACAGGATTCAGGTACCAGGAGTAGTCCTGGGTAAAGCTCAAGGTACATCCCTGCTGCTCACAAGTCTTATAGTAGATTACATATGTTAGAACCTATTAGCAATAGTTGTGTTAAAATGCTCATTTTTAATGTCCCAGAATAACATTACATATAATATAGTTACTCGTAATATTTACTTGCTAGAAGGTATGCACCATCCTCCTTCCATGATAAGAAATAAGCTTCAACTCATTATTTTTTACACATTATCTACTTAATTTTGATTGCTCTACACCATACTGCACAGCAGTATCCATGCATCCATTTACACGGACACAACTCTTATTTAAATGAATAGTTAAGAACATTTTAGATATTTTTTTAATATCATATTGTGAAATAGACATAATGCCCATTCCCTCTCAATGGCCCAGGAGCAGACCCCTTGCATCATGCACTGCAACAATAGCTATTCAGAAGTGTAACCCCTTCTAACACACAACTACTCCATGGATCTCAACATTTTTTGTTCTAATTACCGTATATACTCGAGTATAAGCCGACCCGATTATAAGCCTGGGCACCTATTTTACCACAAAATACTGGGAAAACTTAGTGACTCGAGTATAAGCCGAGGTTGCGAAATGTGCTGCCCCCTGTGTCCCTCTTGTGCCCTCTGTGTCCCCCTCTTGTGTGCCCTCTGTGCCCCTTTCTTGTGTCCCCCCTCTCTCTCCCATGTGTCTCCCCCCTCCTCTCCCTTCCCTCGTGTCTCTTCCCCCCTCTCATCTTCCCTCATGTCTCTTTTCCTCCCCCTCCTCAACCCCCTCATCATCCTAAACCCCCCTTCTCATCCTCAACCCCCCTCCTCACTTTACCCCTCTAATTACCTCCCCCTCTCCCTTTCCCCTCACTTACCTTCCATCAGCAGCTGCTCCTCCGTGCCCCAATGCTAATAATGTGACGCGCATGTGAGAGGGTGTTGAGGATGAGGGATGGGGGGTTGAGGATGAGGGATGGGGGGTTGAGGATGAGGATGGGGGATTGAGGATGAGGATGGGGGATTGAGGATGAGGATGGGGGATTGAGGATGAGGATGGGGGGTTGAGGATGAGGATGGGGGGTTGAGGATGATGATTGGGGGGTTGAGGATGAGGAGGATGATAAGGGAGGGGGAGGGAAAGAGCAACGGGGGTGGAGAGAGACACAGGGGTGGAGAGACACGGGGCTGGAGAGAGACACAGGGGGGAAAGAGAGACACAGGGTTGAAGAGATAAGGGGTGGAGAGACACGGGGGTGGAGAGACACGGGTGACTCGAGTATAAGCAGAGGGGGCCCTTTTAAGCCTTAAAAAAAATTGTGCAGTGGTTCTTTATCTTTTTATAGTGTGTCTTGTGAGGCTGCAAATTCAGCATTGGCATTTTAAGGGCACCAGTCAAACTGTGTTTATAAGACCAGATTTTATAATTAACCAGTCATCTTTATTAGTTTGATTGAAAAATGCATGTACACTAATTAGCCGAAGCACAAACAATCAATCACAAGAGACATTTGTCACCACTGCATTAGCAGCCGGAGCTTTCCATTCCTTGCTTCTAAATAATAACACGTTACCTGATATTGGTGCAGAACAGTATACGGCAGCCCTGTCACTGAGTGGATAGACATGAGATAATATCTATGAATCCTATTTGATGGAGCATGAAGAACACATCTTTTAAACTCCATCCTTGTTGACTGAGTTGTTGTTGTACACTGTTACTGCATAATTTGTTCAAACCAACTGACCATGGATGAAAGAGCTATGAATACTGTATGTGAGAATATGTGATTTACTGAGTGAGATAAGTTTATTTGGCTGCATAGATATACGCACCCGGCGGAAAATACAAACACAATCATGTCATTCAGCACAACTAGAAACAGCATTTACTTTTTACACCCCTTTGACATTAAAGATGGGTTAAAGCTTACTCTCTGGTTGTCTGTATTAAAACATCTCAATGTGATCTACACTTCTACAGACTTGAATGAAAAAAACATAAGATTTATTTTTTCTAACCAGTAAACAAAATTAAAATTGTGTTGAGAGTGTTTAATTAATTATTAGACAATCTCCTCAACCATGGAATTTACTTATATATTCTGAGTTAAAAATACAAAAGAGGGGGTGTAGGGGTAGAGAAGTGCAGAAAAGAGCCGGAGGGTGTAGTATAGTTAAAATGTGTTTAATGAATCGCAAGATAAAAAACAATTGCACTCACATATAGGGACCTTAAACAAATGTGAGGCAAATCAACAGCATAAGGACACAAATATGGTGCTCATCTCCTGATGTATCCTCTCCTAGATATCTCCAATAGTGAAGGAATGCTCCTTAATAGCCAGAGCAAATGAACAATATATATAAAGAGCAAAAAAATCCAGGTCTGGATCCTGGATCTAGGTCCTTTATATCAGGTAAGCTCAGATCAAAAAAAAATCCCCTCTAGGTGTAAAAGACCCACACTCTAAGGACTGTGTGGCTTTTGTAGATAGTCACTGAGTTTGGAGGAAAAATGGATCTGATCATTCTCTGGTATGTATATGTATATGCAGAGTAGAGTGAATGTCCAGTAATCCAGATGAATAATCAGAGTATTCCAAGAAACAATTATACCATTTTATTGGACAGACATTTTATCTAAGACTGACCAGCTTTTGATAGACAACTTTCTTTATCTAGTCAGCAGCAATACTGACTTAAACGAGTATGACATCTGACTTGATAAAGAGAGTTGTAACTCTCGAAAGCTGGTCACTCAATTAAAATGCATACATACACACGTAACCAAGGCTGATCAGATTGATTTTTCCTCCATATAACCATCTATTTTGAATTACAACTACCACACATACTTTGATAAAATAGGCACCTTATCTCTGTTGTCTGAAGGAAAGAAGCAGATCACTATTAGAGATCTACTATCACACCGTATCACTCCCCGGCTCTCTCCAGTACATACTCGCTGTTCTGCTGTCAGTTTATACAGGTCTCCCTGTGATATCGCATGAGACAATGACATCACTGATCTTAAAAGATCATGTGATGTCACCCGGAGATCCATATAAACTGGCAGCTAAACAATAAGGATGTGCTGGGGAGGTAAAGGAGAGGAAGTGATCACAGCAAGTTGTGTCATTGCTTACATTTACATTTAATGCCCACATTTCTATCATGCATATAAAAGAGCATGTTTTAAACATTCTAAAGATGTAAAGTAAAAAAAGTAAAGCTTGATTAAATTTATTATAACCTAACAGGAAATGCCACAGGATATACTTCTGTGTTAGCAGACAGTACGCACAAATCTAGATCTCATTGGCAGACATATATGACTCACACAGCTATTTTGCTGCACATTGGCTAACAAGGACAAGCCCCCAAAGACCGTTATACATTAAAAGAGGTACATTCATTTCAAATAAGAAACACACCGATCAACATTATCAAATTACCTATTTCAGATGCAGCAAAGAAAAAAATGCCTTCAACAGATATTCAATTACTATTTCACTGCCTAATCATGCTCTTATATAGTATATATTCTTCATTGTACAGTAGTCCTGTAAGGTCAATAACTTAGACAATCTGCTATAGTTCCTTCCACTATGAGTCTGTACTGTACGTAGCTCGTGGGATGCTCTGCTGCTAAAATTAAAATATCAGCAAATCCACATGAATTTCAGCCTTACATACATTTTACTTTATTCGCCACCTGTGCAGTATATGATTTTGTTCTGGTAATAGTGTCTCTGAAAACAGAATCTTCTTTGTAAAAATACAATCTTCTTTCTGTAGCTTACCAAATGTATTAATGTCAGTTTAAATCAATGTGATACTACAAGAGCAATGGAATAACAAATGTAATTCTAATATGCTATATAAGAACTGTCACAATTTATATTTTGGCCTGCTATCTAAGTATTGATTTAGGAAACTGCAGCATTGGGCAAATCCAATGTTTTACTATCAATAACTTAATGTTACCATTATCTGATCATAAACCAAAATATCTATTTTGATCTTGCTATTAGTAAAATATGTGAAATATTTTGGGGTTACTTGCTTCATTTTGTCACTTATATTGTGCAGTATAGCGGCAGCCATTTTCCCCTTACATTCATGTTATTAAGCCTCAGCTTGCAATAGAATTTGCAAAGGTTGTGACATTTTGGGGCTGGAGCAAGCCACACAGCTGGACAGGGTCCATTTACAGCATTAAAGAGCATTATGCAAGTTTAATTAGTATGTATTAATGTAATAGTATTGTGTACTATCCAGAAAATTAGATTTGTGTACTAATACTTACTAGTTAGAGCCTTAGCATTGTTGCAAATACAGTCTACACGGGGTTAGAAGATAAACGTGTTTGTTTTTCACATGCTTTCTATGGTAAAGATGCTTTTGTAACTCACCTCAGTCTACAACAAAAGTTTCAAAGCAATTCCTCCAATACGTGTTTCTCAAGAGAAATGCTTCCTCAGGGATTTTTTTGGTTATTTTTTTCGTTTGTATGTTGTTCTTTCTTTGTCTGGACCTATACATATGATTTGCTCTGAAGCCGTTGGATTTAGGTGTGCTACATCCTATAATGAAGATTTTTGGCTGGACCAATGTTTCCAGTAAAAGACCTGTGCATTAGGAGATAATGAACACTTATATAATTAATTAGCGAATTGCTCGTCAAAAAATGACGGGCATAAAATTGTAAGCCAGGCAATGCTGTTCGCCACACAATGTGAGCCCCTCGATGAGCGCCTTCGGAGACACAACCTTACCTTCTGCCTACTGTATGGGCCGCTCATTGCAGGGTTCAATAACCTGCAAGTTTTGTGCTTGGGAAGGCCCTGTGTCTCTTTCCAGCATCTCCAACCTGTCCCTTCCCTGTGTGTTTCTCCTCTATGTGTCTGCTGTATGTTTGTATGGCGCGCGCTGAATGGCATTGATTTTATTTTCAAAGTCCTGCATGCCTGGCGTTGTACTGTCTTTGGCATTATATATTTTCTAATTCTGGCGTTTTTGACGTTGTGTAAGTACTGCATGCCTGGCGTTGTTCGTGTAATTGTTACTGTCTTTGCCGTTGTGTATTTTATAAGTCCCGCATGCCAGGCTTTGCTCAGACTTGTTTTCATCCAGTTTCAGAATTTTTGCATTTTTCATCTGCCATTTTATTTCTCGCTTAGCCGATTTTCGAGTGACGAAACACAGCAAATCCGTCTCAAATTTGCTTGCAACCTCACTCCCAGGCGTCCTGGCTCTCCCCCTGTGCCGTGTTTTTCAGCCGTTACATTCATCTTTTGCTGAGGTCGGATTTTTTTTTGCCTCCGAGTCCAGCGTGCCTTAACTGCTCGCCTTGCTTCCCGAGGCTTGCAAGAGTGCCTTCGGCGCTCATTTCAGCCTAAGTCCCAATTGCTTCAATGCCTCAACTGCTCGCCTCGCTTCACGAGGCTCACAGCCTTTGGCGCTCATTACCTAAGTCCTCTGAGCTCGGAAGGCTTCAATGCCTCAACGGCTCACCTAGCTTTGCGATGCTCGCAAGCGTGACAAGAAATCGCAGTTGACAATTATAATATGTGATAAGGACTGACATTAACATATTCTGCAGATAACTAAGTGAAATTTTGTTTTTCATTTTTCAAATCGATGTATATTTCTTTTTTTTATAAGAATTTTTACATAACCAATTAAACATGTCTAGCTAATAACTGTGTGGTGCTCCCTACAAAAATGTCAGTTTATACCTTTAAGTTCTTTAGACATTCTGACATCCAAGGGAAACGTGGAATATATTACAGCAATAAAGTAAAATATAAGCACTTAGAGGGGGCTTTTCATTTATGGTTCATTCAGGACCTGATAGAATGTGCCTATAAGCAAAACAGATTGTCCAGTGCAGTAGAATTAGTTTTAAATTAAATGAACAGTTTAATCGCCATAAAAGCTGAAACAGCGGTAATTCTAATATGGTGAAAATAACTTTAAATTGTTTTTATACATTTTATACTTGATTTTAGCAGTTGTACATAATGGTGCAGAGCAATTTTAAAAGACCACTGTGGTCATATTTTTCAAATATACTATGTTAAAGAACTATATTCATAAGCAACATGTTTTAGAACATTTGATATTCACTTATACAGCTCTGGTATCTACAAGTTTGGCTTTGGCAGATCAACTTTCTGAGGTGTGTGGAGACTTTGAATACACAGATAGTGTCTGCGTAATGGGAAAGTGGCAGTTACATCTGTCAGTTCTGTCAGCAGTACTGTAGGGAAGCTTATTAGTTTCTAAAAGGACACAGACCTGGGAAAGTAACAGGCAGGCAGCAGCAGGAAATAAAACAATATGGAGAGAAACTATGAGAATGACTTTACGGTTGTGTTTATTTTATTAATTATTTATTTATTGTTTCTAAAAAAAAAATTGCATTATCATATTTAATTATTCTGAAAACAATATAGAAAAGAAAAATGATCACAGTGGTCCTTTATTTAACTTCTGTAACCCTTCTGATTTATTTAAACATTTTGTAATCTGATATGTAAAAGTATGCTGGAAACATACCAATGTCCCTTTAAATCAAGCTTGAAGACTCCATGATTTTTTATTTATTATTGTATAATAGATCCCACTGTCATTTTAACCTAAAATTCTGTCGATTACTGCTAAAAAAATGAAGCAATTATTCCTGACCAGATTGTCCTCAGCCAGGAAGCGACACACTCATGTAGATTAGCATGTAATGTAACATAAAGCATAACCATCTGTTTGGCCATTGTCTGCGTCAGGCTTGACTAGATAATGTAAGACTACGTGCATTACATCACTAAGCAACTAATCATTTCTATATGGTAAGGTATAGCTGGAATCCCACTAGCCTATAACACTAGATTGATGCTGATGTCTTCAAGGTTATTTTTTATCAAAGACACTATTCTATATCTGTTGCAAGATGTTCACCACATTTTCTAAATTGCTAAATGTATTATATTTATTTATTTATTTATTAAAGGAAAGATGGCAATTGAACACATATCTTATTTAATAAATGTTTCCCTGACGTTTATTATAAATACATATTTTTCCTTCTGAATATTTGTTCATACATATTTTTCACACAAATAAAACTTAATTTAGTCCTAAACACTGCAGTCATGCATGTTTACTTATTTCTCTCTATTATCATGCTTTACTGTGTGTGTAGTACGTTTGTTGCAGCAGCCATATTGTTTTTGGCAGTGTCTGTAGAGTGGATGCAGCGGCCATATTTGTTACTGGCAAAGCGATTGCTACATGTGTGCATGATGAGGTCTGGCTTAAACTAAATAGTTGCACAAACAGTGCTTTCATGTGATGCTGTACGTGCATAGGAATATGCCATTTTAATATGACTCAGTAATTATTTAAAGAAATGTACATACTTGTTGTTTGTTTAGTTGTTCAGTCATGTACAACTCTCTGTAACCCTTTGGATCACCACATGCCAGGCACATTTTGTGTCCGGTTGTGTTCATCCATCAGCTGTTCTTGGCAAATATACTGTGAGTGGGTTGCCAGTTCCTTCTCTAATGGACCCTAATATGTCTGACCTCTCTGCTATGACTTGCCCATGGTATGGCTCACAGCTTCGTTGAAGTATACAAGCCCCTTCAACACGACAAGGTGGCGATCCAGAAGGGAATATACTTGTAGCCTGTTTTAATTTTAGAAGACTTTTTTTTTCTAATATTTTAATTTGAATGTATAAAGATTTTTTTACCATCTAAGATGATTATGGTAATGAACCAAATTTGGGTCCTTCACCATTGCAAAATCTGACCGCTGCAGTTCCGCCGCCAGACGACAGATGGCGCTGCCGATTTTCTAATACTGCTGAAAATAGCATATAAGGTGCGCCGACAGAAAAGGCCTTGAGCTATGAGAGGCATGCCCAAGGCCCTCGGGGGGCCAAGTGCCCGCCGTATATAGCGATGGCCTCACTGTCGACTCAGCTCCGTCGAGTTGCGCCATGTGGGAGGGGAGAATAGTTCTTTGCCTTCCCTGGTACTTGACTGTGCCCGAAAACTGACAGCGCCGTCTGGCGGATGGCACCTGTAACTGCAGCTGTCAGTGCTGCAGAAAAAATGCGCAGGCAAAGAGGGATAGGTCCCAAATTTGTATTTGAGGGGTCAAAGAATCCTTTTAATAAAAAAAAAAAGTGTAAAAGCAATAGGTATCTTGACTTATAGTTCAAGGATTGTTTTAGTGCCAAATTTATAGTGTGCTTTTCCAAACTTGACATGATAATGAGCAAAATGTTTTTAGAAAGATTTTAAACTAAATAAATACAATCTTTAATTTTAACTAATATATTTGATTTTGTTAATAGCAGACATTTGCTTTTGTTGCTAACTGCATTACACAGATTGGGTGAACCTTGGATATAGATAACATAACTTTTCAGTTCCTTTGAAAGACTGCCACTATGAAATAACGCTTGACAATAGGAGTAATTAAAAGAAGAATATCTCCCTCAGATTCCAGGCAAACTTGCATTCCAGAATAGATTTGTTCTAAAAATGCTTTTCAGCTCACGGCTTATATAGCAACTAATTTTAGTTCCTTACACTGTCAGACTACAGTAATTCTTTAATTCAAGGAACTATATGCAATATTTGTTGTTTTATATAAATGTTTTAAGTAAGTTAATTAATTAATTGCAGCATGTTGTTGGGTTGATCAGTCCTTCAGTTGTGTCTGACTCTTGGTGACCATATGGACGCAGCACACCAGGCATATCTGTCTGTATTTCTGGTTGTGCTTTTCCATATGATTTTCTTGGCAAAGCTACTGGAGTGGGTTGTCAGTTCCTTCTCCAGTGGACCGTGATTTGTCTGACCTCTTTTCTATGACCTGCCCATCTTGGGTGACCCTATATGGTATAGCTCACAGCTTCATTGAAGTACACAAGTCCCTTCACCATGACATGGTGAAGGGACCCAAGAATAAGAGTTTCTTACCTTTGGTGCCTCCCCATTTCCTCCTATTCTTTCTCATGAAGGGTGACATATTGCACAACTGTGACCTAAGGCCATGCCCTTCTGTGTGTGGCATATGTTACACATTTGCAAGGTTCTACCTTCATGAGGGTGAACAGGAAGAAAGGAAGAGGTTCCAGAGGGTAATAATCTGTTACTCTGGGGACTTCTTAGGAGTAAGTGAAGTGTGAAGTTTAGTTATACTGAGGATGATACAATTTATTAACCCAGGTAAAGCATTTATTTGAAACAAAATAATTTTGCTTAAAAAATCTATTTACATGAATAAAAAGTTACAGTACTGATAAATTCTCTGCAGAATATCAGATGTAAAATCAGATTTAGGAACAGAAACCTAAGACGTGTAGCAGGTGCTCTTTGACAGACAGGATATGTACTTATTCTCAACTCACTTAGAGACAAATGTACTATAGGGGAAGTGTATGCCTAAGGGGATGGGAATGGTGCTGTCTCTCTTACAAAATTTCAATTTATTATCAGATTTTAGCACATATGTACAGCTTTACAAAAGAGCGTAGAATCTAGATTGGTTTTGCTCTGTTTACTATCAGTTTTGTAATGCTTGTTGTACTGTTTTACTTGTATTTTTACCATAAATAAAGCTTGATGAGGGAAATAGCTGATTCCACAATTACCTGTAGCAAGATATTATTCATTTATTGTTACTATTACTATGTTTATATATCCATATGTTCACTTTAATTGGCTGCCATATTCTTCAGAGAATGTTACTGCATGTGCTGGTTAGACAAAAAGCTTTGGATTTTCATATTGCAAGTTCTAATGCAAACAGTAGGTAACTTTGTATTGGTCCACATGGTCATGTGATTCAGCGTCTTCAGCAAGAAGCAGCTGACCATGCTGTGTGCATTAGAAGATACAATGTGAAGATTCACAGCTTGTTGCCTCTCCACTTCTCAAAGTGGTATACTCTGAGGAATGGGAGGAGAGGGAGAAGCCAACATGGCATCATCTTGCTCCTGTTTCAGTAAAGGAGAAGACATGTAATGTTAATTTCGGTATTATCCAGTTATCAAACAAAAGCTCTGGTCTTCTACCTGTTCCCTCATCCCCCATCCCTCCCTCCACTGATAACTACAAATACACAACCCCATCATCCAGCTCTCATGTTGTGATGTAACAAACACCAACTGGATTCCTATACACATAAACAAGTACAGTATTAACAATTCAGATTTTTTACACAAAAAAATGTACGTCCATGACTGCATATATTGTTGCTTTTATACATACTTGGTACAAACTGAACTTCAGTGGCCCTTTAACTGCTTATTTTGTGTCTGACCATATCAACTTATTACAATATTCATTATCATTGTTTTACCTGTCTCTGCAAACATGGACTTTTCTTTTTTTAATTCATTAATCTTTATCTTTCACAGTCATATGTCATTACATTTTTTATACTTGGAAATTTAAACACACGTCATAAACTGCATTTGATAAAATCTTAAGGTCTCTGTATAAAATGTGTTGTTCTTGTAGTTCTTTTGTTTAACTGAGACCTTCCTTTGTTTTTTTTCCTTTTTTTATTTTCTTTGTTTGACTGTAGCTTTAGATTCAGTAAAACATATTAACTAAATAAACCTAAAAAATATTAAATTAAACTGAACTAACCCTAACATTCAGTTGAAGGGGGGAATACACTTGAGTGAGTCATAGTTGATTTTCTTTCTTTCTTTTATCCCTAATGGGTTTGAACTCCAGATTACAATTTTGTCAATAAAGATGTCATTGAATGTTCAGCTTCCACTTTCCGCTCCGAGAGGTTATCAATTCAGCCAGTTTTAATAAAAAAATGTTAGTGTTTGTTTTGTGATATTTGTAATTTTTATATGATTGTGATTTAGTATGGGGAGATGATCCATACATCCCATATTTCTGTAAATATTGGATATGACATGAGTCATTTTTTCATTAATCATTATAAAATTGACTTTATGTATTATTTCTTGGAGGTGAAGTTGTGGCGTCTTCCATTTTTTTGCAATGAGGCTTTTCGTGGCCATAAGCAGGACTTGTAGCCATTTATTATGTCGCTATTGTAGTAGAGGAGAATACTCTCCCAATAGGCAAATGTCTATCGATGGGTTTATTGTTGTCTTCAAAATGGTAGATGCTTTGATCCAAATGTTCTGAACTATCGGGCATTACCACCAAGTGTGGAGAAATATACCTGTGGTTTGACATAGTCTATAGCAATTTGAAGATGTTTGTGTGCTAATTTGATGTAATCTATCAGGTGTGAGATAAGCTCTGTGCAGCACCTTTATAGAAATTTCAAGTAGACTGTAATTTTGTGAGCCTTTGCTTATATTTGTGCAGATTTGTTCCCACTTATGTGGATCCCATTGAGTTTCCATGTCTGATTCCCATTCATATATTTAGTTTTGAAATTTGTTGTCAGGGCATTTAGTATAGAGTAAATAGATCCAAGGACACCTCTGGCTAGTGGGGCTTTGCTGCATATAAGGGATAACCAATTGGTTTGCGGTTTACTCCATTTTTTTAATTAGTGTAGTCAATAAAAGTTTAATTTTACAATAATTGTAATGTTCCTTGAGTGGGATGTTATCGTTAATCCTCAATTGGTCAAAGCTAAGGAATTGTCCGTTTGATAACCAATTACGGTAACTAATTTGTCAAGTTTAGCTGCTGTCCTCCAATTTTTAGAATCCTCTCTCAAGCTGTCCCAAATAGGTTGAGATGTAAGTGTAGGGGTTAGTTCTGTTACTCTAGCTGCTAATTAATTATTTGAGTTAGCTCTTTTCCCGTTAGTTATCGAAAGCTTTATTACAGGGTTGTTACGTTTCAGTATATGTGGAGGGATATATGGATTCCGTATAACGGATTCCCATGTTTGGGGTTTCATTTGGTAATTTTTCAGAAATACTTAGGCTGGTTATTGTTCACTGGAGTGTGCTTTGGGTATGAATGCGATCTGGGATGCTTTATGATATAATTTTAGATAAGGGCATGACAGCCCTCCGTTTTTTTAGATTCTGGATATGTGTGTATGGGCTATCTTCGCTCTTTTATTATTCCATATAAATCTAGTTATATTTTTTTTTTATTCTCTAACTCTTTGGGAATAATTGGTATAGGTAAGGATCTGAATAGATATAATATTCTTGGTAATATATTCATCTTAATGGCGTTTATACGCCCTGCTCATGATAATAGATATTTGCTCCATTTGTTAATATCAGTTCTAAGGGACTTAAATAATGGGATATTGTTTGCATTGTACAGTCCAGACAGGTTAGGGGTTATGTTCAATCCCAGGTATTTTATGTGGTGTTTAGGCCTAGAGAACGGATATTGCCTTTGAAGATAGTCTAGGTCTTGTTGGGGGAGCAATAATCCTATTGCTTCCGTTTTTTATCTACATTATCCCTGAGTCCTGAGATCACTCCAAAGGAATCTAAGATGCCCATCAGGGCTGGTATGGAGTTACCGGATCTACCAATGTGCACAAGATATCATCAGCGAACATGCAGCACTTAAATTGTTGCAGTCCTACCGTGACTCCCTTTACTCGTGGCGTGGACCTAATAGCATGAGCCAGGGGCTCAATCGCTAAAGCGAATAAAAGTTGGGAGAGAGGGCACCCCTGTCTAGTCCCTCTTTGTATGCAAATATGGTCTCTATTTGAGCCTTGTAGTTTTAGGTGTGCTATTGGATTTCTATAATAAGTAGATTAGTAAAATTACCCTTAATGCCCATCTTGGCCAAGACCTCATGCAAATATGACCATTCCAGCGAATCAAAGGCCTTCCCTAAGTCTAAGATTTGGCTATATGATATATGTTGAGAATCCATCTAACATTGTCCCCTGCCAGTCTGAACGGCACAAATCCTACCTGGTCCTTGTGAACCAGTTTAGGTAAGAACCTGGAGAATCTAGTTGCCATCAACTTTGCTGGTATTTTAATATCTCCATTAAGTAATGAGATTGGACGGAAGTCAAATTGTGTCTGTGTGACCTATTTTCCAGATTTTCTATTTTGTCCTCTAGAATACTTATCTTAGAGGGGTGTAGTGTGGTCTCCATTCTGGACCATTCCTGGGTTTCTATGATTTGGTCTGTAACTTCTTCCCGGAAGTGTGTCCTTTGACCCTGGGTGTGTATGTCTTTTCTTAGACTGTCTATATGTGTTTGGAGTATCCTCTCTATTTTAGCCAAAGATTTCTCAGAGATATCTATGTGATGGGACGTACCTTGTGGGTTTTCCTCTGCATCTGAATTATCAGATTGCCCAGATCTTAAGCAATGAGATGGTAGTTGCTGAGGATTTGTAGTTGTAAACATTTCTGGAATGGTTCTATTAATTGCTTTCTTTTTGGTTTGCCCATCTTGGTGTTTGGCTATTTTATTTGATGTGTAGAGAAAGTGAAGATCTGGTTTGTGGATTTAATTTTATCTATTAGTTTTGTATATTGGTTACAGTTTTTGTTTACATGCTTAATGTTTTTAAATTGTGAATAGTTATCTGTATATTTCTTTGTGTCACATGCCTTTTGAATACTGAAACTTAAAAATAGGCAATAAATGTAACCTTTTGAATAATGAAACTTAAAACGAGGCAATAAATGAATGTAACCTTTACATATTTAATCTTTTATATGCAGTTATTCTTTACTATAACTCAATTTTCTTTTTTCTTTCTGCTACTTCTTCAGAAGCAATGTTTTTAACTGATGTGATTTCCATTAGTCCTTTTGAAAGCACTGTCAGTTTTAGCGGCCACTTTCTCATTTGATAGAAGCTTCCTATGCATTTACAGTTTCCTCCCACCACAGAAGGTAGATCAACCGAAATGGCAGATTCTGCTTCAACATAATTGCAAATGAAAGTTAATTCATTAGGGCTGCACTTTTATGATAAAAAATTCAATTGTAGTTTTTCAGAACAGTATATTTTAAATACAGATCTACAGTGTCTATCATCGGTAATGTTAATATTGTTTTCCGCAGTAATAAAATATTTAATATTAGAATCACATCACTGCAGTAGATGTCATGCTGGGATATTTAGGAAAATTATGCATTTCCCCCCACAGCTCAGAGGTACTTCATTTTAGTCAAAGACCAAGTTCTGGAAAATATTGGCTAAACAAATCCTGCTGTCAGGGGAACTAAATATATGAGATACCTGCAAACTTTCACTATGCATAATCACCATCTGTAACAGGATCTCTGCTTATTATGGATGCTAAGGTTTATTAGAATGTCTCCCCATCGTGCAATCAGTGACAGAAGGTAAGAATGTGACCACAGTTCATCTGCTCGGTGGCGTTCAGTTTAAACATTATTTCTTCTCTGGCGTACATCATAGTGCAGCTGAACAGGAACTCAGAGCTGCTAATGTCAGATTGTGTTCTCTAGCCATTGCAAAGTGGCCATGATTTACTTGTTGGAAAACTGCCCTGAATATTACAATAGATGAAAACAGCCTGGCAAAGGTATAAGGCCTACCAGAAATAGTTTAATACAGAAGCCATAATTACATTTAAGGCAAAAACAGCTATTAGGATTCATTAGGATTAGATTCATTGGTCAGTGTTCAACTGTAATGTGTTTAGTATTCTTGACTCAAACATCTGGAAAAGTGCTAGGCACAGTAGACTACTTACTATATATACTATGTGTATATATATATATATATATATATATATATATATATATATATATATATATATACAGTAACTCACAAAAGTGAGTACACCCCTCACATTTTTGTAAATATTTTATTATATATTTTCCTGTGACAACACTGAAGAAATGAGTAGTAGTAAGTGTACAGCCTGTATAACAGTGTAAATTTGCTGTCCCCTCAAAGTAACTCAACACACAGCCATTAATGTTTGAACCGTTGGCAACAAGTGAGTACACCCCTAAGCGGAAATGTCCAAATTGGACCCAAAGTGTCAATATTTTGTGTGGCCACCATTATTTTCCAGCACTGCCTTAACCCTCATGGCCATGGAGTTCACCAGAGCTTCACAGGTTGCCACTGGAGTCCGCTTCCACTCCGCCATGAAGACATCACAGAGCTGGTGGATGTTAGAGACCTTGCATTTGAGGATGCCCCACAGATGCTCAATAGGGTTTAGGTCTGTTGACATGCTTGGCCAGTCTATCACCTTTACCTTCAGCTTCTTTAGCAAGGCAGTGGTTGTCTTGGAGGTGTGTTTGGAGTTGTTATCATGTTGGAATACTGCCCTGCGGCCCAGTCTCTGAAGGGAGGGAATCATGCTCTGCTTCAGTATGTCACAGTACATGGTTCCCTCAATAAACTGTAGCTCCCTAGTGCCAGCAGCACTCATGCAGTTACATGGTTGTTCTTTAGACATACACCTTCTCCTTGATAAATTCTGACAAATTATAATTGTACTGAAACCAAACATTTCAGCCTCTTCATCCTATTCTAATTTGTATTTTAGGCGAATGAGCATTTTTGCTTGATTTATGGTCCTGCAATGACCTGCATAGTTTTCTGTGCATGTGTCTCTGTGTGAGTGCATGTGTCTCTGTGTGAGTGAGTGCATGCAATTCACTGGGGCTGGGAGAGATCTCAGGGGCAAATCACTGGAGCTGGGGGAGGTGATGGGACAATTCACTGGGTTTAGGAGAGGTGATGGGGCAATTCACTGGGGCTGGTGGGAGGTTACAGGGGTGATTCACTGGGACAGGGGGAAATTTCGATAAAACAATCAGTGAATGAAGGGACACAGACCTTGTTCTTGTTATTATAAAAATCTAAAGGAAAGAAGCAGCTAAATTCACAGACCAAAGAGATACAATGTATTAGTTATGCTAATTTCGCTGGGATTTTTCAGGGGGTGTCGAAAACAGTTTGCAAATGCAAGAAATTCAGCAAACTTTAGGGTAACTGTGAGGGTAATGTTTATTTTGGTATTTTTTCATGTAAACAATTTTTTTCATACACTAGTAATTCTTCTCTATCAGATGCATTCATAATCCAGCTCACTTGCATATACAGTACCTTCAATAGGGTGCATTCTTGTAAATAAATGAACCTTGCATTAGAGCCAATTAGAGCACTGGCGAGTGCATATACCACATTTCTATTATGTAGATAGATATAAGCTTCATGTGTGATCAAAGCCTCCTCTCACCTCATAAAGCACACAAGTCTTTGGGAAATAAAATGGCAACATAACAGCATATAACATTTATAACTTAGAGGCTGTATTTTTTGAACATTCACAAACATGTTGCTAATTTTCAAGTGAAGTCCTTCAAAATGGGCTATTTTATGTTTTTAACCACAGGGATCTTTTAACTACAATTACTTTAATGCACAGTAATTGTGATGTCATTCCATTTGCAGCGAGTATTAACAACTCTGGCGTGATATCTAATTTATATTCTTAAAAGCCATGAATTTGCTTATGATGGTCATGACCCTCTTATCTGGAGCAGAGGATTCTGGGATGCTAATCATTCACAATATCCAATATATGAAGTGATGGATGACTTTATTATATTGGTTATAATGTAGTCATATCAAAACCAGTTATACATTTCTTTTGTAAGCTTTAAAGGGACGTGGAACACAGTTTTTAGTGCATTTAGAAGACCACATTGTAACATTACACAAGTTGGGTCATTTCCCTCTTCCCCTACGCAAAAGATTTTCAGCAGCAGTGCCACCGATAACCGCTAAATGACGCTGCCGATTTTCGGAATACTGCTGAACATTGCATATAAGGCGCGCCGACAGAAGAGGGCTTGAGAGGCGCCCCCGAGGGCCGAGTGCCCGCGACGAACATAACGATAGCTGTTCCACGTCGGAGGGGGGAATAATTATAGGCCTTTCCTGAAACCTGACGGCGCCATCAAGCAGATACTTGCTGGCACTGCAACTGTCGGTGTTGGCGATTTCTTGCGCATACACAATGGGATAGATCCCACAAGTATAAATTAAAACCTGTTAAAACGCCATTCAAATTAACAGGAAATGGACAGAGCATACCTCAGTCTGTAGATCTTACTGGCTGACAGAGGACAAGCCCTCAAGAGTGTGCAAAAGTTGTTGTTTTTTTGTACTCATTCATTTGTAAAATGAAAACACACATTATCAAATACCCTCTTTTTTATGCAACAAAGAAAAATAATCTTTCCATGTCCCTTTAAATAAAGTAGTCATGTTGATTACGTAGCCTTGCCCTAATTTGATAGTTTTACCTTATATCAGTTTGAGAAGATGGCCTCCCTGTTGGGTGTACTAAATTATTGTTGTGTTTAAAGCCTGAAGAGTAATCCTAAATGTTTGGACGTGCACAGACAACGTTCACGTGGTGTATTCAGTTTAGGACTTAATGATTTTGTCTGATCAACCTGCATGAATCACACACTGCTTGTACTGAGATTATCCCCGTTTGTGAAAGGAAATAGGACACAGGTGACCTAGATATATATATTCATTAACTGCAAACCTGTATTTAAAGGGCATATTGACAGTTTTATTTTATGTTGAATCAATCAACCGATATTTCACACAACACAGAATTGCCAATAAAGCGGGTTATAAACTCTGCCGAACAGATTGTTACATTAAAAATGTCAGGATTATTATGCCAATAAATAATATATAACACATGGCAGGTATCCAGCTCTAGTTATGTCAGTGTAATATCATAAGCTGCTGAATGGAATGTTTTATCACTAATACAAAATGAAGTAAAAAAAATACATTTTATATGCTTATTATTATAAATGAAATGAATGGAAAGGGGTGATATCTGTCCATTGGGCTATGAAATTGTTACAAATATTATTGTAGATTAATTTCCTTGTTCTTAAAGAGTTCACATAAATCTGCATTTTTAGATATCTGTGTGGGGATCTTTCCTATTACGCACACCGCTGTTTTTCTATTTGGAGCTTGTTATCTGGCACTACCCTAAATACTAGCCCTAAGCCCCTAAATTCCTAACCCTAAACCCCTAACCCTAGCCATAAATCCCTAAATACATAACCCTAAACCCCTAACCATAACCCTAAACCCCTACATAGCTAGCCCTAAACCCTTAACTATAAACCCCTACGCCTAGCCTAAAACCCTTAAATACCTTACCAGAAACCCCTAGCCCTAAGCCCATATCCCTAGCCCTAAATCTTTAGCCTTCAATTCCTAAACTCCTACCCCTGGTCCTAAGCCCCTAAATACCTAACCATAAACCCCTAAACCTAGCCCTAAATTCCTAACCCCTAAACCTAACACTAAGAAGAAATTCAACAAGGTCCGCTGTGCACTGGAGCTCGCCACCTGCTGACCCTGCACGCTGCTAACAGGAAAGGTCCCAGTGCTGGCTATAAGAAACTGGAACAGCAAAAGCTTAAAGATACCATGAAGCTATGATCACTTTAAAGAGACACTAACAACAAGTTTATTTATTTCTTACATTGAAATCTGTCTATACAATGTATTAACCATGTGTCTCTACAGGAAATCATTCCTGCTATATTCAGCACTGTTTGTGCTGAATTGCTATGCTATTGTGCATCTCAATATGCTACCTTGTGGCTTATAGTATTTGATAATGGTAGGGATGAAGATCTAACTGTGTATAATCCTCTGTATAGATCAGAAGCCATACATCTACATCATAATGCTGCACAAACTATGGTGAATATTTCAGAGATTACTTACATTTGAAAAAATGCCTATTATATGGTATATTCATTTTTGTATTGGCTTTTTAGAAGAAATTAATCAAATACTTTATTAGGAATAACACTTCGCCACTTCATAGCAAGGATAGTGGTAAAAGTATTTACAAGTATTTTTTTTTCTATGTTCTGCTCAAACCGTGAAGTAGAGAGAACATACATCTTAAGCTCCTGATATGTAAACTAGTTGTTCTTCTTGGAAGCACATATATTTTTGTGTAGATCTCATTCAAGATAGTATATCTAGACTGGTGTATGTTTGACCAATAATATATATTGCACAAATAAAGTGTTTACTATATGTTTCCTTAATTGCAGTTTCTCAAATTACAACAATTGTATACAGCTGTTACACCCTTTTGCAGAGATGCATATTAGACTCTACTGTCTACAAATGATTATAATCTTACTCGCTCTGTTATTGTACATTATAATCACAAAACAAAGTGACAGCGAACTCCATTAATATGAATGGAAAAAACGTACAAAATTGGTATCCAACGCAATAAAATTAGTATCAAATATCCACACTAGTGAATGTGTATTTTTCTTATAATACTAAATCCACAAGCTCAAAGGGCTGTTTGTGTATGTGACGTTCCAAGATTTAGGGAACCACTCGCACCCCAATTTCCTCTCTCTGGGTCATGACTTTTTGTGTTCAAGATCTCAGCATGCCCAGCAATTCCATTCAGATCAGTTGCAGGCACAATCAGATCCTGTTTCTTAGGACATAAGAAGAGCACAAGAACTGTTGCGTACTACAAAGCAGGACTGACTCTTTATTTTTCCTTGCATAGAACGGATCATCACAAAATAACACCATCCCCCCAATTCTATAGTCAACCACCCCCCTTGTAACTATGGCTAGCAACCTCCAAAACCAGTCCCCACCCGAGACATCTGATCTGCTATGTCCAACAAACCCCAAAAGCAACACTAGCTTCCTCTTTTATTACTTTATTACAGGACTGCACATTCCATGAGGGTTAACCCCTGCCAGTCCAGGCCACAAAACAAACACAACAATTTATATTATGCCGAATTTACACTGTACTCTCTAAAGATACTAATAGTCTCATAATTCTCCAAAGTCAGTCATGACAGTGTACTCAAGCATTGCTCACATTTACTGCAGAATTATATTTTTAGGCAAAGTGAAGTGGCAGTGATGCCAGCTGACCATTGGTGCAACAAACCCCTTTGTATTGGATTTTTTAATTAAAACAAGGTCTGTGAATGCCAGTGAGGTGCCTAATCCAGTAATTATAATCCAATATTAGTTTCCTGTTGTATTTAAATTGTAAAACACAATCCTAGTGCATATCTAGAATGAAATACCATATTCCATTAATTAAACTGATAAGTTAATTTTGAGTATTTATACAGGATCATAAGTTAACTACCGGCTTCTTTTACAAAAGTAGGCACATGGAGTATAAATTTAAGATGTGCAGCATACATTTATTTTGCATTATATTTAAAAAAACATGCATTTAAATTATACAAGGAGGGAACAGACGCAACTTAATGTGAATATAAGGAAATCAACAAAGCTTGCAAAAGAGCTATTGGACTGCTAAAATAGAAAATTAGAAGCCAGTTGCAAAGGAGAGTAAGACTAACCCTAAAATATATAATTTTTATTTTTTTATGGGAAGAAGGCCAGGAATGAAGCTATATGAACATCACAATGTAAAATAGGCCATCTGATAATTAGTGACCAGGAAAAGGCAGATGAGCTAAATAGGTTATTTTCTTTGGTATATACAAGGGAGGTACCAGTGGTTGGGACACTGCAACATAATGGGGTTACACTACCATCACTAAATAATTGGTTAAAGCAGAAAGAAATCTAAAAGAGGTCGGATAAAATGTTAATAAAGCCCCAGTTCCTGATGGAATACATTCACAGGTACTGAGGGAACTGAGTTCTGTAATATCCAAACCATTATATCTAGTTTTTTTAAGACTCACTCCCACAGGGTCTCTACCAGATGACTGGCAAAAAGCAGAGGTGATACCTATATTTAAGAAGGGAGCAAGAGCAAATCCAAAGAATTATAGACCTTTAAGCCTCACATCTGTAGTTGGGAAGCTTTTAGAAGGGTTAATAAGGGACAGTATACAAGAATATGTCTGTTTAAACAAGATTATAAGTAGGAATCAACACAGATTTATGACAGATAGGTCATGTCAAACAAATCGAATTAGTTTCTATGACGAGATCATTAGGAACTTGGATTAGGGCAACTCAGTGGATGTATTCTTTTTGGATGTTGCAAAGGCTTTTGATACAGTGCCACATGGAAGACTATTGTGCAAATGAAGGGATACAGGAATTGCAGTAAATATCTGCTCATGGATTGAGAGCTGGCTAAAAGACAGGAAGCAAAGGGTTGTTGTAAGGTTCAGTATTAGGTCCTCTCCTTTTTAATGATGTAGAAGTAGGACTCTAAAGTATAGTCTCCATTTTTGCTGATGACGCTAAGTTGTGCAAAGTAATTAAATCAGATAATGATGTGCTTTCCCTCCAAAGTGATTTGCCTAAATTAGAGCAATGGGTGGCTAAATGGCAGATGAGATTTAATACAAATAAATGTAAAGTTATGCATTTTGGAAGGAAAAATAGCCATGCAATTTATAATCTTAATGGAGCCAAGTCTAGGGGTATCTGATATAGCAAGGGATTTGGGAGTACTTGTGGACCACCACCTTGGTAACAGTGCTCAATGCCAAGCAGCAGCTGCAAAGGCAATTAAAATATTAGCATGTATTAGGAAGGGTATAGAAGCAGAGGAAGCAAATATAATTCTGTCACTGTGCAAATCCCTAGTACACCCTCATTTGGAATATGGAGTACAATTTTGGGCACCACTTCATAAAATTAATTAAATTAATGCCAAATTTCACAATTTCTGCCAGGGTATGCAAACTTTTGAGCACAACTGTATAAGAACCTGTCAGTCAGAAATGTAAACATTTTATTAAATCGAGCAATAGAATATATATTTGTGTTTCTTCTTAATTATGGACTGAGAGGGACAGTTTGGTGGTATGCAATACTCTGTGACATTAAGCTGGCAAATCAATTCAGCCCGTTGCCCCTTGAAAATGTGTTAGCCTTGTTGCTTAGGCAAACATGCATCACTGCCCCTCTTTCTCCATTCTATCTCTTTTTCTTTTCTTCTTCATTTTGTCTTTCCCCTTTTCATACAATTTTCCTATATTGGGAAACCCACTCATTCAATGCATTATAATAAAAAAGAATATTCCAATACATTTGGAGCTCACAAAGTTCTCTATGGATAAATTAGTTTGGGAAACACTGCAGACGCTGGTATGAATATTAAATTATAGAGAGAACACATTTAAAGTGACTATTTAGGCATGTTTTGTATTATATGTATGTGTTTGTTCTTCCTGTAAAATATTTACAAAAAAAATCATAAATTTGCAAGTGGTCCTGGTGTTTTGTAGCAGCTTTCACAGCTGACCAATGGAAATAATAGATTAGTGAATATAAAGAAGATGAAATACAATCATCACTGCTCTACAGTTTAGTGAGCATGGGCCTTTATCTTGATAGCATTTGTATGGGTTAAGTTAGCCTCAATATTGTAATACCATTTATATTGATTTAAATCTATTCATAGCTTACAGCAGAGAGAGAAGAGGGGCTCTTGTTCAAGGGACCTTATAACAGGTCTTATTGTACTTTATCTATTGTGAAAAGCCTTTCATGCCTCTATAAAATGGAGACTTGCTTGGTAAGAATTGATTGAACTAAAACAGCAAATCCAGTTACAGTTCTAGGCCACTTGTATCAATGTTTTTCTCTCATATCTTTTCATGCTAGTGTGCCATGGGATTTATTTGCTATCTGGCTATATAGAAGTGGCTGAGAGGTTGGCCCAGATCCCTTCATTTTTGACAGAAAACACATTAAATTGCTAACCCTGTTTGCTGTAGTGATTATATGTCTTTTGTTAAAATAACTTACTTACAGATGATGCTCCCAGTATGATTGGTCAGTCCATAATCAAGAAGAATATTGCAATATATCTTGGATACCCTGCATTTGGTCATGTTGGTTACATTGCCCGTAATATAATAACATGCAGTCACTCTGTGATGCCAACACTATATCATACACAAATCATACTGTTATTACATTTATTTAATTACAGAACTTTATAGTGTCTGTATAGGCTTTTATGGACCACTATAGGCAAATATATATTGTGTCTTCTGCTGCATTAAAAGATAAGTACAATAACGACATGTGCTTCACATATATAAGTGACATGAACATCAGTGACAATTTTTTTCTGTTTGAATTTATTTCTGTCTTTTTTTACACTTTCTCTTTCAGGCTTTGTTAAATAATCTTGCTTGAGGTCAGGTGTACTTTGTAGACGCTGCTTCTACTTCCTCATTTGTATACTGACAAGTTCAAGGCACTGTTCAGCATTCCTGTGTTCACTTGAGATGCTTATCACTCAAATAGATAGTTGGAAATTAGAGAGTAAGAGATTTCTTTGAGACATCCTGATGATCAGCATATTGAGCACTGAAAACAGGAAGTTCCTGAATATGTCAGAAGAGTGGGGGGGGCAACAACCACAGAGCAGACATCTAATTGTGTGTATTTATATTCACATGTGTATATGTATATTTTAAATTCTAAAAATAAGTAAAAAAAACGTATATCAAGCTCATGTTTCCCAGAAATACTATCAATGTACTGACTCTGGAAGACTGGGCGGGGACATGCAAATGAGACTACAATAAAATAACATATAGACTTAGGGCCTCATTCAATTGCGATTTGGCCAATTGAATAGGGCTCTATATAAGCACACAGCATATTTTTTTTAAATACGTTTTTAATTAGTGAAGATCTTGCTTTTGGATAGAAGTTCACAAACTAAAAACTTCTGAAAAATGATGCTCTGTGCTTATATAGAGCCCTATTCAATTGGCCGAATTGCAATTGAATGAGGCCATTAGCATGCTAGCTTTTAATCCGTAGACCGTTATAGCTCTTGCATGCGATCCTTAACCAGTATGTCAATACACTAACATATTTCCTTATATTTCATTCACCAGAGAAGTGTTGGTAAAATAGTGAGTAACAACTACTTTGTAAAGGCCATAAATCATGAGTGGGGTAAATAGTGCAATATTTTACACTCCAATATTGTTGATTCAATTACCTTATCACACAATTTCAACTCCCAATCCATCCATTACACACATGATCATAGTCTCATCTCCACCATAAAATAAATATCTGGCACATACTGAGTGTCACGCTATCATTACCACTAGGAAATAACACACTCAGTGCTCAGAAATACTGATTTATTTACAACCTTCCAACTAGCTACTCCGTGCTGACTGGCATGTTGGAAAACGGCTGGAAAACAGAGATAATTTCATGTCTGAGAAGTAACACCTTTTTTAAAACCCACAATTTGTTAATGCATTTAAGTTCATTTATCAGTGCTAAAGTATAGACATTTATGTCCTACCATAGTTCAGTCCAATAATTGAGAGCACGTTATTGCTCATGACCCATACATACAGGCCTATATTTACTAATGGTACTAATGGTATTACTCCATTATACACCATCAAAGACATTACAGATGCTCTTCCTTTCCTTCAATGTAATGCCTTGCTCCTGACCCTTGCCTTTTTGCACTTGCCTTTCAAGCTATCCTGTAATTCAGGCTTGCAATGCAGTATGCCTTCATTACAGGCGGTTGCAGTGGAGCAAATCAATCACCATACTTGCATCATGGCTGTAGTTGACGGAATATTGATGGCCAATTTCAGAGCACACGCTTTCAGCATGTCAAGATCTCACCGTGCTGACATGCAAGCAAAATTACAAGACATGTAAGAATTACACCAGACAGCAACATGAATAGCGTGCAGTTCCTATATAAAAGGTCTTAATTAACTTGCTACAAAGAAACAAACAATAATGTGCATGTTTAGAACCACTATTTACTGCACTTGTTAAGGCTCACATTTTTTCCATTAACCTCAGGTGCGTGATTTTAATGATCTCATACACGCGGTAATCCAAGTTGATGAAACAATCTTGTACAGGTTTGCCGTTAACGTTAATTATCTTAATAAAACAGGCCAGTCCATTACCAGAGCAAGAATGGAAACTTCCTCCTCATTTGCTTAACTATGTTAATTTTATGAAAAAGCTAAATTGTTGAAATTTCTATAGTTATAATAGTATTTTTAGATGCTATTTTTATATTTGTTATAAACGGTACACAGTAAATTGCTGATACCATAACACACTCTTAACTGTATTCCTAGCAGAGAAGTATAGCACCTAATCTAATATTATAACATGTTGATTAACATGTTCGTAACATGGATCATTTTGGTAAAAATAATAAATAAAGTTCAATCCAAAGCACAATGTAACAAAAACTAAAAGAAAAGTAAGGGTACTCCTGGGGAATAAAGTGATTATTATACAGAAGATTCATATACACTTAGTTGGCTCCTTTTATTCTACATTCACCGGAAAAATGAAGATTTTGCCATCATATACTAGACCCATGGTAACCATATTGTATAGACTATGTCTTCTTGACCTAGCAGTGACATGACATTTCTCAATACTGAACATTTGCCATATTTTTTCCTTCCAATATAGCATTTAATGGGGGAGAAGGCTTCAACCAATATTCAGTCCGTGCTGCTGTTGATATGAGTTCATTTAATCTGCTGAATCTTTGATATTTGCTTTTTAGAATTCTTAGTCATGTAGCAAAGAAGATTTCCATGGCAGATAAAAAGCATTTGGCTAATCAAATTAACCCATGTTCCTTTATACCAAATTCCTCATTTTATTTGGCTCTGATGTTTCTACTACAGTTGTATAGATTATTTCTGAAACTGATATCCTCCACCTTCAGATCTTGACCTATTGTTATTGTATTCATCTAGTATACTACCTTTATGCACTTTATAGAAAGAAGCGTCTCTCCGAAACATTGGTAAATATTCATATGGAGAGTCATACAACAATAAACCCTTAAAAGTTTTAACCTTCCTAGCGGTAATCCCTTGTGTGACTCAGGGTTAATCTTCTCTTCCTAAATCGATACCCAGAGCCACACTCGGGGTTACTGCAGGGAGGATGTGGAGGGGGCCCAGTGCTGCCGCCTCTTCCTGGGCCCCCTCAGCACACCATTCCTGTTCCTTCCTCCTCCCCATCTTCCTCTTCCCCATCTTCCTCCTCCTCCCCTTCTTGCTCTTCCCTCCTTATCCTTCCTTCTTCCCCCCTCTCATGTCTTCTTATTAGCCTCCGATCAGCTCCTGCTGCTGATCGGAGCCCTGCAGAGTGTCTTATGCCTTTCCCTGGAAACGGCATGTGATAATGACGTCACAAGCGCGTCACGTCATTAGCATATGCCGGTTCAAGAGACAGGCATAAGACGCGCTGCAGGGCTCTGATCGGAAGCTAATAAGAAGAGAGGGGGGAAGGAGGCATGAGAAGGATAAGGGGGATGAAGGAGGGAGAGGAGTGTGAGGGGGAAGAGGAGTGTGTTATAGATATACTTTTTTCCCCAGCTGAATTTTGCAGTAGTGTGCAGACTGATCATAGTCTGCGAATTTTGAAAGTGTTGATTAGAGTCTTTGATTACAAGTAGGTAAACAAAGGTTTATCCCAGGCAATACAATAAACAATTTGGCTTACAATAATGTCAATGTTGTAGAATTTAAAGGTATAAATGATTGGAGATGATTACTGGCTGGATACACCAACAAGCAAACCATGCCTGATTATGGGTTTGCCAACATGAAAACTGGAACCTTTTGGAAGCTATTACAATTAAATAATTCTATAAGTCCAGTGATGGAGGAAGACTGCTATCTACACTATGACTGTGAGCACAGTATTGTCTAAATGGCAGTGTATTGAATAGCCTATATTGGGCACCATAATATACTTTCCAACTGTCCACATTTTGTCCTCCTTTTTAAGTCCCTTTTCAGGGCAACCTGCCTCTTCTATTTGTCACTCTTTTAAATGAAAGTCTAACTTTCTGAACCAAAACCCTGTTTTCTAGCACTGACTCAAATACAGAAGCCAATGGTGCTAGATCTACAGAAGATATATCTATATGGCAAATTGTACACATATTTAGTGTGCACATTTCTAAAACCCAGTTTACACATAATACAGAATGTCGGTAATACCACCTTATAGCCAGGGGTGTAGCTGGGGGGTTCCGCCCTGGGTGGCCTGTGCCTTCACCCCAGACTCACTCCTACCTCCTTGTCACTCCCCTCCTTGTCTCTCCCACCCTTCTCTCTTCTCCCTATCCTCTTGTCTCTTCCCCCTCTCCCATGTTTCTCAACTCTATGTGCGACCTGTAAGGTGGCTCTTCCTCTTGCCGGGTCCTCCTTTCCAGGATCAGATGACCAAGAGGAGAGAGCAGGGGCCGGAAAAAGGAGGAGCTACCACCCAGGCCGGCACACAGAGGTAAGAGACAAGGGGAGAGGGATGGAGACAAAAGGGGGGATAGTGGGAGAGGGGGGATAAACAAACAGGGAGGCCGGAGAGAAGGGTGGACATAGAGACAAGGGTAAAGGGGAGAGACAAGGGGGAAGGGGAGAGACAAGCGGGAAGGGGAGAGACAAGCGGGAAGGGGAGAGACAAGCGGGAAGGGGAGAGACAAGCGGGAAGGGGAGAGACAAGCGGGAAGGGGAGAGACAAGCGGGAAGTTGAGAGACAAGCGGGAAGTTGAGAGACAAGCGGGAAGTTGAGAGACAAGCGGGAAGGGGAGAGACAAGCGGGAAGGGGAGAGACAAGCGGGAAGGGGAGAGACAAGCGGGAAGGGGAGAGACAAGCGGGAAGGGGAGAGACAAGCGGGAAGGAGAGAGACATGGGGGACGGGGAGAGACCAGGGGTGAGGGGAAAGACAAGGGGGGCGAGGAGAGACAAGGGGGGACAAACAAGGGAAGAGAGAGGGAGAGACAAAGAAGGAGGAGAGTGGGAGAGGCAGAAGAGAGAGAGAAAGATGGGAGAGGGAGATGCAGATGGAAGAGAAGAGAGAGGGAGATGCAGATGGGAGAGAAGAGAGAGGGAGATGCGGATGGAAGAGAAGAGAGATGCAGATGGACGAGAAGAGAGAGGGAGAGGCAGATGGACGAGAAGAGAGAGGGAGAGGCAGATGGACGAGAAGAGAGAGGGAGAGGCAGATGGACGAGAAGAGAGAGGGAGAGGCAGATGGACGAGAAGAGAGAGGGAGAGGCAGATGGACGAGAAGAGAGAGGGAGAGGCAGATGGACGAGAAGAGAGAGGGAGAGGCAGATGGACGAGAAGAGAGAGGGAGAGGCAGATGGACGAGAAGAGAGAGGGAGAGGCAGATGGACGAGAAGAGAGAGGGAGAGGCAGATGGAAGAGAAGAGAGAGGGAGAGGCAGATGGAAGAGAAGAGAGAGGGAGAGGCAGATGGAAGAGAAGAGAGAGGGAGAGGCAGATGGAAGAGAAGAGAGAGGGAGAGGCAGATGGAAGAGAAGAGAGAGGGAGAGGCAGATGGAAGAGAAGAGAGAGGGAGAGGCAGATGGAAGAGAAGAGAGAGGGAGAGGCAGATGGAAGAGAAGAGAGAGGGAGAGGCAGATGAGAGCGAATGGAGAGGGAGAAGAGAGAGAGGGAGAATGGAGAGAAGGAGAGAAAGGAGAGAGGGGATTGAGAGAGAAGAGATGGGGAGAGAGAAGGGAGGGAGAAAGAGAGAGAGAAGGGGAGAGAGAGAAAGATGAGGAGAGAAGGGTGGAGAGAGGGAAGAGGAAAGGTGGCAAAAGCTCTAGCTACGCCAACCCCTACATAGTCCATAGGTTTCCAAGATAATAAATGTCCCTCTTTGGCCATTTGAAATATTGGTAGCTACATCTCTAGATCTCTAGTTTAAACTAAAGTCACACTGTCATCAGGATTAACCATTAACGTTAACGTTTTGGTTTATTTGCCTCTGGTAATGTCTGTGTTATCTGCTGGAGTCACTGCCATTAGAAGTTATACTATAGTAAATGCTCTGTCTTATCTGAGCCCTCTCTTCAAAATAACTGAAGAAACAATACTGCCCTTGTTAGAAACTTCCTTAACCTAGCCTTGAAGCGATTGTGTAATAATGAGTCAGCTATATTTAAAACACTTACAGTAAACCTGGCCCCATAGTGTCTGCAAATGGCTTAAAAATGGCTTAGATTACTCTGAAATTGTCTGATGTTGGTTTACAACTGACATAGAATCATTAGTTTAATGTTTGTTTTTATCACCAAGGCAAATAAAAGAGCATAAATAAAATACCTGCAGTATATAAAAGCTAAGGGTTGATTAAATGATAATCTTCTTTTGTGGAATATGTATATGATTAATAAATACAGTGCAAAATGTGCATTAACTTAGATTAACAAGTATTACATTTAATATAATTTACCATAAACTACTATTGCAAAATATGGATTGTGAACTTCAAAATCTATAATACAGGCATTAACAGAAGCCCAAGCTAATTCATTCATTGCCATTTCCCACATGGACTACTGCAACTAACTCCTAACCAGTATTACCCTTATTAGACTTTCCCCACTCCAGTTCATCTTAAATGCCTCTGCTAGGCCAATGTGTTTCACCAGTTTCTCATCTGCTGCCCACTCTGCCAATATGTTCACTGGCTTCCCATATCTAGAATTGAGTTCAAAATCATCACACTCACCTGCAAAGCCTTCAACAATACTGCACCCTCCTACATATCAGATCTAATCTCCAGATACTCCCCTAACCCTTCCCTTCACTTTTACCACCATATACATCTTCTGTCACCTTTTCATACTCACGTCTCAAAGACTTGTATTGCGCTTTCCTGTCTGTTGAATTCTCTAATTCTCTGTCAGATGGTCCCCAACTTTTCACCGTTGCAAACATTGCCTAAAAACTTATTTTCTAATAACAACTATTGAAACAAAACAGTGAACACCTCCTATGCAGGGATCCTGACCACCAACAAGCAATCCCCTTCCTTTGTGTTTATTATACCCATAACTAGCTTAGGGACGTCTACACTTTCTGTACTGGTATGTGCTTTTAGCATTCTTGTCTTATTTATTTGCTATATTCCCTGTACTTAGTTCTATGGAATGTGTTGTTGTTTTATTAATAAATCACAATAATAATGCAAAATGCATCATTCAAACCTTTAAAACAGTTCTCCATTCAACATGTGGGGTGTGGAGCAGCATAAAATGTAATTATTTCACTCTGCATTTCTATTGGACACTCTCTGTTGTCTCTTGAGAGCAGTCCAGGCAGATACAACTAAATTCTATTTTACAATATAAAGTATTAATTTGTAAAAGTGGCATTTCTCTAAATCTGCTGAAGACATTCATTACAAGTCAATACATGCTGTTACAAGTGTTACTCAGAAAAAGAAAACTCTATCCATACCTCAATAGGCACTACTAGCAACCCTGGTATTAAAATAATTTATCATGCTGATATTTACAAAGTCCTCCAATTTCCAATTCTAATAGACCGAACTCTTAAAAGAAACAATTTGTATAGGTAAAATGGATTGTGAAAGCTGCAAATTTTCAATTATAATCTGCTGAAGCTGAAACAAAAAAAAATTGGCATAACCGTAGAGTTCTTCCACGCTTCAGTACACAATATCCATTCTGTATTACTATATGCTAATACATAATGGGATTCAACTTATTTCTCTATTGACCAAAGCTCTCACAGCATTAGTTAAAGCTTCGATATAATAGAACCGGGCTGTAAAGACAAGCAGAGTTTTGACTGTTCAAATCCATTGGGATTTATTAATTTGTGGTGGGGTGGGTGGATTTAAGAGAACCTGTTTCCTTGAGTAGGCATATTGCTTAGTGATGAGGATTAGAAGTCTCTGAACTAACGTCAGCTAAGACTCATGTGCCAAGATGTTATGTGAACTGAACAGCCTTTTTGAAGTCTGAAGATAATGTTAG
Organism: Discoglossus pictus; assembly: GCA_027410445.1. Taxonomy (NCBI): domain Eukaryota; kingdom Metazoa; phylum Chordata; class Amphibia; order Anura; family Alytidae; genus Discoglossus; species Discoglossus pictus. The sequence goes on along the minus strand of CM050165.1, from coordinate 134,721,332 downwards.
TAAATTCTATTCAGATAATTTGAAGATTTTGGGCTCCCGAGGCCTGTTCTGAAGTTTTCCAAACTTTTCCTGAGGTAACTCAAAGAACAGAGGAAAAATAGTTTGACAGGATGTGCAGTGATAAAAAGTTAATACTGCAGTAAAAGTTACAGCTATAGTAAACCTTTTTAGACCTACATGCTCGTCATTCACACATTCTTTTCTGATCAATTCTGCTGCATTATATATTCAAGATGGCGCCCTATGTCGTGTAAAGCATATGTCATGAAGCAGTGTGTGCTATTACTCTTAATACATTTTAATTCTTTTTTTTTTGGTATGCCCAAAAGTTGAGTGTTTTTTTCCAATAAATTTCCTGGAAGCATAAAGCTTTAACAATAAACTTCCACCAGCATGGACAACGATCAACATGGATCCAAATGATCTGCCTAATGTCATTTGGGGATTGTGAGGTTATAGCGAATAGTACACATAAGTCCACTTTCTGGATCACTTCCTTGTCGTGGTGAATTTGTAATTCAATGTGTTGTCACCCTAGATGGGCAGGTCATAGCCAAGACGTCAGACAAATCAAGGTCCACTGGAGAAGGAAATGGCAACCCCACACCAGTGTTTTTGACAAGGAAACCTTATGGAAAAGCACATCGGAGACGTAATGATAGATGTGGGTGGCGTGCTGCCGATAATAGAGTCACAGAGAATAGGGCATGACTACACGACTCAATAACAACACACATAAGAGAGTACATTCTAGCATAAAATAGATAACATATAATATGAGGCCTCCCTAAATAATATGACAAGTAATTTTGCAGCTAATAATGCTTATATTCGAACAGAGCAGCTAACTGTACATATAATATATTTTACCCTAAATATACAGTTAGTTAACATACTATAGTGTATTCTAAATAGTAGCTATCATATTACATAACAGCATCTAATAGTGCACATAATAAAGTGCATTCCAGCACAGTGCATATAATATATTGTATTCTATGACAATATCTAAAAGCAAATATAATTTAGTGCATCATAACCTAACATCTATTTCTACATATAAAGTGAATTTTAACATAGCAGCTAATGGTGCATATAATATCACAGCAATTAGTGCATATTGTATAGCTGCATATAATATATATCACAGTTTATTGTGTATTTAGTGCATTTTAACACAGCAGCGTAATGCATATAATACATATATAGTTGACTGTATTATAGAAGCCTATAATACATGTAATACATATATTACATACTGATAGTTTTTTGTTTTGTTGTGCTCAGCTCTCCGTGCTGCTTGAGGTTTACTTAGCTATGATACTGGAGTGCCAGTTCCTTCTCTGGAACTGGCACCCCATGATTTCTCTGACCCCTCTGCTATGACATACCCATCTTGGGTGACCATACACGGTAAAGTTTACAGCGTCACTGAGGTACACAAGCCCCTCCACCACGACAAAGTAGCGATCCTATGTAGCCCTCTGTAATACACTAGCTTATAGTAGATATAATACAAATAGCATGCACTATATGTATTATATGTATTTTAAGTTGCTGGGTTAGAATGCATTAACTTTAGGGGTGTAGGAACTGGGGGGGGGGGGCAAACCCCCCCCCCCCAGATTAAATGAACAGGGGACACAAAAAATAGCAAAATTAAAGTTAATCAGGCATTACCAGATTTGTAGAATGCCTTTCTCATGAAAGGTTTAACCCATAATTTATATTATATGTATACATAATAAGTTGGCATATAGACATGTCAGGGGCATTGAGAATTTAAACAAAGGAATACAAAAAAAAAGTTTTTGAGGGGCACTGCAAACCCCCTACCCCTCAGAGCAGGGCCACGTTGCTTTGCACTGGGTGCACCAGCGGTAGATCCGCCCCTGCTTCTTGTCATGGGAATAGAGTTGAATTATCCCCCCACACAGATTTTGTGTGCTCTTACGCCCATGATTAACATATACATTATAGTACTGTATATATAACACACACAATGCATTCTAATAAAGGTGCTTATTGTGCCTATAATACATACAGCACATAGTGCATTCTCATGTAACCATTTATAGTATATGGTATATATACATACATACATTACATTCTAATATATAAGCTATAATACATATACTGCATTCTTACATAGCTGCTAATAATACATATACTATTATTGCATATAATGCTTTAAATAATATTCAAATTAAATGCAAACTTTTGTTTCTTCAGTCTTGAACCTGCTTTTAAATCACTGTCAGATACAATTTATATTTATCTACTGTATTTGGATTATGAGAACTATATCCTAAATGCCCTGCTGTAGCATGCATTGAATTGTGATCTTTAGGGGAAAGGGATTTATTGAATGTCACCAGCTGGCATCTCTCTTTTGTAGGCAATCCATGGGCAATTCATTACTGTATACCTTCCAAGTAGCACCAACGATGCCAATAGCACTCACTCAGTAAAGATTGTTTTTCTAGTGTTACAAGAAAGCTATTAGCAATTATTTTACCTCTGTTCTCTCTGAAGTCAGAGTAATTAAGTTTTATATTTTTCATAAGAATTGAAATGGGCGCCACTATTTTGATTCTTAAATTACTTAAAGGGATTTGGAAGTTTCCCTGTTTTTAGTCTTAAAATAAAGTATGTTTGCATATCTAAACATTATTTTATTAACAAGCGGTTAAAAGCTCTGTTTTCCCTCACTCAAATCTGCAAATGCAGAGGTTATGGTTTCATTCACATATTCCACAACAAATTATTAATACAATATAGCATATATAGTATTTGTATATAATATATAGTATATCTGATATTTGAAGAAACAATACTAAATATACTAAATATTCAAAGTTTTTAAAATTTACATTTGAAGTTTTGTGTTAATACTACAGTGAATCTGCTTCCTTCCATCTCCTATTAGGAAGTGGAAAAGGTTGTTTGGATAGGGATCTTTATCTGCCTCCTTCCCTGCCATCTTGGCAGGCAAAAGCTAGAACAGTCAAATAGTAGGACAGCTGAATAGCATATGAGATTTGACACAAACAAATTGAACAAATTTAGAGTTATCAGAGATACAAAAGGGATTTGGGAGTGCAACTACCTATGTGACAGTGCTCAATGTCAAGCAGCATCTACAAAGGCAAGTGAAATATTAGCATGAATTAATATGCATATAGGAGAAAGTTAAGCAAATATAATCCTTCCACTATATATTCCAAATGAAGGCCTACTATGGATTTATGGAATACAATTTTGGGCACCGCTTCAAAAAATTACATTGCAGAGCTGTAAAATGTACAGAGAAGGGGAACAGAATTATTTTGGAAACTAGGGAAAGAGGACTATTGAACCAGGGTGTACCGGTATTTTAGCTAACAAAGGATTTTATGTTCCCTATATGAGACAATTGGCAATTTTTTTTGTTTTCCTTTCTCTGAATTAATGAACAATTCACACATTAAAAGGATCAAAGGAATTATAAATATACTAGTAACTTGCCCGTCATAAATTACGGTATTATAGAATGTTATCTTGAATTGTCTGTGCGCTCTCTGTCTGTGCGCTCTGTCTGTCCGCACTCTGTCTCTCGCTGTGTGCGCTGCCAGCTCTGTACACCTCCCTCTCTGTCTCTCTCTCTCTGTGCACTCTCTGTCTGTGACTTTCTCCCTGTGCTCTATCTGTGCTCTCTCTCTCTGTACTTTCTCTTTCTGTGCGCTCTTTAGTTGTTTGTGTGCGCTCCCTCTGTCTGTGTGTGCTGTCGGCTCTGTACCTCTCTCTCTCTGTACCCCATCCCTGTCTCTCTCTCTTTGTGTCTCTCTCTGTGTGCTCTGTCTGTGCCCTCTCTCAGTGCACTCTCGCTCTCTCTCTCTGCATTCTGTGCAATCTCTCTATGCACGCTCTTTTTGCGTTCTCTCTCTCTCTCTCTGTGCTCTCTGTCTGTGCACTCTGTCTGTGTTCTCTCTGTCTTTTTGCGCTCTCACTCTGTGCCCCTCTTTCTCTCTTTCTCTGTACTTCTCTCTCACTCACTTTGCTGTCTGTCTCGCTGTGCTGTGTCTCTCTCTGTGTAACTTTCTCCTCCCTCTCGCTCGCTCACATTGCTGTCTTTCTCTCTGTGCTGTGTGTGTCTATCTCTCTGTACCTCTCTCCCTCCCTCTCTCACTCACTTTGCTGTCTGTTTCTCTGTACTGTGTCTCATTTTCTGTACCTCTCTCCTCCCTCTCACTCACTCACGTTGCTGTCTTTCTCTCTTAGCTGTGTCTCATTTTCTGTACCTCTCTCCTCCCACCCTCTCTCTCTCTCTCTCTCTCTCTCTCTCACTCACTTTGCTGTCTGTCTCTCTGTGCTGTGTCTCTCTCTGTGTAACTCTCTCCTCCCTCTCGCTCACTCACGTTGCTGTCTTTCTCTCTGTGCTGTGTGTGTGTGTCTCTCTCTCTGTCTCTCTGGTGTGACCTCTTGGTTCCTTCATTGGAATCAAACCCAGGTTGCAGCGGTGAAAGCACTGAATCCTAACCACTGGACCACCAGGAAAACCCATTCATTACTTCCATGCTAATGGCTGCAGCTTATTATTTATTCAGTTGCAAGTTGTATGTAAGTATATAATGAGATGCATTGCATTTGTTTATAGGGCACATTGTGTTCTTTAAAGACAGTATTCAAAAAATGGCACATTTGATGATCTCTGTGTGTGTAGAGGTGTTCATTTAGAGGTATCTGTGCCAAAACATGGTGTTAGGAAGGTTGAGGATCCATCATCTAAGACTCTATATCCTTCTGGTGCTGCAGAACAATTGAAGTGGACCAGGGAAGACTAGTAGGAAAGTAGGATATATTTTTAGGCAATGTGACCACGAGAAAGTGAGTATGTGGAGCTTAGGGTGCAGAGGAAAGGAGATGAAAGAATAAAATAATGTTGCTGTGGGTATATGAAATATTGTGGCAAATTTAATTGAAAAAACTAAGTTTGAGGATAGAAAGAAAAAAAAAAAGAATAAAACAAATGTAATAGAAAAGTTAACAGTATTAGATATCATTATATCATATGTAGTAGTTGGCCTGCAGGATGTAAAGCAGAAAAAGATCTGCAATGTAAATGTGGCAATACTTATTGCAATTATCCACTGCGACAAGTCGGAATATCAGTACTGCTCAAATATGAAGCTCAGTCAAGGCAGTGGTTGCCCGCGGTAAAGAATTATCACTAATATCGTTTGTAAAGCTCTAGGGGAGCGCATGCGCACTTTACAAACTATTTGTAATTTCCTAACAACCCACAGTGCGCACCTTGTGGCGCCAGCCACGCATGCAACAGAGGGGGGAACGGGACAAAAATGGGTTAGGGGAGAAAGAGACACAGGAGGGAGGAGGAGGGAAAGAGACACAGGGGAAAGGTGGTAAGAGACAGAGGTGAGGGCAGAGGGGGGGAAGATGGAAAGGGGAAAGAGACTGTGGGCATGCAACAGAGTGGGGGGAGGGTGGACAGAGAGGGGGAAATGGGAAAAGAGACAGAGGGGAAACAGTGGAAAGACACAGGGGAGGGAGGAGGGGGGAGAGACACGGGAGGCAGATGGGGGAAGGGACACAGGGGAGAGGGGAGGAAGAGACGCAGGGGAGAGGGGAGGAAGAGACACGGGAGAGGGGAGGAAGAGACACAGGGGAGGGAGAGGGGAGGAAGAGACACGGGAGGGAGAGGGGGGGAAGCGATACAGGGGAGGGAGAGAACGAGAAAGAGACACGGGGGCTGGGAAGAGACACATGTAATATTATACCATCATTTATGAAGTGTAAACGAATAGTCACATATTATAATTGTCGAACTCCGGGACGTCATCCCACTTTGCGTGGTGCATACGACTTTGGCGATGAGCACCAAAGGCGCTCATCGCCTGCAAGGCGAGCCGTTAAAGCGCTACAACTCACAGCACTTGGCTGATCGGGGCCAAAGGCGCTCATTGCCTCACTTATTAAATTGCCATTTGCCCAATTGAATAGGGCTCTATATAAGCACATAGCATCTTTTTTTTTTAAATAAGTTTTTAAAACTTCTGTAAAAAAAAATGCTGTGTGCGTATATAGAACCATAATGTGTTGATTATCAAAAGTGCATATTTTAAATGTAGGCTCCAATCTTCTGATCTTTCAATATTTAGTATGAAAAAGGACAGAAAAAATAGAGCTGAGTCTCCAAGATCTGCTGATGAAGGACTTGACATCTTTGGTAAATTTGCTCTGTTTTGCCTCTTATTATAAGATTTAAATTGACAAATAGATTTTGATTTGGAGAAACTTCTTTCCCTATACCCTGTTAGTTTAATGGCATGGCTCTCGGCATTGTATTAGCACTCGCACAGACTGGTGTGACCCTGATGTTACTAATTACTTATGTCATCCTCCAGTATGTGTTGCGGTAAACTTTTTTTAAGAATGGAGAGAGCCAGAAGCAAGAGGATTCCTTTTAAACCACAATTTCCCATCCTTTCTATTTGGTCACAGCTGAGAGCAAAGCAATCTTCTGCCTAGCATTAAATTGAAAACATAAATTGACAGGCTAAGGCATTTGATTTGATTGCATTTCTTACCTGTCTGTATCTAGCTAACTATCTTTTGAACAATATTGGTTTAGAGTAAAAATCTCATTTTCTTATGAAAGAAAATTACCTATTTGCATCTCTATGCCTCCTTGTCTTGTCTTGTTTGTTGCAAGGCAGTGCTGATTAGATAAGGCCATAAAGTGTTTTCTTTGCACACGCTTTCTTCGTTCTTCATAAAAAAATCAAATAATAATAGCTATAGCATTCTATGGTAACAACCAACAGAGACGGATTTTTCAATTTGTTTAGGTCGGCCATTTTATTGCTGTCAGGGATTGGAATTATTTTTCCTGCTGGGCCTCATAAAGTCACAAACAAGATGTGTAAAAGGATGTGGCACACATGCTTTTCAAAGCACACTATAAACTTCGGAAAAATGTGCAAACTAAATTACAATAGCATACAAAATAACTTTGCAGTGCCTTGAGCAAAATAATCATAATTATAGGCAATATTTTGTGCAGATGATTTTAACCCATTATGCCATAGCTGTAAAGAGTAACTCGTAACAGACAAACAGATGAATAAATACTATTTTAGACAATAGAAGAATACCAAGAACCTCATTTATTGATCCCTCCATGCACGTTACACAGCTTTTAGCTACAGGAGAGAAATATGCAGAATGTACTGTAAAATGATTTTACAAATACTAACATCTGTTTGACTTCCAGCTTTTCATGTGTCTGAATTTAATGGGATTTTTTTTTTTTATATATAAGAAGTAGTAGTTCTGAATAAGTTTAAATAAAATAAGTATTGAGTGTTAGCTGTTGTGTAAGCCATAATATAAAATATTTTTTTTTCTTACAATCAGTTTGTATTTGCATATGACAACAGAGAACGCAAAATACATACATTTAAAAATAAACTGCAATATGGTTACAGTGCATGATCATTTTTCTTGGATAGTACAAATTACAGTATAAGATAGGTTATTTCTAGTACTTAAAAAATAACTAGTAAATCAAAAATTAAAATACGGTATAATTTACATTTTTCTCTCCTCCACTCCCTTCCCTGTGTCTCCCCCCCTTCCCTCCCCATGTCTCTCCCCTTCTTACCTCACCATGTCTCTCCCCCCTTCCATCACCATGCCTCTCCCCATCCCTCCCCTGTGTCTCCCTCTCTTCCCTCCCCTGTGTCTCTTTCTCTCTCCCCTCCCCTGTGTCTTTCTCCCTCTCGCCTCCCCTGTGTCTCTTTCTCCCTCTCCCCTCGTGTCTCTTTCTCTCCCCTCCCTTGTGTCTCTTTCTCTCCCCTGTGTCCCTCCCCCCTTCCCTCCCCTGTGTCTCTTCCCCAACTCCCTTGTGTCTCTTCCAAACCCTCCCCTGTGTCTCTTTTTCTCCTGTGTCTCTTCCTCTCCCCTTCCCCCTCTCCCCTCCCTTGTGTCTCTTCCCCCTCTCCCCTCCCCTGTGTGTCTTCCCGCTCCCATGTGTCTCTTCCTCCCCTCCCATGTGTCTCTTCCTCCCCTCCCGTGTCTCTTCCTCCCCTCCCCTGTGTCGCTCCCTCTCCTGTTTCTCTTTCTCTCCTATGTCTCTTCCTCTCCCTTTCTCCCCTCCCCTGTGTCTCTTTCTCTCTCCCCTCCCCTGTGTCTTTCTCCCTCTCCCCTCCCCTTTTTCTCTTTCTCCCTCTCCCCTCCCCTGTGTCTCTTTCTTTCTCTCCCCTGTGTCTCTCCCCCTTCCCTCCCCTGTATCTCTTCCCCACCTCCCCTGTGTCTCTTCCCCACCCTCCCCTGTTTCTCTTCCCCCCATCTCCCCTCCCTTGTGTCTCTTCCTCTCATGTGTCTCTTCCTCTCCCCTACCCTGTGTCTCTTCCCCCCTCTCCTCTCCTCTGTGTCTTTCTCCTTCTCCCCTCCTCTGTGTCTTTCTCATTCTCCCCTCCCCTGTGTCTTTCCCCCTCTCCCCTACCCTGTGTCTCTTCTTCCCATGGAGCGTTACACACTTACCAGAATTATTATGGTTGTGTAATGTATTTAAAACAATAGACTATATTACTGTCCTTATTATAACATATCATTAACATAACAATATTTTAAGAGAACAACAGACGTATGAAGACTCTGTTATTAGCAGATGAGTCCATTTTGTGTTTGTTGCATCATTTCCTGGTAGCTGGATAAGGAGGGTATTTTTTTATTTATCAGTGAGTGGAGAGTAGGGGGAAAGAACAGGGATCATGCAGAAGAATAGGCCCTGAAGAAAAACTGTTTGCATCAATAAATGCAGGTTTTGATCTCCAGAAATGTAAATATACCTGTCACACAAACAATTTCCACCAGTTGTGACAAATCTCCTCATAGTTTGTGTCCTTGTTTCTAGTACTTGATGGAGGAACAGAGTAACAGGAGGTTTTAAATGATTTTTCAAATTTTACTATATTATATTCGCCAGTGATACAAAATTATATACCAAAAAACAAATCAAAGAAAATAAGAGGCCTAGCTCCCCCTGGGACACTTCCACTAACTATCAGAGCTTCCATCTAGCTAAACCTGGATGGAGCAAAAACAGAAAAGCCCAATACTTTGTTTTCAATTACTGTCCTGTATCCTTTAGAGTCCAAGTTTCCACTCTTCTTCCATGGGCTTACTCATCAGCTCCACACTTCTGTATTTCAGTCTGTGCCTTTCTTAATCATCAGTAAACACTTATCTGGGAGTCTCTCTTTGCAGCTTCAATAAACAGTATACATTTCATCCATTTAGTCTGTATTCTACTCCAATCACTCTGCACACATATCTTGCCTCTCACACTGCTAGCAGCAATGCATAGACAGGCTACACCCAATTCCCAGCTCCAGTCATTTATGAGGTCTGATCAGGTGTGGCTAATGAAACTGCTCCAGGAGTTAATTCTTTCATACCTACTAGGGAGAGGGAGCTGTGTAATCGCTGTGGCTCATACAAATCCCTGGTCTCTGTCACACAGTATATAATGGATACCTGCAGATTCCAGCAAAGACATCAACATGTATTAAAAACTTGCCTATGTTCTTAGTTAGACTCAGGGGCAGGTATGCACAGGGGCCCTCCTCTGGGGGAGGCCAAGTGTGGTTTCATTTTTTTATTGAATTTTTTTTCTGTAGTAGTACACATGTTTACTGAGTTTTGTACTTTATTATATAACAAGATATTTTGCTCTATGGGACAAAAGAAGATATGTTTTTACTGGTTTGTTTAATTTCAGTACGGAAGTATGACCAGATTTATAAAGGTTAATGTAAAAGAAGAGAAGCAATTAAAAAGTTATTTTTTTTAGATCTTACTGTCTCATTATGTTTTGCTGAAACATGGAAGAAAGTGTTTGAAGAGAGCTTTGTGTTTAATCGTCTGTTTTATCAATCCTGGTTTGTGTCACGTTTCAAGTAATTGCGTTTTGGTGGCATGTGTGTTTTGCATGATAATTGACATTTTCATTTTTAAATGGTTGCTCTGTAGTGCACACATTAATCATTCTGTATTATAAAGAAATGGCAACACTGGTCTTCCGATGTATGGTTGAAGCAGATGTTAAGACATGATTTTGCACTCTGTGTAACACTCCATTTACTACAGTATGTGCGTCATTTCTAAAAAATATATATTGTATTCTGCATACTATGCTATAGTATTTTAGTTATTATAAATCAGGTTTTATTTGTTTGCGTTTAACAAGCATGATTAGTGCACATATCAATTATCTTTATTTAATTGGCATTCCAAATTAATATTATTATTAACAACTATATTCTCCAGATAGTCAACAGGGTGTGCAGAGTCTTATAGTAACCAATCAGTGGCAAGATGTTACTGAGACAGGTCACTGACAGGCTGATTTGAAACACTGCACTTCATAGTCTGTGTATTCATGAGCTGCATTAGTGACAAAAAGATGAAACATGACCCATGCATGATCCATTTAGGCTAGGTAATAAATAACGGACACAACGACTGAAGTTGGGAGAAACAACGGGCCTCAGTTTTATTTTAACAATTGTAAACAACAAACTATAACTTATTTAGATGAACTATTTTTAGTCCTTTCTTCCCGGGGGAGGAGCCCGGCCACGAACAGTGACCTCACGCTTTGAGCCCTGCCCAAAGCCCCAATGCTTATCTTTAAGCACGCCCTGTGAGGTGGGCCACCGCCCACTTAGGCCAGTGGGCCGGGCAACTCACCTCCCGCCAAGTCATAAATTAACAATAAACAACATACAATAGCCACTTCTCCAAAATTCTTTAGAACAAAATGTTTTTTTTTTTTTAAAGAATACTCCATTTTACATTTCTTAACAACAAATTACAGGGTGGGTGAGTGGGATTTCAGTCGGGAGACCAGGCTGCACTGAACGGCGCGAAAACGGGCTTCCCGACATTTCCGTAAGGTGAACCTTATCTTTTGCGAAAAAATCGTCGGCACCGACCGGCTCGAACTCCTTGTACCGGATTGCAACAAAAAACAATTTTCTAAAAAAACTCGCAATCTGCTGGTTGATCTTCTGTCTAGCCTTGTCCAGACATACTGGGTCACGCGCGTTACGCCAAGATCTTCTCTTAATCATTTCCGACCAGATAAGGAACGTGCCTGGGAACTTTTTTACCCACTTCTCAACGTCTCTTCTCATGACTTTCAGCATCCGTCTCATGGGCACCGTCCCCAAATCGTTCCCGCCGGCATGGATTAGTATCACACTGGGCTGACCGTAACGCTGCGCGTATGTATCCAAAAGCCCGTCCAATTGCGCCCATCGCAGACCCCGAATGCCACACCACCGTACGCGCAAGTCTGTGACAGGAAAGCCCAGTTGTGCCTTTTCTTCGGTAACTGCAGCTAACTTGTGGGCCCAGTACACGTATGAATGGCCCACAATCCATAGTTGCTTCTGTTTTCCTGAAAGTAGAAAGCAACACCATTACACCACTGCACTCGGCCTTACATAGGACCGAAAACGCTCCGAATCCCATCTGCCGATGTGCTTTACTGCCGCGTCGGGCAAACCCAGCCTGGCCGCCTCCGTGGCAGCCCCAATGCGGAAAGAGTGTGTTCCGAACTCCGACTGCTTAAAACCGAGCCGTTGCAGTGCGCTCTTTAAAACTCTTTTGAATTGATACAGTGACAGTGCCGTTCCATCGGCATGTACCAGCAGCGAACACCGTCCCGCCGGTCACTGCTTGAGGTACTCCTCTACACATGCATATGGGCAACACTCCGTGCCAACCTGATGCAGAACCACTTCTCTTCCTTTTCCCACTTGGTCGGTCTTTGACCTCCGCAACCAGATTATTACCGTGCCTTCCCTCAGGCAGGTATCCACTAATTGCAGTCCCCCCGAGCCGTGTCTACTGTTCGCGACTAACTCCCCTATCCTAAACGCTCCGAAGAACGCCAGGGAAAAAGCCGTTCGGAAAAGTAGAGATTCAAAGGGGTTTCTGCAAACCACCACCAACGCCTGAGCCAATCTCAGTAACAAGGAAAATGTAATCGGCCGCCTGTTATCCGGCCTATGATGACCATTGAACATTCCGCGCACCACCTTGCGCACTAGAAACTCCTTTGTAAGGTCCCTCTGCCCAGCAAGCTTAAACATAAAAGCCAGCGCCGTGACCTGTCTCCCTACTACGGCTCTTGTTTCGCCTTGCTCGGCGCACCGCAGCAGGTACCAAAGCAGGATCCCTATGCTCTTATCTTCCGTCGTGGCACCACCTGCCAGTGCCACTAAGCTATCCCATTTAGCCCACACGCGTCTATAAGCGGTCCATGTTGCTGGGGCAACAGACTGTCTCACGAGTCTCGTCACCTGACAGCTCCAAGCTCCCAAAGCTCCTCGGGAATGCGTTCCCCCAGGGCGTTCGCCTGAGGAGCTAGTGCCCTGAATCGATCCTCCTGAAACCGAGAAAGGGCGTAAGCAATTCCGTTTTCTACTACTGGGACATGCCTTGCCTGAAACCATATGTTCAGGCGAAGGCAACATAGTACAAGATGACGGAGTAATCGTATCACCGGTACAGATGTTGCCGTGATGTTGTTCACGGCCTCCACCAACCCCATCTTATCCGAGTGGAATATGACTCGCCGATCCCTGAAACTTGCACCCCATATGTGAACTGCTACCACTATAGGAAACAGCTCGAGGAATGTAGGGTTCTTTGTTAAACCCGCCGCTTCCCATTCCTCCGGCCACGCCGCAGCGCACCATCTACCTTGGAGATAAGCCCCACAGCCAACCGGTCCGGACCCGTCAGTGTGGAGTTCTAGCTCTGCGTTGGTGGCGCCCTTCTTTTGAAGAAGCACCCGCCCATTAAATTCGGCAAGGAACACTGACCATACCTTCGCATCATCCTGCATAACCTTGGAGACTTTTATGAAATGGTGCGGTTTCGCAATACCTATAGTAGCGAGTGACATCCTCCTACAGAATATCCTCCCCATGGGGATAATTCTGCATGCGAAATTCAACTTCCCTAATATCAATTGCGACCGCCGCAAAGATAGCCTTGCAGCGCCCTGATCTTCGCTTGCATGTCCGCCCTCTGCTCCAAGGGAAGACTGCACTCCATTTTCCTGGAGTCAATCCGAATCCCCAAGAAAGTCATCTGCTCCGTGGGGCCCTCTGTTTTGTCGTGGGCCAGTGGTACCCCAAAATCTTTACAGATTTCGGTGAAAACCTCCAACATGAAACGGCAAGCGTCGTTTCCAGCTGGACCGACGAAAAGGAAATCATCCAGGTAGTGGGTAATGCTCCTGTACCCGGCTTCGAGGCTCGCAACCCATTGTAAAAATTTGCTGAAAGCCTCAAAGTAAGCACATGATATTGAGCATCCCATGGGTAAACATAAGTCGACGAAATAGCTTCCGTCCACAAAACACCCTAGCAGCCGATGGCTCGACGGGTGTACCGGCAGCAACCTGAATGCTGCCTCAATGTCCACCTTTGCCATAAGGGCCCCGGGGCCCGCCCGCCTAACCAAGTCGACCGCCCGGTCGAATGACTCATAAGACACAGTAGCCTGGTCTTTTGATATACCATCGTTTACCGACCGACCTCTGGGAAAAGAAAGGTGTTGTATCAACCTAAATTTACCCTTCTCCTTCTTGGGGGACCACCCCAAGTGGAGACACGATCAAATCTGGAATGGGCGGGACCGTAAATGGCCCCGCCATCCTACCCAGTTTTACCTCGTTGATAACCTTAGCGTGAGCTACCCCTGGGAATTCCCTGGCCGACTTCAGATTTGGGACAAGGAAACCCTGAATGTCAATGCCACATGGAATACGGAATCCCTCCCGGAACCCGTCTGCCAGAAGGCGCGCGGCATTGGCGGTGCCCGACAATTTACCGTAGAGTTTTAGCCACGGCAGCATGGCGGGGAGGCGTATGGGCGTCCTGCCCTTTTGCTGGAGGTTCCCCGTCCCTACCTCCATCTTTTGGTTTACCGCATCTAGACAGGGGGTGCTCACCCCCGCAGTTTGAACATGCGTGTTTAAACCTGCAGTTCGGGGCCCATCTACAGACCCCTTCGTTATATGTGAAACAGGTCTTGAGACCTGTTCCTGGGGCGTGGGCGGGGCCCTTAGCTCCACCGGCCCCGCTCCGAAAGGGCGTTGTGACTCTCATGGGTGTCATAATGTTTAACCAATATGCCACCGCTTTGTCACTCCACGCCATGGTTGGCCTTGAGGCCAAGTATTGGCGGAATTCCTCGTCGTACCGCCACCACGCTGTACCTCCATAGACTTTGTGGGCATTGCGAATTTCGTCTATGTAAACGAATAATCCCGAACTCTGCTCGGGGTGTCGCTCACATAGCACGCAGGCCATATGGAGAATGCTTGCAGCCATGTATCGAACGTCCTAGGTAACCTGGCAAAAGATTTCCGCCGCTCGTCCCCCTCTCTGGGGCCCCTCTCGGCCATATCCATTTGTCTAGACATGGGGAGAAGGGAGAACAATTCTACAAACTCCCTCCTCCAGATCTTTATCCAAGTTATCCAACGAGCACAAGACTATAGGTCTCATGGCTGCGTCAGTAACCCCTGCATTGGTACTGCCCACTACTGCAACAGGATCGCCTAGCGGTTCGGGCGCGCATATGGTACCTATCGCCTCGGCCGGGCTTGCGCGTGCTGGCGCCACAATAGCTGATGGCTGGGACCACGCACCCTTCGCTAGTCTGCCTATCCAAGCACCCATCTCTTGCTCACTGACCGTAATGTTGTGCGCAGCTAAGAGGGTCTTTAATGACCCAAAAAACCTGGCCTTTGTGTGCGAGGGTTCTCTATCACCCTTTTCTGCTGAGCGCTCACCTGCTTCCGGAAGCCTTGGAGTGGACACAGCCAACGGAGTATCCCTGCGTCTTTCATGACGATCCGGGGACTCTGACCGTCTGGCCCTCCGCGGGCTTCTCCTCTCCGATCCTAAGCATGCACAGCTGCACCGACAAGATTTCCTGCTTCTCGATCTGGATCTCCTTCTGGATCTGTGGGTGCAAGAAGAACAGTCACTAGCTCTCCGCGACCTGCACGCCCGTGCCCATACCGCCGGCTCCTCCTCTGAGGAATGGTCCTGGTCACCTAAGCCTGCACGGCTGGAGTAAGCTAGTTCTGCCTCCGTCGCCCCCCGTAGGGGTTCCCTTGAGACTTCATCGGGCGTTGGAACGTCTGGCTGTTGGTCGGTCTTAGACCCCTTCTGCTGTGGCCTAACCGTCTCGCCCTCAGTCTCAACTCTGGTACGTCTTAGTGGCGTGTGCGTAAATAGTAGCGGACTGTACCTGCTCGTAGCCTTCCTAGCTCGAGTGGGGCGTCCTAGCCTCGCCACTGCCGCTGTTACTGGCACGTCATCGATCATGACCATGCTGTCCTGGCTATTCATTTCTCTGATCACACAGTCTCTTCTCTCTCTTGTCGTCGCCATGTTCCGCTCACCGCCTAGCGGGCGTCCCTGTAAAGTACCAGAAGCACTGTTATTGGGGGAAGCCCACGGGACCGCCTGATTAGCGCCATGAGGGTCTGTAGGAGCCTTTTTAGGACTCCCGGCTTTTCTCTTACCCCCTGCACCCCCTCTACGGGGTGTTAAAGGGGTGTTTCTTGACCTTTGCCGCGGCCTAGGACCTTTGGGCAAAGTGACCGGTGGTGGCCGGAGTTCTAGGCCCTCACCCTCACCGCCCGTGGGCCTGGCACTCACCTGTCTGAGGGGTATGGGGTCCCGGCCGCCCTGCTCCGTAAACCCCCCCTTCTCTCGTGTCTCTGCTCCCTGATGGACGGGGGTCTGGTAGTCCTACAGTGGTGGGAAGGGAAAAAACATCCCTGGCGCCGCCAGAATTGACTAGGACACCAGCCACCGCAGGCTGATCCTGTTCAATGTGCTGAGGCCCAAGCGCAGAAAGCATGGGAGGTCCCAGCCTGTCCTGCACCCACCTGACCCCTTGGCTTAGGGCACGGGTCCTAACTTCAGCCAGTAAAGCCTCTAAGCCTTCTGGATCCATAATAAGTCTAAAAGGGGACACACAGGGGGAAAAAAACCCCGCAGCAGCACCAGGCACACACAGCAACAAGCACACACACAGACACAGACAAGACACACAACACAAAAACGGAGGAAGAAACACAACAATTAAGAGTAGCCTCAACAGATATAGCCCCTTATGTGCTGGTAAGCTGGGGTAAAAGTCTCAGTATTGAACCTTCCTACTGTGAATAATGCTGCAGGACCTCAGACCTCCGTCCGTTTCAGTCGGGAGACCGCGCTGCACTGAACTAGGCTGATTGGCTGACGTGCCTCGCAGGCTCCGCTGGGCCACGTGACGCTACGGGCTGACCCAGGGAGCCTGTGCAGCCTCCGCGTCCTACAGGGCTTCTAAGCACTCCTTAATAAAAATAAAGCACATAAAAGTAAATAGATACATAAGTATATATTATAGTGTTTTATATTATATTATATTCCTAGTGAAATCCAGGAACCTTTTATGTCCATTTAAATCATAATAACAATTACATTTCAAGTATTAATGGTACTTTGTGGAGCAGAATATATAAAGAACGTATCAGTTGGCAGTCAGTATGAATCACATATATAGTTGTGAGCGTACGGGTCGTTGCTCACGCTTGCGGGCTCGCGCAGCGAGCCGCGGCCCTCGCGTAGCGAGGTCACTGGGCAAGGGCCTCAGTTGCTGGCATGGAGCGCCAAAGGCGCTCCATGCCAGCAACTGAGGCCCCTCGCGAAGCGAGGGCCTCAGTTGCTGGCGAGGTCACTGGGCAAGGGCCTCAGTTGCTGGCATGGTGCGCCGAAGGCGCGCCATGCCAGCAACTAAGGCCCCTCGCGAAGCGAGGGACTCAGTTGCTGGCGAGGTCACTGGGCAAGGGCCTCAAACCCTCGCAAACTTCACGTCGCTACTCAAAAAACACGACACACAAATTACGACACTCGCTAAATTTTACGAGGAACGCAAACAACCTACGAAACACGTTACCACACATTACGACCTCGCAAACATCGGACGCAACACGCCGACATACAAACATTTAAAACACAATACATACACACAGCACATACATACAAACCTTACCTACACCAAGAGGGAGCACCCAGGACCTCAAAAATGCAACTTACACCTCGATTTTACTCGAAATAAAAGACTTTTGAGACTAAAAAAAAATCTAAGCGACAGAAAAAATGGCTGCCGAACAAAACGAAAACGAGGCTACAGCACTCTAAACTCGCAAAACACCACAACAAACTCGCAAAACACCACAAGAAACTCGCAAAACGCCACAAACCACCTACGGATATTCATACCACACAGTGCACACATTCAGCATGCTTAAACAGCAGCTCCACACCACTAATGCTGCAGCAACATCAACACAGATTGCCAGCTCTTCATCACAATGCTTCAAAATAGGTACACTATATTCATTTACTAATTTAGCTACCTTACAATTTCATTGCCGTCATTTTTTGACGGGCAATTCGCTAGTATGATATAACAATGAAATATTTTAGCATATTAAATGTTGTGCATCCGTTTCATTTTGCAGCTTTTTTAGGTTGCATATTGCAACGCAAATTGAAATTCAAAACACGAACACCTAGTCACTGATGGAAATGTATTTTAAGCATTACTTTTAACCTGATGTTCTTTTCCTAATTTGCTTATTTTGTATTGTCAAATATGAGTATTTGCTGCTGGTGTACACTGTATCCATTGTATTTGAATCTGTTAGGCCTGATTGTTTCATATACAGTGGGACCTCTATATTCACCCGCCCCAATTTTTTAGTCGATTAAATGTTCCTATGTTCATCCAAAAATCCAATATTAGTTACAACATTTTAAAAAACAGACATAAACAGACAACATTGGACAAGTTTTTTTGCTAAATCTAGTGCTTTTAAATCACTGAACTGGAGTTACCTGATTTTATAATCATGAGTGTAGGAATAAATCCCCCCCCCCCCCCAGATTTTTGTATTTTTGTATGTATGTATATATGAGCTATTATATGGCACGTGTAAACAATGAGCTGTATCCTCCCCAGAATTATTCTGGCTCCTACACCTCTGGTTACAATGGAAGGTGACTCCCCTTCTAAACAATAATTCCTTTGCTCCTCTTCAGCTTCTGCCATCATCGCTCCTCAGTAAAACTATATATAGTTCAAGTAATGAAATTAGTTTAATTTATTTTATAATCTAAATAGGATATTTCTTATTTTTAAATAAAAAGAAAAAAATGTATATTCAATATTTTATATATATATATATATATATATATATATATATATATATATATATATATAAATATATTAGCAAATTGCGCATCAAAGAATGACGGGCATAAAAGTGTAAGCCAGGCAATGCTGTTTGCCACACAATGTGAGGCTTTCGCTTCACTGAGTACCTTCGGCGCTCATTGCAAACCTTTCCTCCCGCCTTCTGTACGGGCCGCTCATTGCAGGGTTTAATACATATTTGAAAATATTGTATTCTACCATATTTCATCATCAGAAGACATGGCATCGACAACCACTGTGTGTTTTTGGTCTATGTCTTCCGTTGTCCCAGATGCAGAACATCAAATTACAGCTCCTAAAAGATATCTGGAAGAATCCAAACATAGATTAGTAGTAAATGGGATAAGGCTGAACCGAGAAAATACAGTTGCACCTCTTTTGGGTATGTATCACATACAACCAGCTCCCCTGGGTTAAAAGGCAGTGGGTTTTCAGTTTGGGAGCTCTTGCCCATCAAAAAATGACTGCAATAAAATTGTAAGCCAGCCAGTGGTGTTTGCCACCCAATGTGAGTCTTTTGGCACTCTGAGCACCTCTGGTGCTCATCACGATCCCTGAGTGTATTTTCTAAGTCCGGCGTACCTGGCGTTGTTCGTGTAAGTGTTACTGTCATTGCCGTCGTGTATTTGTGTATTTTCTGAGTCCCGCGTGCCTGGCTTTGCTCAGCCTCATTTTCATCTAGTTTCAGACCTTTTTGCACTTTTCGTCTGCCATTTTATTCTCACTTAGCCGATTTTCGAGTGACAAACCACGGCAAATTCGACTCAAATTCGCTTGCAACCTCACTCCCAGGCGTCCTGGTTCTCCCCCTGTGCTGTGTGTGAGTGTGTTTTAATTTATTTTTTATTATTTTTCTTGTTTTGATATTTGCGGTTCGGCTGTTACATTCGTCTTTTTCCGAGGTCAAATTTTTTTTGCCCCCGAGATTCCGAGCTCAGAATTTATTTTCTAAGTCCCACGTTCCTCAACTACTTGCAGCATAAGTCCAGCGTGCCTCAACTGCTAGCCTTGCTTTGCCATGCTCGTGGGCAATGAGCGCCTTTGGCGCTCATTGCATAAGTCTTACGAGCTCGGAAGGCTTCAATGCCTCAACGGCTCGCTTCTCGAGGCTCGCTAGTGTGATGACAAAACGCAGTTTGACAATTATAATATGTGATAATATAAATATTTTATCTTTTATTTGTAAAGTGCCAACATATTCTGTAGCACTATACAGGGGGTTAAGTACAAAGAAAAATACAATAGGGATATGTAAGTTTCCTGGATTATGAATGCATCTGATAGAGGAGAATTAATAGTATATTTAAAAAAAAAAAAAACATTTGCATGAAAAAATACCAAAATAAACATTTTAACACTTACCTTGAAATTAGCAAAATCTATTGTAATTTCTAACAGTTTAAAATTAAGGTTAACACCCCCTCCAATTTATTTTGGCCAATCCAGTTAGATGACAGATTTAAGACATAGCACTATTTTAGTTGCTATGGCAACTGCACACAGCGTAGGCAGGAAGCAGGGATGAGTCATATCCCAGCAGTGACTGGGAGGCTGACAACACTGCTCTCCTATTGGCTGAGCAAACAAGATCTAGTAAATAATGGGTTAATATTGGTTCTTGGATGCTGCATGCTGATTGGGTGGGGATCAGGAACCTGTGTAGACACCCCCTGGCGGTGTCAACATAATCAGTAGAGGGATTTTTAGATATTAATAAAATGTTAATTGAGATGTGCTGCATACACATAGGCTGCTTTTTGCCTATAGAGTGCAAAAAATTATTGATCCAGCAAACTTAGATATCCCTTTAAGGCAATAAGTGGAGAGCCTTGGCTTTGAGTTTAAATTCTTACATACATGGTCCTTTTTCTAAGGCACCTTACAAGATTGAAAACTCACAAACTTACAATCTAAATGGAGTGGAGGAGGCAGAAACCTCTGCAA
Source organism: Discoglossus pictus (assembly GCA_027410445.1). NCBI lineage: Eukaryota > Metazoa > Chordata > Amphibia > Anura > Alytidae > Discoglossus > Discoglossus pictus. The sequence goes on along the minus strand of CM050165.1, from coordinate 134,701,022 downwards.
GGATAACATAAGAATTTGGAAAGAGCATGAACAAAGAGAAAGTTGAGAGAGAAGAAATAGAAGAAAATGCAGTGATATTGCTGTAAGACAGTCATAGAGTCTACCTGGGTAGATGTAAGATGTAAGGTAGATTTTTCCATTTAGTAGGAGACCGTAGTAATCTATAATTTATTAAAAAAACTTTTGATCTTTCCTTTATGATTTCTCCAGCAGCAGTTGCAGCAAGGAGCTGCTAGATGGCGCTGTCAAAATTGTAAACAGTTTGTAAGCGTTTCTGAGATCGTACACAATTTCCAAGCTTAAACCATTACCCTAACACCCTAACCCTTACCCTAACCACCAACCCTAAAGCTATGACATCGGCAGCAAAATCGTGTCAGCGACATATAGCGGATTCTCACCTCCACTGCTGCCGGCTGTGCTGGCGGTGTGCCAGCATTCTCTTACCAGGAAAGGACCCTTTTTTTTCTGTAGTGTAATGGATCGTCCTCCTCCTGGCCTCCTTAGTGCACCAGCCCCCTCCATTTCTGTGGGATTCTTAGAGGATTTGGGTGCAATTCTTTGGTGGTACAGCTGAGTACTTCCCCACACACCTTTTTTGCATGGCAAGGAATTCAAAATTACATCACGTTTGTGTGACATCATACGAGATTCCCTGCCCCGGCAAGAAGTGCTGGCAGGGGAGGATATCGCTGAACCACGAAAGTATTGCACCCGACCTCTAAGAAGCCCACAACAAGGAGGGGGTGTGCCAATGGGCAGAGGGCCCTGATGCACTGCACCACCTTCACTGTAGATAGATCCTTACGTGCTTACAAATACTAATAAGCTATGTTGATGTGCTAAATAATGTCACACGGTTTTTGCAAACAATGATAAAATCTCTGGAATGATTTTCTGCAGAGAAAAATGGCTAGTACAATGTCACCCAAAACAACAAGTTTGTTTCTTCTTATAGTATCCCTTTAGGGCTAACTTGTTTTCGCACCAATTATATTCTATGAGTATGTGCTACTTACACAAAAAATAATTGTAATTGCAATCTATAGCTTTATAGGGCTTTGTAATACCCAAATGTTCATTAAAACAATAAAGTATTGCTTTGAAGAACACAGACACATCCAACTTAGAACAGCATGATTCATGTACCCTCAAGACAATGAATAAAATGTCATCTATGCTAAATTTTACATAATTTTCTGTTTGATCATTTCTGTAAAGGCATGTGTCCAACATCTGAATGAATTCATGCCTTTTATTGTGTCCCATAATTTAGAGAAACTATTACTTCTTTGTCTCTCCTCCCTTCATGTTCATTATTGACCCTCAGGACGAGCACATTCCATCCTAAATATAACCATTCTATAGCTCAGGGCTTAACATATTTTTTTCATAATTGTCTACTTTTGTTCTGACCCTTATTATTCTCATTTGCACTCTACTGTGATTTGTTCTATGCTAGTATAATTTTAAAATAGGATAAAGAACATCGAAAAATTAATTTGGATACAAAAAAGTGTCTCATAAAATAAAGACTATAAAAAAAACATCTAAAATAAGAATTTAGGGCAGTTTTCCTTTAGGGCAGTTTTCAGATTTAACTACAGGGAGAATTAGAAGAGGGATTAAAATAGATGGAAATTGCGATAAATAGGAAAAAAAGAGGGGTAGGAGTAAAGACATACAAGAAATTCTTTGAGAGAGGAAATGCAGTAGCCCTGTTAAATTCCCGCAACGTTGAAATCCATAGCACATAATGTAGCCCCCAAGACTTACAGCTATTAAATTGGCCTCTTAAAGCTACCCCAGATGACTTGCGGGTTAGATGTGAAAAACCCCTATGGGATGTGAAAATTTGAACTGCGTGCCCACAAATCCTTTGTTCTCTCAAGCCCGTAACTGCTATGATCCCAATTTTGCTATTAAATTGCAACAAATCCACTGGCTTTCAACCCCGTTACCCGCAAATGGAGCCAAGAAGCCAACGGGTGCTAGAGAGGACTCGCAAGGGGCTTTACAGTGGATATAAAAAGTCTACACACCCCTGTTAAAATGTCAGGTTTCTGTGCTGTAAAAAAATGAGACAAAGATAAATCATTTCAGAACTTTTTCCACCTTTAATGTGACCTATAAACTGTACAACTCAATTGAAAAACAAACTGAAATCTTTTAGGTAGAGGGAAGAAAAAATATAAAAATAAAATAATATGGTTGCATAAGTATGCACACCCTTAAAATAATATTCTGTTGAAGCACCTTTTGATTTTATTACAGCACTCAGTCTTTTTGGGTATGAGGTTATCAGCATGGCACATTTTGACTTGGCAAGATTTGCCCACTCTTCTTTGCAAAAACACTCCAAATCTGTCAGATTGCGAGGGCATCTCCTGTGCACAGCCCTCTTCAGATCACCCCACAGATTTTCAATCGGATTCAGGTCTGGGCTCTGGCTGGGCCATTCCAAAACTTTAATCTTCTTCTGGTGAAGCCATTCCTTTGTTGATTTGGATGTATGCTTTGGGTCATTGTCATGCTGAAAGATGAAGTTCCTCTTCATGTTCAGCTTTCTAGCACAAGCCTGAAGGTTTTGTGCCAATATTGACTGGTATTTGGAACTGTTCATAATTCCCTCTCTCTTCAGCTGGAACTGGGGCCTTAGTTAAGATAAACAGCCCCAAAGCATGATGCTGCCACCACCATGCTTCACGGTGGGTATGGTGTTCTTTTGGTGATGTGCAGTGTTGTTTTTGCGCCAAACATATCTTTTGGAATTATGGCCAAAAAGTTCAACCTTGATTTCATCAGACCATAACACCTTTTGACACATGCTTTTGGGAGACTTCAGATGTGTTTTAGCAAAATGTAGCCTGGCTTGGATGTTTTTCTTAGTAAGAAAAGGCTTTTGTCTTGCCACTCTACCCCAGACATTTGAAGAATACAGGAGATCGTTGTCACATGTGCCACACAGCCAGTACTTGCCAGATATTCCTGCAGCTCCTTTAAATAAATAAATAATTTATTTAAAATAAATAAGAATTTATAAAGGAGACATTTTGGAAAAAAGAATGTAATATAAACATGGAAAAAGTTTAGCGTAATTAAAAAAAAGAATGAAATTAAAGGAAAGTAGGAATACATTTATAGAAATATGAGAGTGGCACCATTTCATTGTAAATTGTCCAAATCGCAAAATATGTAATCTAGTTCTACCTGTCCCATTAAAAATTCCCTTCAAATTCCAATTTCAGTGCAACATCCGAGTGAAATGTAGTCCTCAGAAGGCACAAAAAATCCTATGTTTACTCAGACCCACCTATTGGTCTCTGATAATCAAACAAGGATCATATCTCACACTATAATCAGTTTAACACCGTGAGTCGCATATAATGCTTGATTTCTCAGATCTGACAAAATTAAGAAGTAAAAAAAATTCACCCAACACTCACTACATCACCCTACCCCAGAGATCTTCCAATACCCCAATATTTTATGAGCCCAGAGACACCCTGGATTCTCCCCCTCAAACCTCTAAACGTGAGAAATCCCTCCTCACATGTCCCGAGGTGAACGTTGGGGATTGCATCCTCACACAAGCTAAACCCCCATCACTACCAGCTACCTATATATTGGGGGTCTATGTTTTCCCTCATGGCAACTAATAGTTAACCCCCTGCTACAGTTGTCCTTAAAGGATGTCAGTGGAAATTATAATTAACCCCTAAGCACACTGTAAGCACACAGGAAGAGGGAAGTCCGGTGATCCCTTCAGTGCATGGGAGGAAGGAATCCCTGGAATTCCCTTCAGCACCTGTGAGAAGGGAATCCCCTGGGCTTAGAGCAATGTAAGAACAACTTAGATGAGAGTCACCTAAGTTAAAAGGAGGTTTTAGGAGAGCTGGATTGAACTGGCTACCTAGACAGCTAAAAAATATTGCCCACAGTTACGAGGGAGCCATTTCAAGCAGCTACGTGTCAGATGGATTGGGGCTCTACAAAACACCAGACATGTAAATTAAGTGGACCAACAAATTCTTGAAACTAAAATGTTTATAATTAATTAACCATTATAGTTTCATGCATATTGTAGACACTCTTAGGGTATATAATGTTTATGATCTTATTTTTTCAGCTAAAAAAATATTCCTCCATATCTTTTACTCTTTCTTTTATTTTATAGTATTTTTATAAATCACTATGAAGGACTAATTGCCAGAAACTTGGTTAGTTTATTATGGCTAACATTTATCTATACAAAGCACAGCAATCATAGATTACTCTTAAGCACTCATTAAAGCGTTCTATAAAATCTGCTTCCACCAGTGAGTCCTGGCAAAATGTGAATGAACTCTGCACCAAAAACATTTTAAGTTATACAGGTCATTGAGATGAACTGTGCCTCAAAACACACATGTACAGAATCATGTACTTTATCATTGATGTATAATGTAAATATCGTTATTGCTACTTCCTTGTGGATATTCTATAAATAATCCCTATTCTTGCAATTAGATTACAGAGAACGTGTATGTGTGGTCTGTATGCATAAATAGAGGATTTTTACTCTTTTATGCAGAAGTAATTAGCTAGCTTATGAAGTCAGAAATGCACATGAAACTTTAACCTTTGTTTGACAGTCATTTCATGTTGTCTCCGACTTTAGTATTTAATCTCTTATGAGTCACAAATTTTTAACTTAGATCGAACTTACAGATTGTGAATTTGGCATCAATGCTAAATATATTCAAAGCTGCTTCTGCAAAGGTCACATTAATATATTTTCACAGGAAGTTTATTTTCTAAAGAAAACCATATACAACATGTATGCAACTTTATTAAATTACTGTATATACTCGAGTATAATCCGACCCGAGTATAAACCGAGGCACCTATTTTACCACAAAATACTGGGAAAAATGAGTGACTCGAGTATAAGCCGAGTGTGGGATATGTGCTCCCCCCTGTGTCCCTCTTGTGCCCTCTGTGTCCCCCTCTTTTGTGCCCTTTTCTTGTGTCCTCCCTCTCTCTCCCCTGTGTCTCTTCACCCCTCTCCCTCCACTGTGTCTCTTCCCCCCTCTCCCTTCCCTGTGTCTCTTCCCCCTCTCCCTACCCTGTGTCTCTTCGCCGCTCTCCCTTCCCTGTGTCTCTTCCCCCCTCCCTTATCACCCTTCTCAACCCGCCTCCTCATTCTCAACCTCCCTCCTCAACCCCCCTCCTCATTCTCAACCTCCCTCCTCAACCCCCCTACTCATTCTCAACCTTCCTCCTCAACCCCCCTCCTCCCTCCTCAACCCCCCTCCTCATCCTCAACCCCCACCTCAACCCCCCTCCTCATCCTCAACCCCCTCCTCAACCCCCCTCCTCATCCTCAACCTCAACCCCCCCAACCTCAACCTCCCTCCTCATCCTCAACCTCCCGCCTCAACCTCAACCTCCATCCTCATCCTCAACCCCCCCTCATCCTCAACTTCCCTCCTCAACCTCAAACCCCCCCTCATCCTCATCCTCCCTCCTCATCCTCAACTCCCTTCCTCCTCATCCTCAACTCCCTTCCTCATCCTCAACCTCCCTCCTCATCCTCAACCTCCCTCCTCATCCTCAACCTCCCTCCTCAACCCACCTCCTCATCCTCAACCCCCTTCTCATTCTAACCCCCCCCCCCTCATTCTAAACCCCCTTCCTCACTTTACCCCTCTAAATACCTGCCCCTCTCCCTTTCCCCTCACTTACCTCCATCTGCAGCTTCTCATCTGGCCTCCACGCTCCTTCCGGCATCTTGACCCGGCCAATGCTAATGACGTGGTGCGCATGTGACATCACGTCATTAGCATATACCGGGTGCCGACGCAGGAAGGAGTGGAGGCCGGAGGAGAAACTAGAAAATGGAGGTAAGTGAGGGGAAAGGGAGAGGGGGAGGTATTTAGAGGGGTAAAGTGAGGAGGGGGGTTTAGGATGAGGAGGGGGGTTTAGGATGAGGTGGGGGGTTTAGAATGAGGAGGGGGGCTTGAGATTGAGGAGGGGGTGGCAAAGAGACACGGGGGGTTAGAGAGACACGGGGGGGTTAGAGAGACACGGGGGGGTTAGAGAGACACGGGGGGGTTAGAGAGACACGGGGGGTTAGAGAGACATGGGGGGGGTAGAGAGACACAGGGGTGGGGTTAGAGAGACAGGGGGGGGGGAGAGTGACTCAAGTATAAGCCGAGGGGACCCTTTTTAGCCTTAAAAAAGGGCTGAAAAACTCATCTTATACTTGAGTATATATGGTAAGTAAAATTATTAAATTGTTGAACACACTATGTATAAGGAGCTCTTCATTTAATGGTATTTAAACATATTTAATATTATAGTGGTAATTAATTATTTTGTAACGTTACTCACTTGCTAATATTCTATTGTCAGTTAAATTAATAGATACAATTCTACCAGTATGTCTCTGGTTAAGGTTTTATTTTTGTTGGAGTCCATCACATTACTCTTGTTAAAGGACCACTGAAGTATCATATGTGTGATAGGCTGTTAAAGAAAACTTGATGTACAAAATGTTTTAGAAAGAATGGTGGCAGACACTTGATTTTGTTCCTAACATAATTATACACATGGGAAGAATGGGAGGAACCATGGATTCAAATAATATCTCTTTTCACTTCTATTGGAAACTTAACAAAACTAAAATTGGTACAAGCTTTATTGGAGTTTGTTCCAATAAGGAAGGCACAACATATGAAAAACACCCTATCGATCACCAAAATAAGGGGTTGGTACTATGTTCCTAGGGGGGAACCTCCTGTCTGGAAATCCAACATTGCCCCACAAGCTGGCTAATGGTCCCTATTTTTTAATTACACTGCAACATCCACCAATGATAAGAGAAGGCTCTGTCCCTCGAAGGGAACCTCCTATCTGGAAGGCTGAAATGCTGGCTACAGGTCTCTATTAATAATGGGAGATTGAACTGCTCCAAAATTAAAAAAAGCATTAACACCTACCACCACTTGATAAATATTACTGAGCCTTTACAAATCAGCCTATGTGCATAGAGTGCCTCATCCAGACCATAACAATGGTAATTACCTATACAGGTGGTGATCAATTAATTCAGAGAATCAATGTTCCATACTGTAGGTAACATTAAAAAGGTGAATTACATGAAGTCACTTGACAATAGAACTAAATAGAAGGGTAAGTATTAGTAGGATAATTATATATGCAGTCTAACAGTGCAAGATGGAAGCACCCATGACACAAGCTTAAGGCATATTTAAGTTTCATGGAAGCAGGAGGAGCCAGGCACTGGTCTGTAGATCTCTGCATGGTACTGCTGTTGGTTTGAAGGTTAGTAAAGGCTTAAAATCTGCACCTAAATGCAGTGTTTCAATTGGTAGGTACACTGTGCCTATGTAAGCATATTTTGGGGGCGGGGGGTGGGAAACAAGATTTATTTTTAAATAAATTAAGTCTGGTAAAAACAGGGAAACTTAGATCTACATTTAGTTTGCTAAATAAATAATTTTCTCTAAAATAATATTATATGCACAGCTTTTTATTTTGTTACATACTTCACAAACCTGTGAATTTGATCCCACTTCATTTTGTATCATGTTGATATGATGTGCATAGTGCAGTGTTGCCATGGAAACATCTACAATGCATTCTGCAGAGCCTCTAATGATTGGATGTTTCTGATAAACAATTACACCATCTAGTAATAGTGTAGCTATTATACAAGTTTACACTAATACCTAATGCAGTTAGCTATCAGCAATTATCATCTTATAGTGATAACCTATAGTTAAATAGCTTCCACTAAGCAACCAATTTTTTTTTTTTTAAAGTATCTATCAGAATCATAAATATAAATGGAGCCGTGGTGAGAAATTTGCATCCGATTGTGTCCAACTATCAAAAAATCAACTTGTACCCTATTAAAGACTTTTTGCGCCACAAATTAATTTATTACATCATCATGTTTTGTTTTTTTTCTTCTTTGAAATGTATGTTTTATCTACCTGTTTGAATTAAAATAGCATTAATAGAAGCCTAATCTTCTTGAAGGTCAGAACAGTTTACCTTCTCTTTCTCAGATCGATCCAAACTTTCCTGTTGCATGATATCTAACCCCCTGACGTCCAATATAGTCATATATTTTAAGCACATCTGTATATTTTTATATCTTCTGTAAAACATGCAACACGGAGGAAGCTGCCTAGTGTCTAAGGGCAGTGTGATATTTATGAACACACCTGCATCATATCACACATTCTTACTGCAGTGTCCATCTGGATTTTTAAGGTGTGTAATGGTGCCAAAACAATTCAGATTCATGAATCAACCTAGATAGGAAATCCCTCAATATTGGCTAAACCTTCTATGAGTTTGCAGTATTCTCACACTGTGCTCTTTCTGTTGTAAATGTATTTTTGTTCTTTTCTTCCTTGCATTTTTCGTTCAACAGCAATAATATGGTATATTTTTGGGATGGTACATGTTTATCCATCACTAACATAACCAATTAGGCAGTTTAACATAGAAACGTATTTAGGACTTTAGATTTTCATGAAAACTGGCCCAGATCAGAAATGTTTATTTGTGTATTTAAACAAGCATGTTTTAAACATTACAAAGGGTATATGTTGTATGACAAAATATTAAACGGATATGTAAGTCAGCTGGGTTTCAAATATTTCCTTATAAACAGCTACTGATTATTAGAAAAATATGTATTATATTGAAACGTTGAATGTACTTACATATTTATATGCTAGATACTTATATGTGGATGTGCACACCCCTAGGAAGCTTACATAAAGTGTACTTTGCAGGGTAAAGTAAATGATGGTTGGTGGGGTCACAGCTGAAATTGCCCATAAGGAGACAGGCAGAGAGAAAAAAAAACAGACAGCAACTGCCAGATTGTGATACAAATGTTTCAGTCTTTACTTCCTCCTAAATGGCCAAAACTATTTTTCAAATTGTATACCAGTTTAGCCTGGGTTTGGAGAGTGTCAACACTAAGTTTAAACTGATGCACAGAGCTTAATTGAATCTGTAGATCTCATTAGCAGACAGGTATGATTCATACAGCTATGTTAATCCTCGGCTCATTGATGACCAGAGGTAAAGCCTCCAAGAGCAGTTAAATATTTGAGTTGATTTATAATGTTCAGAGAGTATAATTTTAAAAAATAAAACACACTGTGGCACATTAACAAATACCCTCTTTTAAATGCAACAAAGAAAAAAAAACTCTGTGTCCCTTTATAGGGTAACAGGAGTCCCAAATGTGTCATCATGCATTTAAAAAAAAAATAGCTTTTAGGATTATAAATGTTAAAAACTATTTGGTTAATCTCTGTACAAGCCACTTTTGGAATAATGTCAGAAACTCCTCCAAAAGTTTTTTTTTTTTTTTACTATATTGGGTTCAACCACTAGAGGCTGCAGTTGATTTGGGTTAGTGCAGTGCCCTGACACACACATGAAATATTTAAAAAAGACACTGCTTTTTTTTACAAAATCGTGGATTAAAAGATCATTTATATCCCTTTCAGACATTTTTCTGTACAAACAAACCATTTTGTAATGTTTTAAACATATTCTTTCTAATGCATAGTAGCAAATGTGTGACTTAAGTCTCTTTAAAAAGTCTCTTTAAAAAGCCTCTGTTGTCTAATAAGGTTTCATTTGATGTAAGTGTCCTAGGTGCTGCTCCCCCCCCCCCCCCCATTGGGTGTTCAGGGTATGGGGAGATTCTAGGGGATTCCAGGGGACTGCCCTAAAGTTTTATGCATATATAGACTTCTATTTGGAGAGACTTTTTGTCAGATCCTTTTGAACCTTCTGGGCATCTGATATTAGTGAAGAAAAGCATATTTGAAGTTTGCAACACAGAAGTTCAGCTGTAAATTGTAATAGCCACATACTGATTGATAATCAGTTCTTAAAGGCTTATATACGTTTCCTGGATAAATATATTTCTGCAAAAAGTATCCTTGATATCTGCAGTACATTTAATAAAAAATTATATTTTTTATTAATATCTAAAATAAAACAATGATAAACACCTGGTCCCCCCAATCAGCATGAAGCATTTGGGGACCAATTCTAACCCATTATTCACCTGCTATGTGTGGGGTCTGACATCAGTGCTTTTCCAAGTCACTGCTGGGATGTGACGCGCCGGGCTGCTTTTGTGAGAGAGTGAGAGAGGCAGTAGTTCATGCAGGAAATGGACAACCCGCAGGGGTGGCAATCAAGTCTGAATGTGCTGCACAGAGAGACTATTATATGAAAATGCATTGAACCTCCACTACACACTACATATCCCAGGCTGCTTTACAGCACAAACGGAAACCCCAGAGTTTGATACAAATGTTTCAGCTTCCTCTTCTTCCTCCTGGTTGGCCAAAATGAATTATGAATTTTATGCTAATTTAATCCGGGTTTGGAGGGCGTATTTACTCTAATTTTCAACTGTCAGAAATTACAAGACATTTTACTCACTTCAAGGTAAGTTTTTAAATGTTTGTTTTGGTATTTTTTCAGTCAAATTTCCTCTTTCAGGTATGCCTTTAAATAAACAAACAAAATACTATTTTATGACCGATACAGTGGTACATCTATGTTACGAGCAGTTTATTCAGTACTGGTTCTTAGAAAACACAAAACATATAATACAATTAAAAAAATATATTTAAGTTTCCAAAGTGCTTAATACTCAAAATGAATGTCAACAATATAATTAAAAAAAGAAAACAGTATTGCACAAAAAATCGCAAATTATTAAAAATATGTGTATCATCCACACTAATCGGTGACATCAACAAAATCTCCAACCAGCTGAAAAATACTGATTTATTGAACAATTACAATAATATTGGGTAGAGAGCCGCAACAAAGTAATTGTGGTCAAGACCTCCACACCACAGGTAAGCGTAGTGGAACCCTGTGACTTTAAAGGATGCCTCCTACCTGAAGGATACTGCCCATTTTTCTGGCTAAATGCCCCTACAATTAGATAGAAGACAGGTGCCGGTAGGTACTGATAACCACCAGCAGTGTGGATAATTCGCACATTAAAACATACATAAAAGAAAATAGTGGAATAAGCATTTTCATAAACTATAATACCATATGTTTTTGATATTTTTGGCCTCTAATTTCCAGACAGGCAAATCCTATTATTATATACTGTATATATATCACATATAGTTAACAGTGCTCTATATAGATAGGTCTGATAATATATAATTGAATCCCATAATTGAATAAGTCCAAAGGGACTCTCAGATAGGTGGACTTTTGGTACAGTGTGTAAATAATAGGTCCTATAGAAGTCACATATCCTATAGCAGAAGATCCTACTGTGTTGCCCGACGGCCGTTTCACTGTTCTCCCAGCTTCATCAGGGGCGGAAAGATCAAGAAAAGTAAGAACAATGTGAACATTTTCAAATACAATCTTTGAAATAAAGAAATATGGATTTTGTGACCATTTATAAAGAGAAATATGTCCTATTTAATGACTTCTCGCAAGGGAGTTCTTACAAGAAAATGTAAGTAGCTATTACTCTCCCAGGCTTTTTCATATAAGAAATTATTGTCATGTAAAGGAAAAAAGTTTATGAGACTCACAAGGGTTCTTACATGTTACTTAAGCAGATGCAAGTGTGAAGTAGTGAGCCGGAGTCCAGAAACCCAGTAATTCCTTTCAGCAACCACAGTTAAGCATCCGTAAATATTACGGCATTGTGTCTATAAAGTTATGTTTCCCACTCAAACATTAACACACTAATGTGTTTATTATTCCTGCACATAAACATTGCAGTTCAGACGCATCATAGTATTTATTAATGTCTAACTTATTAAATGGCAGGAGATACACAGGTGGGGCTCTATATCAAACAGCTGTGACATAGCATTAGTTAGTTGTCTGTGTTTAAAGGCATATTTACAATTCACGGATTATGAATGCCTGAGGAGAAGAGAATCAGTAGTGTATGATAAACCTTTTTTTCCATGAAAAAATCCTAAAATATACATTAAGAAACTTACCCTGATGTTTGCAAATGTATTCAGTTTTTGGGGACTTGATTTTGAGAAGGAATGCCCCTTGAAAAGCTTAATTAAATTAGCATAAAATTCATAATTCGGTTTGGCCAATCACATGCATCTATAACATTGAATGCAGTATTTCCATTGGTAGGTACCAACAGCCTTATTAAATTGCGATTCAGTAAATTTAAAAGGGCTTTATTAAAGCACACAGCATATTTTTTTTACAGAAGTTTTTAGTTAGTGAACACTAACTAAAAACTTTTGTAAATAAAATATGTTGTGTGCTTAAATAGAACCTTTTTTAAATTTACCGAACCACAATTTAATAAGGCTGCATATGCTTATGTAGGCAGCTCTCTTGGGGTGTGCAAACCTTTTTTTTTTTTTTTATAAAATAAATCTGTGTGTGGGTAGAATCAATGTAATGTGTGTTTCTAATATAAGCACTATGTGTTTGATTAGAAAAGGTTACACACACAGGGACACTTCCTAATACCTTTAGCAGGTATTTGTAATTGACATTGCGATTTAGTTGAGTATTCTTTAGTATTGTGGTGTAGGGCTGGGTTAACCATTAGAATGGCTTCTTTTGTACTTTTGGATGTGTAGGCTTCAATTTTATGTTATTAGTGTTCTTTTGGTTATTTATTTCTCCTACTCGGACATTTGTAGCTCCTCAAGTGTTTCATAAGGGTTTTATCTGCTGTAGGAGGTTGAGATTACATGCATAGATCTGTCTCACTTGTGTGCACTCGTAGAGCCTTATAAAAAAAACATAAGATGTTCATATGTAGAGATCATGCATGAATGTAATAGCTACGTGGTTGCCTCACAAGATTTCTTATGGGAGCCATAAATTCGAGCCCCATATTTGCACCATCATAGTGCCTCCAAGTCCCACTTCACTGCAGCACTTACATACAAATGAACAGTTATAATATAACTTGATAAGATGATTATTTAAATAAATTTAAATACTAATAATATCCATGATTTACTGGACATATTCTGAAATCTGTACATGTTCTGTTTTTTTTTTTTTTTTTCTGTAATATTAAATTGCTCTGTGGATTTCAGATTTGGCATTTGCTTTTTACATCAACCCATAAGTTAAGTAAACTGAAAATTGCAACTAATTTTTCTTTTCTAAATTCACGTGTTTAGATTGCAATTCCAGTCAGGCCGCATCACTCATGTGCTCTGTCATGAGTAATAAAGCTTGTGTTCAATACCTCTATAAAGAGCTCATCGGATCAATAGGTAGAGTGTTGGAAAATGCACATTACAATTGATTGTAAGTCTTATGTTGCCACCTAACCTGAACAAGCACAAGACCTTTATTATAGATTCTTGAAAGCTGACCAATTCTTGAAAGATAAACGAGGCCTATAAATGCAGTCTGTTTAGATCCATTCCTGAAGGCTGCTCTTCATGACCCATATTTTTATTGTGTTAAAGCATTAAATCAGTTTTTCTTGGCTTATCCGCTACTATTTTTGGCATATACATTCACCTCAAGCTTTCTTTTTAATTTATAATTCAATTTTCAGAATTGCAGTTAAAGAAGATTTTTTTTAGAAACACATAAACAACCCATACATTTTCTCCTCAGATGCTGAGTGTCAGCGAAAAAGTATTAAACTCCAGCTATTTCAGCAAGTAAGGTACATGTTATTGGCTGCAGTAAAACATATAATAAAACCGTAGTAGCAAAGGTCGGGGTGACATCATAGGCACACATGGCAGCCATTGTGGCCACCAAATGTAATGGAAATTCTTTATCAATATGTTAATATATGGAATATTTTAAATGTAATTAACAAATATTGTACTTAAGATTATCAATGCAGTGTCCTATTAAAGGGACATTGAACAAAACTGTTTTTTTTATGTATTTAAAAGAGCACATTTTAACCATTACAAAATTAATTTTTTGAATGAAAAAAGTATGAGAAAAACCTTTTTAAACTTCATTCAGACTAACAGGAAATGCAGAACGCAAACTGTAGGACAATCCCCCAACATCAGTTAAACATCTGAATATGTTTTTATGCCTGGACACCCTCATTACAAAATGAAAATCATATACAATACCCTCTTTCTGGTGCAACAAAGAAAAAAAACACTTTCCTTGTCTCTTTAATTTCGCTTACTCATTTTACAAATAGTAATAAATAAGCAGTAATACTATAATGTATTGTCATAAATAGTAATAATATACTTTATTGTCATTGCTCTCAATTTTGATAACTCCTTCAATTGATTTTTTTTCAAATGCTTTTTACCATGACAAATAAAGATAAAGTCTAGTATATAATGATTTTAATATATTCATTTTAAATATGATTTGATATGACTTTCACCTAAAAACTAGTTGCTTTTATATGATCGGTTTGACTTACTGAAGTTCAAATATGTGTGTAAAAGTGTCAGCAGTTGTTTTTATTACTACAAGATCTCTGGGACCTTTCCTGTTTTGTCCTGGCCAGCAGTCGCTGTTAGGATTAGGGTCAGGTTTAGGATTAGATTTAAGGGTTAGAGTTCACTTTTAGGGTAGTGGCAGATCATAAGCTTTACACAGTAAAGTAGTAGCACCATTATGTTACTATGTATAGCTTATCATTTGCCACTACCCTAACCTGAAGTCTAGCCCTCACTCTAACAGCAAATTGAACAAAGTCTTGATGCTGTGCCACCTAGTGACAGCTGCACACCACTGCTGACGGGGATGAAACAGGAAATATCAAATTTCTGTATATTAGATGATGTTAGCTGCCAAACAGTGAACATGATTGTGACGGTCATAGCTTAGAACTCAGCTGCTGCTTCACTGACCCTTAAACTTTTGAGTGAATTAGCTCAGCATTCTATATGTCAGTGACAGAAATTGAACTTAAAATGGCAGCTTCCACTCTTCACAAAGTAACTGGCAAAATAACCAAGCTTCATAACTTTTACACAAATAGTTAATTTCAGGTGAAACTTGTTCTTATAGGTAATGTAGATAGAAATGTTTAAATATAACTATTATTAAAATGCTGTAAAAATTAAAGAATAAGATCTTTTAAAGGAACACTGTTATTTTTTTCTATATGGTATTTTAAATATCTATGTGTGTTCTTTCAAGCTTATGAGCTTTCCATTACTCCTATTAAAAGCACTGGCAGGTTTGGCTGCAAAATTTGTATTGAACAGATAAAAGCTTTCTGTGGATTAGAAATTTCCTCTAATCTTAGAAAATTGATCAACAAAAAACAGAACGGTAGATTACACAGCATAGCTGGGACCTTTCCTGTTATGTTCCCGCCAACTCTGAGACTTTATTAAGGCACACTGAGACTTTATTAAATTTGTTCTTAGGATTAGGGGTTAGGGTAGTGGCAGATGATAAGCTTTACATAGTGCTATTTTACTCTGTAAAGCTTATCATCTGCCACTACCCTAACCTTTAACCCTCACCCTAAGAACAAATTCAACAAAGTCTTGGTATGCCATCTACTGGCCACTGCATGCCCCAGAGCTGGTGGAAATATAACAGGAAAGATCCCATAGCTTTAATTTTATATACAAATTAATTCTGAAGTTCTTATATTAATCTATATAGATTGTTAGTGAGGCACCAATTAGGTATTTTGAGAAGCTTTATTTGGGTGGGTTATCAATAAAAACGGTATAACAAATAAAATAAAAAGCTATGTTTAATAGTATTTCCATTTGATTACAGTGCTTTTTTCAACTGTAAGCAAGCGTCCCTGTAGCTAATGACTATCACAGTCCAGTGAATATCCCATCTGCTTATTTACAGATTAGCAGTTCCTCTATAAAGTAACAGTACAGTGTGTGCTTATTTAAAATGCAATAAGTGAAGAAGCATGTTATTACCAAGGGATGCAAACACACCAGATCTGAGGTGTTCACAAAGCTGTGATATTAAATGGCCACAACATGTCCCTAATAACTACCTCCATTTATTAAATACAATTCAACGACTGTCATTTGTCTTTCTCCCAGCTGCAACGCTAATGCAAGAACACTGATTTGTCAAGAAAAAGAACATCCTGACAGATGAAACGGATTTTGTTTGTTCAGGCTACTTCATTTTAAGAGTGAAAAGAAATTTTCATCACTTACATATTTTAAAAACTATTTAGAGGAGGAATTATGTTCCTGCAGGGTTGATACTTGTGTTCTGTACCTCATCTTCAAAATTATCATTCTTAGGATTGCGTGGTGGCTCGGCAAAGCATTGTAGGCATGATCATTCATTTATTTATGAAAAGTAATGTTTGAAAAGCAAGTTTTGACTATTATAATATTCTTTGAATGAAATAATGACATATTAAATGTCAAACCTTGTACAAACTGCTTTTGCAATAATATAAATGCTTCCTTATGTGTGTGTATGCATGTATGTATGTATGTGTGTATATATATATATATATATATATATATATATATATATATATATATATATATATAGTAAATAAATAGTACATTCATGTCTAAAAATAAGTTGAAAACTCAGTTCATACTGAGAATTTCCAGAAATATAGTTATTGCACCACTATCTGGGAAACTGGGAGGGGACATGCAAATGAGCCCACAATGCATTTTCACTCTTGAATCCAAAAAACACTTTAAAACTGGCTCCTTTTAGGCATATGCCTGTGCTGTATTACACAGCTTTGAAGCATAGCAAACAATGGATGGTGCACCAGCCAGGAGACCTGCTTACAGACAGCTGTTTCAATCTACTGGATCTCATCTGTGTGGGTCTGGTTCCTAGCTCCTGTGTTAGGTTTTGTGGGAAGGCTTTTTACCACAACATGATTTAGCTTATGGTGTACGGGAACCGTATTGCTCATACTGTCTGTATGAAGGTACAGTATCTAGATTCTGTGAGTAGGGTCAGTACAGGAACTGCAGACCTCACTCTGTCTCTATGAAGGCGCAGAATCATGGTGTGTATAGTGTCAGTACAGGAACAGTAGTGCTCACACTGTCTTATGAAGGTGCTGTATCAGGGTGTTGTGTGTAGTGTCAAGAACTGTAGAGATCACACTGAATGAAGGTGCAGTATTCAGATGCGGTGTGTAGTGTCAGGAATAACAGAGCTCACTCTGTCTATATGAAGGTGTAGGATACAGATGTTGCGTGTAGTCTGGGTACAGCAATGGCAGTGCTCACTATATGAATGTGTAGGGTCAGTACAGGAATACAGAGCTCACACTGTATGTATGATGGTGCAGCATCCAGATGCTGTGTGTAGTTTCCGTACAGGAATAGAAGTGCTCACACTGTATGACAGTGTAATCCAGTAATGTCAGTAATAGAATAGTAGTGCGCACACTGCCTGTATGCTTTTGTTGTATCAGAATGAATTTGTCTAGTGTCAGGACAAGACTAGCAGAGCTCACACTGTATGTATGAAGGTGCAGCATCAGTGTAATGTGTGTAGTATCAGTACAGGAACAGTGATGCTTATACAATCTGTATGAAGGTGTAGTACACAGATGCTGGGTGTAGTGTATGTACAAGAATAGCAGAGCCCATGCTATGTGTATTAGTGTGATTTGAATGAAAGAATTGAACAAAAATTTACAAAAAAATTTCGGACCCTTAATCCCACCAGACTCATCAAACCAAAGAAAAGTTGTAAGCTCATAAAAAAGGAGTTTATAATGGTACATTCAAGAGAATCTTAACTATTATGGCACAATTATATATATATATATATATATATATATATATATATATATATATATATACATATACACATACATCAATGGAGTTCCATAACTCCGCTGGTACAGTGCCTGGCACACGCTAAATAATCAAGACGGTGTGCTGACTTGGTAAAGTAAGTGCTTCTAACAATTACTCTATTTCTTTTTTTAATGCAAAGAAAAGCTTTTATAATGTTTACAACCAATTCTTTAAGTGCCAAGTTCCACCTAAAAATAATGTTCTCTTATATTAAAGATCACTCTTAGAAAATATTAACGTTCAAAGTAAAAAATAATATTCTAGTTTTCCAGTTACTCCTTGATTGGTGTCGAGAGTAGTAGCTGACATCTCAACTACAGTTTTTGTCGCCAACACTGTGCTCCATGAGCTTTTTTGGGTCAAAAGATCAAGAGCCAATGAAACTGGTGCCTAGATTTCTGATGTTATTATCTATAAATGCACGGGCTACAGTTGATATAAAAAGTCTGCACACCACTGTTAAAATGTCAGGTTTCTGTGCTGTAAAAAAACGAAACAAAGATAAATCATTTCAGAACTTTTTCCACCTTTAATGTGACCTATAAACTGTACAACTCAATTGAAAAACAAACAAACTGAGAACTTTTAGGTAAAGGGAAGAAAAAATAATATAAGTATGCACACCCTTAAACTAATACTTTGTTGAGGCACCTTTTGATTTTATTACAACACTCAGTCTTTTTGGGTAGGAGTCTATCAGCATGGCACTTTTTGACTTTCCAAGATTTGCCCACTCTTCTTTGCAAAAACACTCTAAATCTGTCAGATTGCGAGGGCATCTCCTGTGCACAGCCCTCTTCAGATCACCCCACATATTTTCAATCGGATTCAGGTCTGGGCTCTGGCTGGGCCATTCCAAAACTTTAATCTTCTTCTGGTGAAGCCATTCCTTTGTTGATTTGGATGTATGCTTTGGGTCATTGTCATGCTGAAAGATGAAGTTCCTCTTCATGTTCAGCTTTCTAGCAGAAGCCTGAAGGTTTTGTGCCAATATTGACTGGTATTAGGAACTGTTCAAAATTCCCTCTATCTTAACTAAGGCCCCAGTTCCAGCTGAAGAAAAACAGCCCCAAAGCATGATGCTGCCACCACCATGCTTCACTGTGGGTATGGTGTTCTTTTGGTGATGTGCAGTGTTGTTTTTGCATCAAACATATCTTTTGGAATTATGGCCAAAAAGTTCAACCTTGGTTTCATCAGACCATAACACCTTTTCCCATATGCTTTTGGGAGACTTCAGATGTGTTTTTGCAAAATGTAGCCTGGCTTGGATGTTTTTCTTTGTAAGAAAAGGCTTTCGTCTTGCCACTCTACCCCATAGCCCAGACATGTGAAGAATACAGGAGATTGTTGTCACATGTACCACACAGCCAGTACTTGCCAGATATTCCTGCAGCTCCTTTAATGTTGCTGTAGGCCTCTTGGTAGCCTCCCAGACCAGTTTTCTTCTCGTCTTTTCATCAATTTTGGAGGGAGCTCCAGTTCTTGGTAATGTTACTGTTGTGCCATATTTTCTCCACTTGATGATGACTGTCTTCACTGTGTTCCATGGTATATCTTATGCCTTGGAAATTCTTTTGTACCCTTCTCCTGACTGATACCTTTTAACAATGAGATCCCTCTGATGCTTTGGAAGCTCTCTGTGGACCAAGGCTTTTGCTGTGGGATGTGACTAAGAATATTTCAGGAAAGACTAACTAGAGCAGCTGAACTTTATTTGGGGTTAATCAGAAGCACTTTAAATGATGGCAGGTGTATGCTAACTCCTATTTAACACGATTTGGAATGTGATCGCTTAATTCTGAACACAGCTACATCCCCAGTTATAAGAGGGTTTGCAGACTTATGCAACCACATTATTTTTCTTTTTTTTTTTCTTCCCTCCACCTAAAATATTTCATTTTGTTTTTCAATTGAGTTGTACAGTTTATAGGTCACATTAAAGGTGGAAAAAGTTCTGAAATGATTTATCTTTGACTCATTTTTTTACAGCACCGAAACCTGACATTTTAACAGTGGTGTGTAGAATTTTTATATCCACTGTATATTCAAATATAGCACAGTGCATTATAAGGCCCTCATTCAATTGCAATTTGGCCAATTGAATAGGGCTCTAAATAAGCACATAGCATATTTTTTTTAAAGAAGTTTTTAGTTAGTGAAAATCTTGCTTTTGGATAGATGATTACTGACTAAAAACGCATTTAAAAAAAATATGTTATGTGCTTATTTAGACCCCTATTCAATTGGCCAAGTTGCAATTGAATGAGGGCCTATGTGTTTACAAGAAGGCAGAAATTAATTAGATGTTTCGTGAAGACCATCAACAGTATTCAAGTGGTCCACCAAGATGAAAAGTGTGGGATTCACTATGACCAGTTTCTTAATAGTAAAATTAGACCTTCGACAATTTATTATGGTGCCTTTTTAAGTTCTTACAGTTCCTTCAGATTTAAATGTGTTCTTTCAGCACATTTTTGTTTTCTTTTATTTAAATGTTTGCTCTATGTTAATTATTTTTACCCCACGTTGATGTAATTCTGATAAAAAAAATTAAATTAATTTAGTTTTAAGAAGCCTCCAAATTATCAGGTTCATACTTTCTGGAGCCAACCTCTTTGTACATGTTCTTTCTCATTAAATATTATATCTTAACCTAAGACCACACCAACAGGGGCAGGAATTTACACTACCAGTGTAACGCTGTTAGTTTACAAATAGTAACATGCTGTCAGTCCCTCTTTTCTGAGTGTGGCCACCGCTGTGCAAGATCGCAGCTCTCATGAGAGATAACAGGAAGACATGGGAGGTTCCAGAAGTTGAGAATCTATCACTCTGAGGACTTCTTAGAGATAAGAGAAAATAAAATTGTATAATACAAAACCATTAAGTGGGATATAATTACCGTATATACTCGAGTATAAGCTGAGTTTTTCAGCCCTTTTTTTAAGGCTAAAAAGGGCCCCTCGGCTTATACTCGAGTCACTCCCCCCCCCCCCCCCCCCCCCCCGTGTCTCTCTAACCCCCCATGGTGTCTCTGTACCCCCCTGTGTCTCTCTACCCCCCCATGTGTCTCTCCAACCCCTCCTTGTGTCTCTCTACCTCCCCCTCCTCATCCTCAACCCCCCCCCTCATTCTAAACACCCCTCTCATACTACCCCCCCCTCCCCTCACTTACCTGCTTCGGCCTCCGCTCCTTCCGGGTCTTGATGTGACGCGCATGTGACGTCACACGCGCGCCACGTCATTAGCATATACCGGGTACCGGCACCCGGTATATGTTACTGCCGTGACGCCACACGCGCGCCACATCATTAGCATATACCGGGTGCCGGAAGGAGCGGAGGCCGGAGCAGGTAGAAGAGGGGAGTGGGGGTATTTAGAGGGGTAGGATGGGGGTGGTTGGGTTTAGAATGAGGGCGGGGTTGAGGATGAGGAGGGAGGTTGAGGAGGGGGTTGAGGATGAGGAGGGAGGTTGAGGAGGGGGTTGAGGTTGAGGAGGGGGTTGAGGATGAGGATGGGGGGCTTGAGGTTGAGGAGGGGGGGTTGAGGATGAGGAGGGAGGTTAAGGAGGGGGTTGAGGATGAGGAAGGGGGATGAGGATGGGGGGGTTGAGGTTGAGGGGGTTGAGGTTGAGGAGGGGTTTGAGGTTGAGGAGGGGGGATGAGGATGAGGAGGGGGTTGAGGTTGAGGAGGGGGGTTGAGGAGGAGGCGGTTGAGGATGAGGGGGTTAAGGAAGGAGGTTGAGGAGGGGGGTTGAAGAGGGGGGTTTTAGGTTGAGGAGGGGGTTGAGGATTGGGGGTTGAAGTTGAGGATGGGGGGGTTGAGGATGAGGAGGGAGGATGAGGAGGGGGTTGAGGATGAGGAGGGGGTTCAAGATGAGGAGGGGGGTGAGGTTGAGGATGGGGGGTTGAGGTTGAGGATGGGGGGTTGAGGATAAGGGGGTTGAGGATAAGGGGGTTGAGGAGGTGGGTTGAGGATGGGGGGTTGAGGATGGGGAGGTTGAGGATGGGGGGTTGAGGATGAGGAGGGGGGTTGAGGATGAGGAGGGGGGTTGAGGATGAGGAGGGCGGTTGAGGATGAGGAGGGGGTTGAAGATGAGGAGAGGGGTTGAGGATGAGGAGGGAAGATGAGGAGGGGGGTTGAGGATGAGGAGGGATGATGAGGACGGAGGTTGAGGATGAGGAGTGGGGT
The DNA here is from genome assembly GCA_027410445.1 of Discoglossus pictus. Lineage (NCBI taxonomy): Eukaryota > Metazoa > Chordata > Amphibia > Anura > Alytidae > Discoglossus > Discoglossus pictus. The sequence continues at coordinate 134,679,012 of CM050165.1, read as the reverse complement.
TGAGGAGGGAGGTTAAGAATGAGGAGGGGGGAAGAGACACAGGGAAGGGAGAGGGGGGGAAGAGACACAGGGAAGGGAGAGGGGAGAAGAGACAAAGGGAAGGGAGAGGAGAGAAGAGACACAGGGCAGGGAGAGGGGAGAAGAGACACAGGGCAGGAGAGGGGAGAAGAGACACAGGGCAGGGAGAGGGGAGAAGAGACACAGGAGAGAGAGGGGGACACAGAAGGCACAAAAGGGAGGGACACAGGGGGCAGCACATTTCCCACCCTCTGCTTATACTCGAGTCACTCGTCTTACCCAGTATTTTGTGGAAAAATAGGTGCCTCGGCTTATACCTGGGTCGGCTTATACTCGAATATTTACGGTAATTAACTTTAATTAAAACATTTATATATAACAAAAAATTGCCTAAACGATTCCTTCAATTGACTCCGAGTTCACATCAGAAAACTGTCAACGTATCTAGTATATACAACTGAGATATACTTATTAACTGAGCTAAAAATAGTGTCACAGTGAAAGGCATGGCTAAGCAAGATAAAATAAATAAGGTAAAATAAATAATATGCATAGGTTTTCTATGGATATTGAGCCTATTTATCAAAGAGGGAAACCGTTAACCCAGTTTGATAATTAGGCTTCTTAGAAAACATCGATGTGCAATTAACACCACTTTTTAAATCCTTTTTGTCCACATTTTTTAGCCCATTTGAAATTATAGCACATTGTGTTCCACTGGAAATCAATTATTTAATTGCTAAAAAACAATGTGAATGTAATTTCAACAGTGATTTGCAATTCTTTATCCCATATCAAAAGGGCATTTAACATTATTTTTTGGTCGTCCATCGATGTAATTTCAGAAGTAACAGTGACATTTAAATGTTTTGATAATATAACATACATTCCGGTATATACCATATGCATCTAGGAATTAAATAGTTAAATGATTCTGGTTTAGTGAATTTCAGTTTCAACTTAGATGTCTTCTGGATGGTATTGTAATGATCTAATTATTGTAATAATGGGCCAGTGTTAATTAGCAAACCGTGACAGCGAGAATGAGGCATGGCGTGTCGTTTGGATTGCAATCTCATTTAGATAAACAGAACGAGAAACAAAAAATCTGTATTGATCCACCAATTTATTATTAACAGACCACAATTTGTCTTATTGACGGCTCCACCTCTAATGGATGTTTTATTGTCGTAAGACAATAAAACTAAATTAAATCATCATACATAGATAATCGCAGTGCTTCCGCACATGTGTTAGGGAAAGTAAATTTAATGAATGAAAATAATTGTGTGATAAAATGATCCAGTTCTGGCCTTGTACTTATGCCCAAGGCCTATTCAGCTATATAAACTTCCACCACTTCCTCTAAAGGTTTCTGTTTCACATTTCCATTTGCAATGTCTTCATCCCAAAATTATAACATATGCCAGGGGTGTATTAGATTTTATGATACCTTAGGCCATTCAGATTTGTGCCACCTTTCAGTAAATAAATAAAATAGATGAATCGATATTAGTAAAAAGATAAACTGACATTAATAGATAATATGATAGATATAATAGATAAATGAATACATAAAATAGAAATTTAAAGTAAGTGTACCATAGTGCACTTCTCTGTCTTAAGATAGATAGGTGTACCCCAAGTCTTAAGGACTGGGGTACACACAGGGCCGGATCTACTTTTTTGGAGCCCCTAGGCAGTGAAGTGGAGGAACCCTTGCGAGTTCGTGTGCAAGATATGCACAAACCCATTTTCCCTTTTCTGTGCATGTATATCGCTCTCTTGCTGTGTGAGCAAATCATACATTTTCCCATAACAGGAATTTTTCAGCATAGCTATTCATGCACACATTGAGCTATTACTTGTTTAATAAATGCATTTGAAAGTTGGCTATATTATTTATATTTTTCTAAGCTAAAAAAGGGGTGCCGTTCACAGGGAAGTGTCTCTAGACGACTGCCTAGTTGGCCCAATGGGTAATCAAGCCATGGTTACACAGAGATCAATCGGCTAATAATAATAATAATAATAAATAATCATCTAGCAATCTGATTAAGTTCAATAACATGTTGTGCATGCACAATGTCATGCATGCATATTATTTGTTACTGAATTTAATCATAATATGCTATAATTTTTTCTTCATTTATAATTGATCTATATGTACGCATATAAACACACACCTACATAGACTGAAAACTATACCTATGCCTTAGGATTTCTGCCGATGCTGTTGTCGTTAAACTGTATATGATGAAGACGGCTTTTTGGTATTGAGTCCAGTACACAGGATGCTGGTATCCAAATACTCTGTATCTGAATTCAGCGATAAGCTATCTTAAGGTATAGCGACCTTTAACAGATCTAAATAGCATCAGTTTTCCAAAGGTCATAAACTAATCAATGCCTTAGTCCAATAGGCAAATAATGTTCTTGAGTTTTAGTAAACATTGTCTGTTAAAATGGGAGCTTTTCCAGTAACTTTGAAAGTCCTGTTTTGCTACAATCCTATAAATCTTTGTTTTGTGTTAGACCCTCATATTAGTTTGTATATCTCTAGAAACAACGAGTCTACATGGGTTAGCATCGTTATATCTCATGACTTTACTTGGGGAGCATTTTTGAAGGTAGATGGCTTTATTTTTTGTTATATTGGTATGTGTCTCATCTTCATTAGTTTTTATTGAGTTATACCAATATAATTTTTATTACTGTTGTTATTTTTATGTAAATGTATTATTTTCTTTTAGTTATGGGAACCACAGTAAAGTAATGCCCTTAGAAGAGGAGATATTTATTTTAATTATGCATTGATGCAATGTCTATTTAATAAATTATAATAGCAATATTCAATATTAAATTCACTTGTCTCCACCCGGATAATGTCTTAATGGGTAGATGGGGGGTTTGCCTGAAAGACTGATCTAAAGGATTGTAAGAACAATTTGATTTCATAAGAAAATAAATGATCATTGATAGACTTTACCAGCGGCAAAATCTCACTGCCCAGGGAAACGTATTTAATATAACAAGTGTCCCATCAATAGAGATCATCATGTTGGTACACCTTTTGTCTGTAAATGATGTTATAGTGAGTTGATACCAGTAGGTGAATCTGAACCTTGAAAGTAAAGTTAATGTTGAAAGTTGCTTTTTTTAAATAATTGAATATGAATTTTATTAATGATCAGTGCCTAATTAGAACATCTAGCCACTACAGTGGTGCTTATAGACACATTTTATGCATTTTGCTGTTTGTTTGTATACACAAGAATCCTAGGGAGAATTTGATATCTTCATATGGAAACAATAAATGTTCACCTTTTCATTAATATGTGTAAAGTACATTTTTGCATTATTTGTGAAGTTAAAACGTCAGTTAACATTTTTTTGTTCAGTGAGTTTTTTGTTTTTTTTTATAAAACCCATTCATATAACTAAATGCAAAGCATATTTAAAAAGCCACATAACCTCTTAGTGCACACACATAAAATATGTTTTTTTTATAAAATATATATGACCAATATAAGGCCCATATTAAAAGCGATGAATAACAGATTTGATCCTTGACTTTTTATGCCAGTTCTCAAAATGCACAACATATTGTTTTCAAGTCAAAATAACTGAAGAAAAGCATACAATTCTAGAAAGAAGGAACACTAAAGAATTCAAAGTATCTGGTATATTAATCTTCACCAAACAATTTGAATACAATTTATAGCAAAATATAGAAGTTTATAGTGTAGTTTAAATTTAAAAATATATCATAACAAACAAAATAAAATAAATGCCTGTGGTAATTGATCTATGTAATATAAGTACTGTATCTGAAATTTCAAAGGCATACTCCCAAAATGCCCGACCAAGTATAAATACCTCAAAGAAGCTAAATAATATGTATCACACATATCTGAACTTTTAGTAAATTAAAAAATATGTATTTTTAGATATGGAACTTGGATCAAAACACATTAATCCATGTAATTATATGTTGTAATTATATAATGGTTGTTTTGTTTATAATGTATTTAAGAATTTATATTTTGTATTGAAAAATAAAATGATTCTTAAAATTTTAAAATAATCTAAATAATTCATATATTTTTAAGATGTTCTAAAGAATTAACAACTCCCTGGCAAATCTTGCACACAAAATAAAAACATAACCTAAACAGTATAGACTCCAACTACCATAATTGATCCATTTCTACCCATCAATCTCTTAATCCCTCTCACTACCCCATTTGTTTGTTCCAACCCCCTTTGCTTTATCCTATTCTTGCCTACAATTCCCTTTCATGTCCACTCTTGCATTTTTCTACCCGTGAAGAACCTTCTATTTTTACCCTACTGTTTCTATTTTTTCATGTTTTCTATCTCTGTATCACCCCTCTGCTTTCCTCAACTTATAACTCTTCTTCCCTTTTTTATTTCCCTTTTCTTTCTTTCAGTTCCTCTTGTATCATCCCTTTTCTTTTATTCCACCCATGTTTCTTCTCAGCAAATCATCAATCTGTTCCCCTATGTTTCTCTTCCCACCTTATTATCTCTTCATTTCTCCACACATACATGTATCAACTTATTTCTACATCTACCCATGCGTGTCCATTCTCCCATGTTGGTCCATAATTCCATATAACTTTGCATGTCGTCCATGTGACCTTTCCTTATCTCCCATATGCACCCCCATCCTACGTTTTTTGTCAGTTCCCACCATTAGGTTTTGTCTTATATCTCCCCTATATGTTTCTACCATTTACTTCTTCACGCTCTCCCACTTCCCTATATGTCTACAGCTCTCTCTGTAGGTGCTGTTGAGCTAGGGAGTTCACTGCTAAAGGCCCTATTATATGCCCCACATTGAAATATTCGCAAGTAAAGTTGATTCGCAAATCACTACCTAGCAAGTACATCACATCACCTAAATACAGATACTAGAAACAGCCACTAAACGGTGTTAAATCTCCAGAGGTCACAACCTACAATTACTTCTTCCATTGAGATCATCACCAAGGCCATTACATAGTTGCAGTAGTGAAATCTCAGCATTCCGAGCAGTAGCGTAAGTCCTTCTGAGTCATGAAATGTTGAAAAACCCTACGTGTACCCCCAACCACCTGTAAAGTAAAAAAAAAAAAAAAAGACCTGCAAAAAGCCTTCACTGCTCCTTAAAGAGCCAGTACTGCCATTTAGGTACAGGATGGTAAACCAGAATGCATTATTATAGACACAAATGTGCCATGCTATCCATACAACAGTCTAACATGATGTGTGAAGTCTATATACATCTGTGATCATCAACTATTGTCAATAATTCATATCATTATCACAATGATTAAATGCTATGGTAACACGGACAAGCCACATGGACTGAAACAGGTGGGGTAATCCATTGGCTGTTAAAGGCCCAGTCATACCCCAAACAGCCATTGTCATCATCGATCTTGATTAATGGAGACTTGTGTGAGCTTTGATGAATGTTCTGTGGATGAGGAGGTATGTACATTACACTGGACGTGGCGTGAAAGACACCAGGGTGGCAGGAGGCATGAAAAAGAGAAGAGAATGGTAGTGAATGTGTATGGAAGGAAGCCTGAAATCCATGCAGGAAGTGACCCACAACAGCATAATACAGCCCTTGCACATGATTTTTGCAGATGGCCTGGAAAGACACAGAGTGTTGGTGGCATAGGGACACAGGATATATGGACACATGCCGTCAGAGAGAATTGCATTGATGTAGATTTAGACTTTTAGGAGGGCCAGCAGCAAGAGCCCCAGGAGGCTGTGGAGGAGCAGGGTGAGCCCCAGGAGGCTCGGCAGCTGGAGGTACATCTCCCTGTGAGACACTGTGCACCTAGCATGCACAGGGAGAAAGTAACATTAGTGGTGTTAACCAGTGGTTGAGTGTATGAGCATTTTCAGCTTACATGCCAGTCTGATAGACCTCAGAAGAACATTGTATTCTACATCACTAAAAACATCCTGTTACAAATCTTGTTATTTGTAATGCAGAGGGCAGGTGTTATATGTACCTATGTGTGAATTGATGTTTAATATAGATGATGTTAACATAAAAAATTAACATAACAAATGTTAACACTTGCACATATCAACAAAAATTGACAGAATGTTATAGATGTGTAAACCTTACATTTTATTAATAATATATATCCAGTATGCCTTAACACATGATGGTAAGACAGTAGTAAGATCTGTCTCCACATTTCAAATCATCAAATATATGTAATGAATGTTCATGTCCCAAATCAATAAACATATGAAATAACATAGACAAATAGATACATGTTTACATCTCATGCCATTTTATTATATCTACATTGCACAGTCATGAACTTTAGTGGTGCAAATAGATCCCAAAGGGACAGGAGGCGGGATAAAAATGGAGCAACGTTTTGCTGTGGACTAAAACTGTATAATAATGATTAGCATTTACTTGAGTCAAACGTGGTCATTAATGACAAATTGAGAAAGCTTAATCTATTCCGTTCAAACTTCATAAAATAGAAAACATGTAACACTCGCAGTCTGATATGTCACATAATCCAACCCTTACGGGTACTCGCTTCCTTGTTATCTTACGACTGGAATAATTTTCAGATATTTGGATTTTTTTAAAGTGTGGAACACGTAAATACTTATGTGCTAGCTCCTTAAATCTTGTTTCTCGCAACTTTGAGCAGCCATGTAAAGGAGCCCACACTCATCTGTTAGAATTTCTTTGTATTCCCGTAGTGAAGCTCACTTTCACGGCCACAAAGTCAACATACTGAATCATGTACAAGGTACAAAACTTAGTAGAATAGTACTAAGTAGGTATAAAACCTAGTAAGTTAGTACTAATTAGGTTTAAAATCTTGCATGATAGTAAGTAAATGTACATATTTTATTTGTGTATGTAATTTTTTTCTCCCATAGGTTTTCCATTGTGGTAATATGTTTAAATTCTACTGTTTTAAAGAACTAACCTAGAAAATATGGTAAACGGTTTTAGAACAGAAAATAAAACCATACATCCTGTGAAATATTATGATTTATATGCAGTTATGTGGCTATGGGATCTAAAAAAAAATGTTTTCTGATGAGGTGGGAGGAGACTGAATAAACAGGATGTTTCTTTCTGTACAATGGGAATATGCCATCTGTAACTTCCAGTATTTTTTTTAGATTTGTTGTAATACTCATCTGTTTAGAAGGACATAACCTCCCAAAAATGTAACAGGCGAGTTCAGCTGGTAAAAGAAAATGGATCCTTGAAATAATTAATATTTTGGGGGGGGGAAATTTAAAGGTTGTGTTTGTTCCCGTCTTTTCGAAAAGAAACAAGTTTTACATTATCACGTTTAGTTAATCAAAGACCATATAGAAGAAAAGGCCATGTTGATCCTTTTAATATACTGTAGTAGGTTGGCTGACCCTGGAATAGCTTCAATTGTAAGGTTATGGTCTGCAAGCAATTGATTTTTTTCCTGTTCTGTAAGGTTGGAAATAGTTTCACTTAATATTTGTTTATTTTCCCTGTCTGGATCAATATACATATAAGATGAGAACCATAGTATGTATTGTATGGACTGAACATGATGGACATATTTCTTTTCAAACTTCATCAGCTATATAATAAATTTAGCTACTGTTGTCTTGGCATCTACAGCCAAATAATTCTGTGGAGTAGAACTAATTGTATACACAGACCTGAAAAGACCTTCTATACACATACATACACATACTGAAAAATCTGGTGGAGATTTGTCCCCCCTCATCCCCCCCAGTTCCTATGCCAATAATTGATTATTTTTTTTACTTGACATTTAGATTCTTTAATTGAATTTTCTGGAGTTTTAATTTGTAATAATTTTTGTGTGTGATTATTGTAGACCTCTGTCACCTGTTACGGGAAAACAGAATTGTAGAAACGTTTCATTTGTTTACCTTTGGATACCCACAGCTAGCATGGAACACATTCCTTCCAGATAAATCCTCTCCTATAAAAATGACATCATTTCAAAACATAATGAAAATGATTTAAGACTACAGCAGTAACCTGGAAGGCCACACACAGTTTGTCATATGATTATTTCCCCATCTACACATAGCCTGCAAGCTGTGATCATCCGGCTTTTCTTGGGCTTCTTCCAAGTGCTAGTCATGATCATTAATACTTTCTGTTATATGCCAAGCTTCTCTTCCTTCCACAATGAGAACCTTTTTTTTTTTAAACTGTTTATTTTTCATTTTGTAATATCAAGTACAATACAATAAACATTTTGTTCCTTAATACAAAAGTTGTCTACCGTCTGTTGTTTAGGCAATAGATATAACTTAGAGGTAGAGAGAAAGAAGAGAGGGGCAGAGGCATAAAAGGGGAGCACAGTAAGAAATCACATACTATCATAATGTTACAACATAGCTTTTGTTAGTCAATGTTTCATTAATATCCTTTTTTTTTAAGAAATACAAAAAACTTTATTACTGTAATCCAATATTATACAATGTGAAACCAAAATTGCATTACAATATACATTGATCGTCCATTAATTTTAATTAGATCCTTAGTTATTTCTCTTTATAAATCTTTGCAGATCTAAAAAGTAATTATATTTATCCCATCTCTTTAAGAATAATCCTAAATTACCATTTAATTTTTTTTTTATTTAAGCATTTTCATTAATGTTTTTAAAAAAAATTCAAACTTCTGTTACTTTTCTTGTGTTGCATTGAAACAACCGTTTTAAGCTGTTAAACTCCTATAACATATTTTTGTGATATTATAGCCTAGTTAAAACATTCAACTACAATTTTTCACTGAATTCTCCCTTTAGGTGTAGTTCTTAAAAATAATACATTTTAAAAAATATTACCCCATTATACAGTATAGAATTCCTATTCCACACTATTTTTAATTGTCAAACACTTCCCCCACTCCATGTTCCCATCTAATTGCCTTACCTCTGCCTACAGTAGTGGATTTTTTTCTGTTTTGCATTCAATAAAAGTATGCAAGAATAAAATGAGCTGGTTGGCTTCATTTTACTAAGCAGTAACTGTCCAAATATCTTCTTATAGCGCATAGTGGTTCCAAGTTTTTACCCCAAAGACCACTTACAATATGCTCATAGTCCCATGGACCACATTAAATGGCTACTGCAATGCCCTAACAAGAGGAGCTAGTTATTTTAATTATGCATTGATTTTAAATAATAGTGCTTTCTAACAATTTATATTCTTTTTTAATGATTAGATTTGTCTCCAGCTGATATTTTGAGAGACAGGTCTAAAAGGTTTTAAGAACAATCAAATCTGGTAAGAGAATTAACAATCATTAAAAGGCTGACCCAACAGCAAACATTTGTTACCAAGGGAAACCTAACCTCTAACACAAGAAGTCAATAGAAGCCGCCGATAGAGATCTTTGTGTTTGTTGAACGTATACTTTGTGCCTGAAAATGTTGCTGTTTTCTGGTAGACAAATCCGCCGCCCCCATCTCCTCATAGTGGGTAGATACCAACAGCTACCAAGTTCGAACTTTTGCAGTAAGTTGAATGTTGCTTTTTTAAATCATTGAATATCTTTTTTTTAATGATTGATGCATTATTATCTAGCTCAAGGTGTAGGGGCACTACAGAAGTCCTTTAAGATACGGAGAGCCTTCTCATACCATGTAATAATTCAATTAGAATGCATTGTGCTATACTTTCGCATAGCATGTATATTTATAAACTATACAAATTTACTTCTTTACTATGTCTTTATGCATTTATTACGTTTTATTAAAGGGACATGGAAGGTTTCTGAATTTTACTAGGAATATAATATACTTATGTATCCCTTTACTTTTGTGTTCTTTATTTCAGTAAGAAGTGCTTAAAAGCTCTGTATTTTGTGCCTATAATCTTACAAATAGTTCCTAACTCGTTTCTCCCCTCCGCAGCTCACGAAGACAGTGTACTTCTAAGTACAGACATTGCACTGTCTCCTAGTAACCAATCAGTGGCAACATTCTGCAACATGCTACTTGAGAGAGGTCACTGAATGACCAAGAGATTCTCAGTACACAAGCTGAGAGATACTTAAATTCCAGGACTGCTATATTTACTGGCGGCTTCTTGAGAGAGGTCACTGATTGGCTCATTTGAAACACTGCACACAGTCTGTGTATTCATAAGCTGCAGAGGGCAGATCCAAACAGGTACACATTGTATGATTTTAGGCAACAAAAACAGGACTTTTAAGCACTTTTTATTGAAGTACATAAAAAAAAACCAGATACATAGATATCTACATAGGCAGAGACATACTTAAACTCTGGGACTATTCTTTTCCCAGTTGGTTAACGGGACACAGCAAAAGTCCCAATTATGGCAGAAAAATGTAATTAAAAAAGAACATGCATGATTAGAAACTTGTGGAGCAGTGGGAGGAACACTAGACTCAGATATGATCTCTGCTGAGCTCTGTTGAAAACATCTTCTCCAAATTGCACACTTGACAACAGAATTGAACGGGAGAGTAAGCCCCCATAGGATAACGCTAGCCTCAAGCTACTTGTCTAAGATAGAATCCCTATAGCAGAAGAAAAGCAAGATAAATAAGATATGTTATCTAAAATGCTTTTATGTCCCTGTCTTGCATTACTTGTAAAGTTGTTAGATTGTTACACACTTCACAAGCATTTGAATTTTTTTTTCTCCAAACTATAGTGACCCATTAATCAATGCTCACAGTGGGAAGTGATTAGCAGGAATAGCATGATCAGTTGATTTTTCTGTTAATAATAAATATCAAGGCTGAAGACTTCATACTCACAGGTAAAGTGCCTGTTAAACCATCTATGAAAAATCTTTTAACCAGACTGTATTTTTTTAGCTTTATGACAGTCTTATGCTCATGCTTATGATCATTCTAGAGACTTGGAAGGTTTCTAGATTTGACAAGGCATTTGATATATATGTAGTTTATTTTGTTATAGGCATATCCGAGTTTCTTGGATTAATACACTTCTGCACTCCTTAGGCAAAAAGCAGCCTATGTGTATGCAGTACATCTCATAAAATATTTTTTTTTTATTAATATCTAAATATCCCTCTAATTATTATGTTAACACCTCTAGGGGTGTCTACACAGACATCTGCCCCCCCCCCAATCTGCATGTAGCATCAGGGGACCAAATATCAATCCACTATTTACCTGTTGTTGCTTGCTAAGACAATCCCTTACAGCTTTCTGTCTTTATGTCAGCAGCAATATGAGTGATACACTACATATCGCAAGATGCTTTGCAGCACAAACAGGAACCCCAGAGTTAATTCAAAAGTTTTAGCTAACCTGATTGGCCAAAACAAATAATTTTAAATCTGATGCTAATTTAGCCTGGGTTTGGAGGGTGTTAACACTAATTTGCACTAAATTACAATACATTTTGCTGACTTGATTCTAAGTGTTTAAATGTTTATTTGGGGATTTTTTTCATACAATTTTTTTGCATACACTGCTAATTCCCCTCAATCAGATGCATTCATAATCCAGGAAATTTAAGTATGCCTTTAAGTGTTTATAAGCTTAAGTTTTCAGATACATATATATATATATATATATATATATATATATATATATATATATATATATATATATATATATATATATATATTGTGCAGTAGTCCAAGTGCTTGTTTTCCAAAGCACAATAAGTTACTAGGGTATTTGAAATAGAAATGTAGCTGAAGACCATCTAAAAAACAGACACTGCACATGCACAAAGATTCCATTCACATTGTGCTCATATGTACAGTGTTTGTCTTGATGGTTTTAAAATCAGAGGATGAAGTAATACATGCGTCTGTCTTCCTGAAGAACTACGCCAACCCGTATTTCCATGTCTACATTTTCTTGAGCAATTACAGTTGATATCCAGGGTACTTTTGTTGATAAATGTGTTACATATTGTGTGAGTGAGCATAAATATACACTACTACTATCCTTGCTCATCATTTCAGTGATGGGGTTCCCACTGCTGTTATTTCCATGGATAAGTTCACTCTATCATGGGCATAATAGCACAAATCATTTTTATTATAGAGGATAATAGTGAAAGAGTTGTTTCCTCCTTTGTGGAAAATGAAATGTAGCTCTAAAGACTTCACCGGAGTGTTCAATTAAATAGAGAAGAATGTTTTTTATAACATATTTAAAGTGACAGAAGAGGTTCCATAATGGCATAATTTAAAACTGTAAAAATGTAAGTACTTTAATAATTGAATAATATTAAAACAATGGATTTTCTTACATTAAACTAACATTGCCAATTATGTCCATTTGCGTTTCTGACCCACCCCCCAAAAAGTCTAATCTTGGGCTAGTGAGAAATCATTAGGTCAGTAAGTCAAATTTATCCTGCCTGCACAAAAGAGACTAAGGGCCCTATTAAATTCCAAATTTGTTGGAGTTATAGAGCGATTAAATTAGAAAAGGCCGCAACGACATGGCAGGAATACAAATCCGTAAACCATGCTTTCGGCACGTAGCATTTCCGGGCGTGAACATGATAAATTATTCAAACCCGTACTTATGGGTTTAGACGGAGCCAACAGTAAAAGAGACTAAAAACACTCCACTCCATCACTAAAACATGGAGGTTACATTTCAATCACTTACGGTTTTGAAGTCCGAGTTGCGATCAGATGCGCATTCCAGAAATAATGCAATATGAAATAAACAATAAATATAATATTCTAGTCCATGCAAGTTCTATTATTTGTATAAAAGAAGAAATCAAGCCTCCTTTATAAAAGATGAAAATATGAATAAATTGGAAAAACAAGCTTTACAAGAACTAAAAAATAATAACCTGGAAATAAAGAATGCCGACAAAGGTGGCAATATTGTGATCATGAACAAACAAGAATATAAACAGATGTGCCTGGCGATATTATGTGATCAATGTACTTACAACATCCTGGAAAAAAATCCTCGTATAATGTTCTACAAAGAACTCAAAACAATCCTAACTCAGGCAGTTAAGGATGGGTTAATCACCGAAAAAAATCTTAGATATTTATGTCCAGAACGATCAACCATCGCCACCTTCTACGCCCTTCCCAAGATTCACAAAAAGAAAAAGCCAATCTTGGGTAGACCCATCATATCAGGCAATAATAATTTAACTGAAGCCGTGAGTAAACTTGTGGACTCGGATCGTAAAAAGATCGTAACCACTTTACCATCATATCTAAAAGACACAAACGATCTACTCCGGCATCTTAACGAATTAAATGTCGCTCCCTCGTCTATGTTAGCTAGCATAGACGTAGAACAATTGTATAGCAGTATCCCTCACAAGTTGGGTCTAGCAGCAGTCAAATCTTTTCTGGATATTAGAGGCAAAGAACAACAGAAATGGAACATATTCATTATACCAATCTTGGAATTTATCCTTACAAAAAATTTCTTTCTATTCGATAAAAAAATGTATATACAAAAACGTGGCACGGCGATGGGGACGGCATGTGCCCCTAGCTATGCCAATCTGTACCTCGGCTCTTGGGAACACAACGTAGTCTTCACTGAGGAAAATGAAAAATTTACCAATAATGTACTCGAATGGTTTAGATACATCGATGATGTACTAATCATATGGGCCCTCATTCAATTGCAATTTGGGCAATTGAATAGGGGTCTAAATAAGCACATAACATATTTTTTTTAAAGAAGTTTTTAGTTAGCAAGCATCTATCCAAAATCAAGTTTTTTTACTAACTAAAAACTTCTTTAAAAAAAATATGCTATGTGCTTATTTAGACCCCTATTCAATTGGCCAAATCGCAATTGAATGAGGGCCATGGTCTGGTACAATCATTGAATTCGAGAATTTTGTGGAACATCTAAACAATAATCAGCTTAATCTCAAATTCACCTACGAAATAAATCAAAGCAATCTAAATTTGTTGGACCTAGAAATATATAAAGATATCACCGGAAACATTGATACAAACGTTCATAGAAAACCCACCTCCACCAATGCATTATTGAACTGGCAAAGCCAGCACCCTACACTAATAAAATGTGGGATCCCAACTGGACAATATTTAAGAATAAGACGTAATTGTAGCGATATTGATACTTTCAAACTCCAAGCACAAGATCTTCGCCAACGTCTTAGACAACAAGGATATCCAAATAAAACTCTTAAAAAAGCCTACCAAAGGGCTCTCCTCAGCCAAAGATCTGATCTTCTCTATAAACCAAGAGAGCACACAGACCCAGATATAATTCGTTGCATCATGACGTTCGGGAGTAATAATAAAGAAATCAAATCAATACTCGAAAAATACTGGCATTTTCTAATTGAAGACCCTATACTACAAAGACATCTAACTACACACGTTTCCATAACGTACAGAAGAGGACAAAATATTGGCAATATGTTGACTAGTAGTCACTTCGTTGATGAAAATCACCCACCAAAAAAGAACTGGCTTCCAACAAAAGGACTATTTAGATGCGGCCGCTGTAAGGCCTGTCCCTTTATTAAACCAGAACGGGAATTTACGCATCCAAAAACAAATCAAAAATATCTAAAAAATAATCTAATCTATGTAGGCAAAACAGAACGCCAGTTCCGCCGAAGAATTTTGGAACATATACTATCCATTAAAAATAACCTGGACACCCCAATCGCTCGTCACATACGACTATATCATTTGAACAATCCAGATGGAATACATTTCCATATCATTGACCGAATCACTTCTTCACCAAGAGGTGGTGATAATAGAATGAAATTGTTACAACGAGAAACAAAATGGATCTATTTACTTAAAGCACTGAACCCTGACGGCCTAAATGAAGGCTTCTCTTACACTCCATATATTTAATTTATTTCCTTTATATTTTAGGATATATCTAAATTACTGACAAATCTTTGACCGAGTTTCATCACTTCACAAATTCTTTTATCACTCTTGATTAGAAGTCAAACCACTATCACTTTTCATTTCACTTACTTCTTCTTTTTTTAAAAACGTTTTTCTCGAGCCCCCCCCCCTTTTCACTTTTTACACTTTAGGTTTTAACAAATCTCTTCCCATCACCTTTCCAAAGGAATCTTCCTGAACACACATATAGACTTGTTTGTCCTGTCACTTCACTCAGGTATATAGGATTAGCTACAATATTTTTCCATCCCCAATTGAATTCAATTGGTAATATACTATACCAGCTCCCTATAATATGGTCTTTATTATCTTATGACTCCAGTATATATCTCTTTTTTTTTATTTTGAATTTTCTATAACCCATGGGTCCCCAAACGTGCTCTCTCTCTTTTTTTGGCTAAAAGAACTACTAGCCCTCTATAGTATTAAATGATATATACATATATACATGGACACCCCTCTGTGAAGCAACCTAGTGGTGTCTTTTTAAATCACTCTATATTTTGTGTATATATATGCATTTCCTCTCTCTACTGTGAAGTAACCCAGTGATAACTCTCTAAATTGCCTCGTATTTTGGTATATAGATACACTTTCATTCTCACATTTCTGTATTGACATATCTGAAATATGTCTTTCAGATAATATTATGTTTATTTACATCTCCCTCACGTATGTGCCGTTTAGGCTGCTCGATATACAACGAGCAACTTCTGCTGACTGGCAGAAGACTGGCAATTGCCTTTAATATATTGGATTCCGTGTGTGCATGATAATCTTCCGCCGTTGACGTCAGTTGACTGGCGGAAGATTGGCACTTGCACACCGGAAGTGCCTGATGTCTCCGACGCTCCGCCGGTTGGCGGAAGACTGGCACAGGTGTTATCGGAAGTGCACAGTGCACTTCCGCTTCTAACTGCAACACATGACCCCACATAGCCAATGGGACACAGTCCCGTAAATTAAAAGAAGCCCGCGAACAGGCAAACAATATGGTATCGTTCCTTCAATAAAGAACCTTGAGAAAGATGCACCAGTCATCGAAACCGGTCGATCCAATTCAGGATCAGAGCGCAAGTACTCTTTATGCAGCATTGAGGTTGGTGCTATCAATTCCATTTTATATCTGAATGCCTGTAAGACCACACATAATACATGGAGTATTTTATACTAAGTCAAATGGTAGTGGTTACAACCACGTATATTATAATATGTATTGATTCACCTTAACCCCACTGATACTAATGTGGTCAATCTCTCAGGTTAAAGCAATCATTTGCACTTTTTGCACATACCTAGCTGCATAAGAGTTTATTTATTTATTTTTTCACTGATATAAGCGCTTAAACGACTACCAACCTTACCTACTGGTTTGGTTTTATTTGATTTTTCCTTACGTTTTTTCTTTCTTTATCTATATTTAATTATATTGATTTTTTATACTCAGCTTTCCTATGATTTATGTTTGACATATTATCCAATATATGTCTCGCATGTTCAACATACTATGAGGAAAGCATTTTTCAATAACTAGCAATATATTTCTATATGGATTTATTACTACACTTTATCACAATCATTGTGTTGAGTTGCCTCGGATTCACTCACTTCTGTTGTGCATCCCTCCCCTTCCCTACATACACACATGACATCATGATGCCAGCACCCTTTTTTTTTGATTCATAGGATCTCTGTGTGGTCTAGATTTTTTAGGACCTTTTATAAACACCATTTAGATCTCTTATTCACGACACTTCAGACACACTTCTCCCCTCCCCTCTATACCATTGCTATTGTTCACATGTTCCCGTGTGGAACTATATTCATATGTTGCTATTTGCAATATCACTTTGCCATTCTTCATTTTTCATAGAGTTCTCTAGCCCCATTTGGGCCTCTATACATTCTTATTTCCATTTTCCCACTTCACAATTATATATTATGCCCCCTCTTTATCCCAATTAGGCACATCCTTTGCAGCTTTCCTCCTTAGTGGTTCAACTCTGTGATTCATAGCTGAGTATCTATCCCTTCTGCAAGAGGCTTAATATTTATTTAGGCTTTATGTTCCAATAAAAATCTCTTGTTTCTCTTTGCTTTAACTATATGTATTAACACATTGATTGCCGGGATCGATATAACACGGAAATTAAACATAAATAAAATTATTTTTCATTGCAGATGTTGTGTTTTCCCTGTAATTTAAAAAACAATAGTGTGTTTATATTTGCTTTAACAGTGCTACAGACAGGAGTTTAACCCCCTTGCGGGTCCTATCTGGTACCCGTAGGATTTTTGCCTACATTTGCCATTTACGGATGTGAAAACAATTGCGGGCTTGAGGACTTGTAGCAGTATAATAGCAATTTGCGATTGTAACATTTATGGGCTTGAAAGATGAAAGGCTTAGCTGGATTAAGAGTTACGGTTTTGGCAACCGCAGGGTTTTTCAGCCTGTAACCCGCAGATTGTTTGGGTAGCTAAAAAAGGCCAATTTAATAGCCGTAACTTTTGCGGGCTCCTTTATGGGCTTCTGGCACTATGAATAGGCAAATTTAATAGGGCCCTAAGTATTTTCAATGTGCAGATGGCCTCTGAGTCTTATTAGTAATTAATGCAAATTAGTGCCGTTGATTGCACTAAAGACAATGGACCAGATACCTCATTAATTAATGTCAATGCGCTCTCATTACCAAAAGATTAAAATCTGTTGATTTAGATATGCTGTCTGAAAGCTCCAAATCTCAAACTCAGTGTTATTTAACTGTAAGAAAATACAGTTTATTTATGATATCTTGATATAAATATTTGCAAAAAAATGTGTAAATTCAAAACTGGTTTTACTTACTAAATCATAATTTTCATTAATTTTAAATTTTCTTGTGATATTGTAGGTAAGGTATTGTAAAGGATCCTTGCACTTTCCTCCGAACTCCAGCTGAAACGAAGTGATTATAGCTCCCAATCCCCCAAACATGAGTCAAAACTTCATGAAGGGGTAAACATGAACTCTTTACTGTGGGCTACACGCCCGGTATATTAGGTCTTCCACCTCGTGGACAAAGGAAAACAGTAGCCAATCACAGTGGCTATAGCATAAGCACTCCCCTTACACATAAATCACTCCCTCTTTTCTATCCTGGAGATAATTAACTTAAGGTAGCACAGAGAGCCTTAATTCTCTCCAGGAAGAAAGAAACATGGCTTCTTTGTTTTAATAAAACAGAATAAAAATGTATAACTTTGTTTTGACACAATGTAAACTTGAAGTTCCACATATCCCCAGATAGCTAAGATCTGAGTGCATATTCTAGGCGAATAGTGTTCAGATCCCACGAACGCAGTTCTCAGAATCGTCGACTGAAGTTTGTCTTATTAGTTATTTCCACGAAAGCCCATTGTAAATCCTCATATAACCGAACAGGTGGGTTCGTGAAGTCTGTAAAATAGGGGATTTCGTTACAGGTATATACTATTTACATACTTTTTGGTCCTTATTTTCTTTGATTTGATCATGATTTTCTTTGATTTGATCATGGTTTTAAATAGCTTTTTCTTTTCTCCAACTCAAAAGCCAGTGAACATGTGTGATTTATTTTAAATAAAATAATTTAATGCAATCTTACTTGGCAAAGGGCTTAAATGATAGTAGTCCTAAATATGTTATCATGCTTTTAAAATGACATTTTTTATATGAAAAATTAGTAATCTATACTGCAGAATATACTGTATACATTTAAATGAGAACCTCTTGATCTTACTTATACAGAGTAGCTGGAAGTTGTGAGAACTGTATCTATTGTGTGTTCACAAGGATTTGACGTATTACCATCCTTTTACATTCACAGATATCTAAGTGAATATTATTTTATTATTATTATCGTTTATTTGTAACGCGCCAACATATTCCGTAGCGCTATACATAAATTAAGTTACAGGCAATGACAAGTTAGTATAAAGAATACAAATAAATGGCTTACTGGTAGCACTAGAGCTTCTGCCAAGTTTGTTTCAGTTGACAAGTTGGGCTAAGGGCAATCAAACTCTTCGCTCTTGGTCTATTTTTCTGCTGCTGTCATTTTTTGTAATGATATTTTTCAGGCAAAATAATAATGTTTTTGTTTGCTCTTTTAAATGCATGGTAGAAACCATGTGACTATGATGGAATATATGTGCAGTTTTCCTTTAATTTTATTAGAAACTGAAATTGCACAAATTGCTCTTTTTTAAATGAATTTGGCCCCGATACAAGATGAGGAAAGTGTTATCCCGGTGCACATTTTAAACCAAAAATAAACTTAACAGGTTGTAAAAAATACTGACAGAACAGATTTTGTAACTGAGAGGTAAATTTTATTAACTGATAATAATGTCTTCCCGAGATGTTTCTTTCTATTTTTACTTAGAAAGGTGTGAGACGTCTAGCTAAAATCACATAAACTCCTCGGCCACCCATCAATGTAAGAATTTTCAAGTAGCATCATATAATATATATATATATATATATATATATATATATAATTACATATGGACTTGAAGATTATAGTACAGTTATACCGGTGAAGAATAAAAAAAAGGATAATCATACAATGAATAAATATATATGTTACAACTCAGTAATTCTCTAAAATGACAAACTTTCAAAAAATCTAATTCTCTTTTGACTCGAAAAAAGAAAATTTAATATTTTTTTATTTTTCTGAATTATGTTTTTTGTTATAGTACAGAGAAGTAATAGAAACGGAACGGCAAACAGCTAATATATAATTAGATTAGAAAATTCCTGTAAATAAATGCAGTCTGTTGATTGTTAAATATCAGTTTTAGAGTTGTCAAGGACATAGAGCCTTATTAAATTAGAAGACCTCATCTCGCGGTATACAGGCTGTATGTCTGCGGGCTCGCACACTGCTATTCAGTACTATTCAATTGAACAAGCCTGCAAGTTATGGGCCGAAAACGTAAGCCATGCACTTGTAAGTAGCATTTTGGGGCGGAACCAGATCATTTAAGCAAGGGCGCAACTACCGATTTAGAAACAGCCAATAGTAAATGAGACCGAGATTTGCCATTTTAGAGATTGTAACTCTTGCGGATGGGAAAGATCAAAGGCGTACATGGGGTGTATGTTTCGGCTGTAAAAACCTCAAGGATTTTAAGCCCGTAACCCGTAGACCATTTGCGGCTCGCAAAAATATACCAATTGAATAGCAAATTAGCTTACGGGCTCCATTACACGATCGAGTAACTTACAATTGCTCAATTGAATTAGGCTCATAGTATTTAGATACAGATTCTGATGGAATATAAATACCAATAGGCTCATTAAGCCTGCCCATTTAATCTAAGTAGATCATACTGATAGTAGTATTGCAGATGTGTTTGTCATTCTAAATTTTTTATTGTATTTGCCTGTCTAGTTCCACTGGAAGACTGTTTGCCATGCATACCTCCTTTGTGTTAAACAATACTTATAAACTGTACCCCATTAATCCACCAATTCACTATAATAGCAAATCAAAATGAGTCTCACAAATAGTCTGCTTGAAATTTAAACTATATTCTTATGGATTTGGAGCAGAAATGGGTACTAGAAGTTTAAGACATTCCTAAATGGGAAATACCATCTAAAATGAAAGGGTCATGGTACAAAATATTTTTTTTCATGCATTTATAACAACATGCTTTAAACATAACCATATTGAAAAAATATTAAGTAAAGCCTCTTTAAACTTCATTGAAACTAACAGGAAGGGCACAGGGCATATATGTACATCTGTAGATTCCATTGGCACACAAGTATGACTCATACATTTATATAAACTGCTCATTGGCTGTCAAGGCCAAGCCCCTATATCAGTTAAACATTTGAATATTTTTTGTAGTTGGAGAGCATTATTTGAAAAAAATAAAACACTCAGTTGTTTATTGTCAATTATAATATTTCAAGTATAGCAAAAAGTTGCTTTCAATGCCCCTTTTAAGGTATTCTAAATTTCCTGGATTGTGAGTGCATCTGATAGAGGAGAATCAATAGTGTATGCAAACATTTTGTGCATGAAAAAGTACCAGAACAAAAATGTAAACACTTACCTTGAAGTTAGCAAAATGTCTTCTAATTTTGGACAGTTAGCACCCTTTTGAAACCCAGGCTAAATAAGCAAAACATTCATAATTTGTTTTGGCCAATCAGGAGGAGGCTCAGGCAGCTGATACATTTGTATCAAGCTCTGGAGTTCTTGGCTGTGCTGAAAATGTCTCTCTACCATAAAGGTCAGACATATCTGACTGCCTTACCTGTGTCTACTTGGTTATGTAAGCTCACTGTGGGTATACAAAGCTGGATTTTACTTTCCTGTCTATAATTTTGTAAGTACAATGAACTTTTCTATAAAACACATATTTTTCTGATAATCATTGCCTGTTTCTTACCAAACATTTGAAACCCAGGAAACATATATATATATATATATATATATATATATATATATATATATATATATATATATATATATATTTATATATACACCTTTAAGTTTATTTTATATTAAAGAACACTACTAGAGGAGATTAACTGTTACAAGACTTGAATAGTTGCTCCTCTATATTTTAACATCATGTTTTGTCTTTAACACTAAGATCTGAGTTAATTGGGTCAAAAGATCATGAGCCAGCTCAATAGCCAATCCGACTGCAGTTGAGTTCTAAGCTGTGACCGTTCCATTCCATTGCTTCTCAGCAGCTCACATCTCTTAATATACAGGGGTTTTGTAGCAATAAAGGGCAAGGGCTAAAACACATATATTGTAAATTCTATAATTGGGCTCTTTCATATGAGCACAACTTATGTTTATGTGAATCTTTCCCTTTAAATACGCATTGCCTCAGTGTAGCATTAGAATTGACATACAATACAGTTTCAAAGTTGATGATTATTGGGAGTTATATTATTCTGTGTAACTTCAGCTATTTCCATGTAATATTACTCAATAGAATACACAACAATACAAGAGAATAACCGAGGAACTTTTCTTCATTGTCCGTGATACAGGGTGACGAATGACTCACTTGTTTACTGCTCATGTGTCACATTCTATTGTACTCAATAACTGCATTCACAAGAACATACTGTACTAAACATCTTGAATTCGGTATAAGGTCTAAAGCTGATATGCCAAGCATCAACCAGTGATGTAGCCCCCCTGGGTGCCCCCACTACGACTCAACCCACCACAGCCTCCTGGGCTCTGATAGCTGCATACCCCCCAAGCTGGAAATTGATGTGTGTGTGTTTCAAAAAGAGAATTTCAGCTGAAGTTCCAAGAGGTGGCAGTGTGGAGCAGTTCAGCATTCTGGTATGTGTATCAGGGAAGAAGTGAGAGAGCACAGTACAGGGGATGGGTTCTCTGAGGGTAGAGTAAAGGAGATAGTGATGGGTGCTGAGATGGTCTGGTTGCTGTGTGGTGATGGATGTTGACATGGACTGAGTAGAGATGGATGCGAAGAGGGGTAAGTGCTGTGTGGGGGTGGATGTTGAGAGGGAATGAAGATGGCTCTCTTTTTTTTTTTTTTGCCACTGGATCTGCCACCTATGGCACTAATGCCAGTTGTGACTCAGTACAGATCGTCCAATGACTCTTTTTCTCATCTGTAAATGAAATGGTAGAGCAAGCAGACAGGGGAGGGTTACTCGTGGAGCATGAATAAGAAAGGGCTTTTCCATAGCTATACAAGTAACAGCTAACGAGAATATATCTGCAAACTCCAACCTGTGCTACTTTGTCCCATTTCCCATATGTTTTCTAACGTTTACATACAGTCAGGTACATAAATATTGGGACATCGACACAATTCTAATCTTTTTGGCTCTATACACCACCACAATGGATTTAAAATTAAACGAACAAGATGTGCTTTAACTGCAGACTTTCAGCTTTAATTTGAGGGTATTTACATCCAAATCAGGTGAACGGTGTAGGAATTACAACAGTTTGTATATGTGCCTCCCACTTTTTAAGGGACCAAAAGTAACGGGACAGATTAACAGTCATAAATCAAACTTTTACTTTGTAATACTTGGTTGCAAATCCTTTGCAGTCAATTACAGCCTGAAGTCTGGAACGCATAGACATCACCAGACGCTGGGTATCATCCCTGGTGATGCTCTGCCAGACCTCTTTTGCAACTGTCTTCAGTTCCTGCTTGTTCTTGGGGCATTTTCCCTTCAGTTTTGTCTTCAGCAAGTGAAATGCATGCTCAATCGGATTCAGGTCAGGTGATTGACTTGGCCATTGCATAACATTCCACTTCTTTCCCTTAAAAAACTCTTTGGTTGCTTTTGCAGTATGCTTCGGGTCATTGTCCATTTGCACTGTGAAGCACCGTCCAATGAGTTCTGAAGCATTTGGCTGAATATGAGCAGATAATATTGCTCGAAACACTTCAGAATTCATCCTGCTGCTTTTGTCAGCAGTCACATCATCAATAAATAATAGAGAACTAGTTCCATTGGCAGCCATACATGCCCACGCCATGACACTACCATGCTTCACTGATGAGGTGGTATGCTTTGGATCATGAGCAGTTCCTTTCCTTCTCCATACTCTTCTCTTCCCATAACTCTGGTATAAGTTGATCTTGGTCTCATCTGTCCATAGGATGTTGTTCCAGAACTGTGAAGGCTTTTTTAGATGTTGTTTGGCAAACTCTAATCTGGCCTTCCTGATTTTGAGGCTCACCAATGGTTTACATCTTGTGGTGAACTCTCTGTATTCACTCTGGCGAAGTCTTCTCTTGATTGTTGACTTTGACACACATGCACCTTCCTCCTGGGCAGTGTTCTTGATCTGGCCAACTGTTGTGAAGGGTGTTTTCTTCACCAGGGAAAGAATTATTCGGTCATCCACCACAGTTGTTTTCCGTGGTCTTCCGGGTCTTTTGGTGTTGCTGAGCTCCTTGGTGCATTCTTTCTTTTTAAGGATGTTCCAAACAGTTGATTTAATCACACGTAATGTTTTTGCTATCTCTCTGATGGGTTTGTTTTGTTTTTTCAGCCTAATGATGGCTTGCTTCACTGATAGTGACAGCTCTTTGGATCTCATATTGAGGGTTGACAGCAACAGATTCTAAATGCAAATAGCACACTTGAAATTAACTCTGGAGCTTGTATCAGCTCTTTGTAAATGGTATAATGAGGGAATAACACACACCTGGCCATGGAACAGCTGAGCAGACAATTGTCCCATTACTTTTGGTCCCTTAAAAAGTGGGAGGCACATATCCAAACTGTTGTAATTCCTACACCGTTCACCTGATTTTGATGTAAATACCCTCAAATTAAAGCTGAAAGTCTGCAGTTAAAGCACATCTTGTTCGTTTCATTTCAAATCCATTGTGGTATTGTATAGAGCCAAAAAGGTTAGAATTGTGTCCATGTCCCAATATTTATGGACCTGACTGTACATTATTAATTAATTAATTAATTAATTAACCTCTTTCATTGTATTATTTCATGCCATATGACCTTCTCTAAATACATTACCTATTTTATAAAAGAACAGCTGCAAGTGTAAAGTAGCTACTGTACTGAACACATTGCCAACGTTTAATAAATTGAATCTTAGTGCAGATATTCAGCATTGTTTGTGCTGTTATTCCTTATTTGGTGTTGTAGCTTTGTGTAAGTACCTTTATTTTAGTCCAAGCATGTCCCTCTTTTTCTGTCAATTACCTCAATCTGATATTTCAGAAGAAAAAAAAAAAAGAGACCTTTGGTATGTGTATGTTTTGCAGTTTATACAGTGGATATAAAAAGTCTACACACCCCTGTTAAAATGTCAGGTTTCTGTGCTGTAAAAAAATGAGACAAAAATAAATCATTTCAGAACTTTTTCCACCTATAATGTGACCTATAAACTGTACAACTCAATTGAAAAACAAACTGAAATCTTTTAGGTAGAGGGAAGAAAAAATATAAAAATAAAATAATATGGTTGCATAAGTCTGCACACCCTCTTATAACTGGGGATGTAGCTGTGTTCAGAATTAAGCAATCTCATTCCAAATCGTGGTAAATAGGAGTCAGCATACACCTGCCATCATTTAAAGTGCCTCTGATTAAACCCAAATAAAGTTCAGCTGCTCTAGTTGGTCTTTCCTGAAATTTTCTTAGTCGCATCCCACAGCAAAAGCCATGGTCCACAGAGAGCTTCCAAAGCATCCGAGGGATCTCATTGTTAAAAGGTATCAGTCAGGAGAAGGGTACAAAAGAATTTCCATGGCATTAGATATACCATGGAACACAGTGAAGACAGTCATCATCAAGTGGAGAAAATATGGCACAACAGTGACATTACCAAGAACTGGAGCTCCCTCCAAAATTGATGAAAAGACAAGAAGAAAACTGGTCTGGGAGGCTACCATGAGGCCTACAGCAACATTAAAGGAGCTGCGGGAATATCTGGCAAGTACTGGCTGTGTGGTACATGTGACAACAATCTCCCGTATTCTTCATATGTCTGGGCTATGGGGTAGAGTGGCAAGGCGAAAGCCTTTTCTTGCGAAGAAAAACATCCAAGCCAGGCTACCTTTTGCAAAAACACATTGAAGTCTCCCAAAAGCATGTGGGAAGAGGTTTTATGGTCTGATGAAACCAAGGTTCAACTTTTTGGCCATAATTCCAAAAGATATGTACACATTTAAGCAATCTGTTGCCACTTTTGAATTGCTAGAATGTGTTTGTGTTTGTTTTGACACTTTCATGAGGAATCTAAGAGTGTTACCAAGTCTATTTAAACAAGTCGGACACTCTTATATTTCCTTGCATTACTAAAGACATTTTCGTTGACCTTTGCAACTGATCGCTGTAAAACATTATTGTAACAAACATTTTAAAGCTCTAAATATATACAGTATCTCACAAGTATGTACACCCCTCACATTTTTGTATATATTTTATTATATCTTTTCATGTGACAACACTAAAGAAATGACACTCTGCTACAATGTAAAGTAGTACAGTAAAGTGTACAGCCTGTATAACAGTGTAAATTTGCTGTCCCCTCAAAATAACTCAACACACAGCTATTAATGTCTAAACCGTTGGCAACAAAAGTGAGTACACCCCTAAGTGGAAATGTCCAAATTGGGCCGAATTAGCCATTTTCCCTCCCCGGTGTTATGTTACTTGTTAGTGTTACAAGGTCTCAGGTGTAAATGGGGATCAGGTGTGTTAAATTTGGTGTTATCGCTCTCACACTCTCTCATACTGGTCACTGGAAGTTCAACATGGCACCTCATGGCAAAGAACTCTCTGAGGATCTGAAGAAAATTATTGTTGCTCTACATGAAGATGGCCTAGGCTATAAGAAGATTGCCAAGACTCTGAAACTGAGCTGCAGCACGGTGGGCAAGACCATGCAGTGGTTTCACAGGACAGGTTCCACTCAGCACAGGCCTCTCCATGGTCGACCAAAGAAGTTGAGTGCACATGCTCAGCATCTTATCCAGTGGTTGTCTTTGGGAAATAGACATAGGAATGCTGCCAGCATTGCTGAAGAGGTTGAATGGGTGAGGGGTCAGCCTTATAGTGCTTAGACCATACGCTGCACACTGCATCAAATTGGTCTACATGGCTGTCGTCCCAGAAGGAAGCCTCTTCTAAAGATGATGCACAAGAAAGCCTGCAAACAGTTTGCTGAAGACAAGTAAACTAAGGACATGGATTACTGGAACCATGTCCTGTGATCCAATGAGACCAAGATAAACTTTTTTGGTTCAGATTCAGTGTCAAGCGTGTGTGGCGGCAACCAGGTGAGGAGTACAAAGACGAGTGTTTCTTGCATACAGTCAAGCATGGTGGTGGGAGTGTCATGGTCTGGGCCTGCATGAGTGCTGCCAGCACTGGGAGCTACAGTTCATTTAGGGAACCATGAATGCCAACATGTACTGTGACATACTGAAGTAGAGCATGATCCCCTCCCTTCGGAGACTGGGCCACAGGGCAGTATTCCAACATAGCAACCCCAAACACACCTCCAAGATGACCACTGCCTTGCTAAAGAAGCTAAAGATAGAGGTGATGGACTGACCAAGCATGTCTCCAGACCGAAACCCTAGTAAGCATCTGTGGGACATCCTCAAA
Source organism: Discoglossus pictus (assembly GCA_027410445.1). Classification (NCBI taxonomy): domain Eukaryota; kingdom Metazoa; phylum Chordata; class Amphibia; order Anura; family Alytidae; genus Discoglossus; species Discoglossus pictus. The sequence goes on along the minus strand of CM050165.1, from coordinate 134,651,900 downwards.
TGGAAGGTGGGGGAGTGCAAGGTCTCTAACATCCACCAGCTCCGTGATGTCATTATGGAGGAGTGGAAGAGGACTCCAGTGCCAACCTGTGAAGCTCTGGGGAACTCTATGCCTATGAAGGTTAAGGCAGTGCTGGAAAATAATGGTGGCCACACAAAATATTGACACTTTGGGCCCAATTTGGACATTTCCACTTAGGGGTGTACTCACTTTTGTTGCCAACAGTTTAGACATTAATGGCTGTGTGTTGAGTAATTTTGAGGGAACAGTAAATTTACACTGTTATACAGGCTGTGCACTTACTACTTTACATTGTAGCAGAGAGTCATTTCTTCAGTGTTGTCACATGAAAAGATATATTAAAATATTTACAAAAATGTGAGGGGTGTACTCATTTTTGTGAGATAGAGAGTATATATATATATATATATATATATATACAGTATATATATATATATATATATATATATATATATATATATATATATATACAGTATATATATATATATATATATATATATATATATACACATATATATGTATACATATCTATGTATATATAACATTTAACCTGCAACATTTACATTTCATGACTAGACATTTGCTTTTATAGTTTAATATAATGTCTTCCGATGATTTCGACATTGCTGAATTTATTATCTGTATAACTTAAGCCAGCATTTTCCTAAACTGTTACTTGATTGTTTTATAATTGTTTGGGTTTTTGGCTTGAAATACCAGTAAAGAGCAGTTTAGTAATTCAATTTGTTTCTTTTGTGGAATTTAGCAGTCAGCTTTATATCACCTGTGGAGCCTGATGGAATTACCCCACGTAGACTTATGTCATTGCCTCATTTACTAAAGCGACTTCAGCAGACTATCCCTTTGGCTCGCGACTCTCATTAACATTTCACTATATTACTTGTGCGTGAAAGTGAAGAGAAATATAATCCAGAGGCTCTTGTAAAACATACAGAACATAACCCACAACTGCAGTTTTATTGAGATAGGCTTTAAAACATGTACAGATACCAAGCACTCAAGAAAAACAGGTGTTATTCTGAATAAGCAGCGAATATCATGCAGCAGATAACATTTGCAGGCATCATCTCAGCATGAAGCTCCTTAGATTATTTCAAAGATATGTTGTCCCTTAACAATTTCTCTACTCAAGTATTTGGCTAAAAGAGTAGCTGTAGGCTCTGATTTTCTTAAATTGCTGCTCAGTCCAGCAGGGGTCCAGAAAACATGGACAATGACAGCACTTATCTGCTCTCCATGTTTTCTTAGCACTGGCAGATCATAACTATCTCACAGCCTTGTAAGGAGACTGATACTCATCTACTAAGGGATGTACAGAGATGAAGCTATCTTAAACAGCTTTTATAGGTTTTTATAAAGGCAAATCTTATAATTTCTTCTCTACTAGACAATGAAATGCCATATGGCAGATGTACAAATATGCTGTAATTTACTCAGTAATTTATTGTTAAATTAAAATACAATAATAATTCTGATTATTAGCTCAATACTTTAAAGCAGGGGTATTAAATAGGTACGGTTCCTGGTGGTCCAGTGGTTAGGATTCAGCTCTTTCCCTCCTGTGACCTGGGTTCGATTCCAGTTAGGGAACCAAGAGGTCACACCCACCCTGAAGCCATGCAGGGTTGGGCCTGGTCATTACTTGGATGAGAGACCACCTAGGAATACCAGGTGCTGTATGCTGTGGCTCACTGTATTTCCACTGTATTATTAAAGGAGCACAGTAGTCATATTTTTTAAATTTACTATTTTTTAAAAATTACATGTAAAAACATATTTTAAGTTAAAGCTAAAAAGAACACAGCATCTAGTGTATTATAATCTATATATGCAATTACACTGCTATGGAACACATTGCCATTTTGACTAATGTACATCAACATCCTGAGATGGGATGAGACTTTGAATACACAGAAAATGTCTGTCTGCACAGTACGGATTTGGCAGTTACACAGCAGAACTAAACAGATGTTCATTAATTTACACTAACACCCCCACCTGAGAAAGTAGCACGCAGCAGTATGAAAGAAAGCAAAATGGAGCGAAGCAGTAAAGTATAGTTGCATATAAAAGTTGCAAAATATCAATGTTTTTTTTTAAATTTGCTATCGAAAAATGTTAGCAGTTATCTTGTTTCATTATTTAAAAAAATACATAAAAAATACATTCATTTCTCATTTATAACACTTGAGTCTTCAGAACTCGTATATGAGTCATCAGTTAAATGGTGTTCAAAACTTTAAGAACTTATTTCCTGTACTTAAAATTAAAATATGTGTTTCTGTGTGTCCAGAAAATATATAGATTCTGTATACATTTGTACCTTGGTGAGTTTTATCAAGAATAATTGACTACTCCTACTCAAGAACCTGTTATTTCAGGGTAATTTTATGTTAAAAGGAATATGGCCTATTATGGGGATACAGAACATAACTGTTTAAAAAAACATTTTTAAGAGCATTTAAACATGACCAAAATAGTTGTTTTTTTATGAAAAATGCTAAGTAAAACCTGTTTAATCTTCATTTAAAGTAATAGTAAAAGCAGAAAGCATGCTTTAGTCTGTAGATCTCTCTGGCTGGCAGAGGCAAGTTCCTGAGAGCATTTAAACAACACACTGTTCAAGTTCAAAACAGGCGCACAATACAGTCGTATGACAAAATACAAAAGTCACATGCAGAAAAGGCCAAAAAAGTACTTATCCACCAATGCACTCAGTCCAAAAATCCCCTCTCAGATCTAACAAAGATATAAAACTGGATAATGAAGAAGAAGCTCTTGTGTTCTTTCTCACTTTCTTCTTTCTGCACTACTACTACTTCACACAGAAGAATGCAGCAAAAATCTAAAGAAGAAAGAAAAGAGAGCGCATAGAGCTAAATGTACTGTTGTATATGAAGACAATATTTTATTAAGATGTAAAAAATATACTCACAACGGATTTCCGTTTAAAACAGCAACCCCATTAGGATATACTGGTATCTTCCTAAGATATACAAAAATACCCTCTCGAATACCCTCTTTCTGATGCAACAAAGAGAAAAAAATCCATGGGGGGGAGAGGAGGGGGGAGAGAGACACAGGGGAGGTGGGAAGAGGGGGGTAGAAACCCAATGGGGGAAGGAGACACAAGGAAGGCAGAGGGGGAAATGAGACACAAGGGAGGAAGTAGACAGGGGGAGAGACTCGCAATGAGCTCCAAAGGCGCTCATTGCGAGGCCCGTGATGAGCGCCAAAGACGCTCATCACGAGGCCAGTAAAGGAGAGGCGGAGAGGCTCCCATTGTGTGGCAAACAGCATTGCCAGGCTTTAGTTTTTATTGCCGTCATTTCTGATGGGCAAGTCGTTAGTAGGTATATAATGTGGCTACCACTTTACATCACAAGAAATAATGCATTTAATTCTATGGTGCAATATATTCTTCCTTATTCATGTTTATTTACTGGCAGAACTGCAAAACAAGAAACAGATAATACAACTTGGCCAAGCTCTTTTTCCAGCTCACAGAACACTTCCTGCAATATTTAGGTCATTGGTACCAAGGTGTACAATAAAATCAACTTTTGCTGTATATAAATATATATTTTCCTCAATGTAATCATCATATACAATTTACACTTCACTTAATTCTAAGAAGGGCCCATAGTAACAGATTCTCACCTTTTTGGAGCATCTCCTTTTCTACCTGTTCTCTCTCATAGAAGGTGCCATGTTTGACAGCTGTGACCTAAGGCCACACTCACACCGGGGGGGTTTTCCACCAGCATTTAATTGTCTGCTTGCAGCAGCATGAAATATTGGTAGTGGTAATCTTTCTTGTTCATATTAATATTTAGTAATGCTAACAACTTTTTTTTTTAAATAACCGACTGCTTGAATCATGTATTAAAAAATATTCTATTTTTTTAATTATTATTTTTTTAGAATGTACCAAAAATAATAATACATCATCTAAATTACTAATTTTTTATATGTAATTATGCTGCGTTTTTATGTATCATTTATAATTCTACTTCCTGCTTCAAACAGGGATGATTGCACAATGGGAACTGTCAGGACTAATGGGAATCTCATTATTTTACAAGGGCACACCCTCCTGAGTAAGTAGCTGACAGAATCGGGTCAGAAAAGAAAATGGAACCTCACAGTAAAGAATTGCATATAAATAATAACAAATGTACTCACCACTCACTATACCTTAGATTTTAAGGGCCTCATTCAATTGCAATTTGGCCAATTATATAGGGGTCTAAATAAGCACATAACATTTTTTTATAGAAGTTTTTAGTTAGTAAACATCTATCCAAAAGCAAGGTTTTCACTAACTAAAAACATATTTAAAAAAAATATGTTATGTGCTTATTTAGAGCACTATTCAATTGGCCAAATCACAATTGAATGAGGCCCTAAGTCTGCAAGTTTCTATCCTAAGTACTTTGGGAATGCGCCATGAACATTGGATTCCTAGTTCAAAGACAGAGCCTTCCTTGCGTTGCTATTTGTTAATTTGTATTTATCTTTGTCTGAACTTAACTTATGTACAGCGCTACAGAATATGTTGGCTCGTTATAAATGAGCTATAATAATAATAATAATAAAATGTAAAGGATTTATTTATTTATTTTACTTTCAAAAAACATATTTCACTTACCGGGTTAATTACGCAATATAGAAACAACTGACCACAATCATCTTTAAAGTATTAAATAATAATGCAGATTATCCTCCCTCTGAATCAAATACGTGTAGCATAAAGCTTTTTCACTTTATATTTAATATTTTATAGGACACTGTGGAACATTGTAAAATATACCACTGTGCAGTTATTTAAATGGTCTATACAGGGAGTGCAGAATTATTAGGCAAGTTGTATTTTTGAGGATTAATTTTATTATTGAACAACAACCATGTTCTCAATGAACCCAAAAAACTCATTAATATCAAAGCTGAATATTTTTGGAAGTAGTTTTTAGTTTGTTTTTAGTTTTAGCTATTTTAGGGGGATATCTGTGTGTGCAGGTGACTATTACTGTGCATAATTATTAGGCAACTTAACAAAAAACAAATATATACCCATTTCAATTATTTATTTTTACCAGTGAAACCAATATAACATCTCAACATTCACAAATATACATTTCTGACATTCAAAAACAAAACAAAAACAAATCAGTGACCAATATAGCCACCTTTCTTTGCAAGGACACTCAAAAGCCTGCCATCCATGGATTCTGTCAGTGTTTTGATCTGTTCACCATCAACATTGCGTGCAGCAGCAACCACAGCCTCCCAGACACTGTTCTGAGAGGTGTACTGTTTTCCCTCCTTGTAAATCTCACATTTGATGATGGACCACAGGTTCTCAATGGGGTTCAGATCAGGTGAACAAGGAGGCCATGTCATTAGATTTTCTCTTTTATACCCTTTCTTGCCAGCCACGCTGTGGAGTACTTGGACGCGTGTGATGGAGCATTGTCCTGCATGAAAATCATGTTTTTCTTGAAGGATGCAGACTTCTTCCGGTACCACTGCTTGAAGAAGGTGTCTTCCAGGAACTGGCAGTAGGACTGGGAGTTGAGCTTGACTCCATCCTCAACCCGAAAAGGCCCCACAAGCTCATCTTTGATGATACCAGCCCAAACCAGTAGTCCACCTCCACCTTGCTGGCGTCTGAGTCGGACTGGAGCTCTCTGCCCTTTACCAATCCAGCCACGGGCCCATCCATCTGGCCCATCAAGACTCACTCTCATTTCATCAGTCCATAAAACCTTAGAAAAATCAGTCTTGAGATATTTCTTGGCCCAGTCTTGACGTTTCAGTTTGTGTGTCTTGTTCAGTGGTGGTCGTCTTTCAGCCTTTCTTACCTTGGCCATGTCTCTGAGTATTGCACACCTTGTGCTTTTGGGCACTCCAGTGATGTTGCAGCTCTGAAATATGGCCAAACTGGTGGCAAGTGGCATCGTGGCAGCTGCACGCTTGACTTTTCTCAGTTCATGGGCAGTTATTTTGCGCCTTGGTTTTTCCACACGCTTCTTGCGACCCTGTTGACTATTTTGAATGAAACGCTTGATTGTTCGATGATCACGCTTCAGAAGCTTTGCAATTTTAAGAGTGCTGCATCCCTCTGCAAGATATCTCACTATTTTTGACTTTTCTGAGCCTGTCAAGTCCTTCTTTTGACCCATTTTGCCAAAGGAAAGGAAGTTGCCTAATAATTATGCACACCTGATATAGGGTGTTGATGTCATTAGACCACACCCCTTCTCATTACAGAGATGCACATCACCTAATATGCTTAATTGGTAGTAGGCTTTCGAGCCTATACAGCTTGGAGTAAGACAACATGCATAAAGAGGATGATGTGGTCAAAATACTCATTTGACTAATAATTCTGCACTCCCTGTATTATTTAAAGTGATGCTAAGAAGTGATTTGGATTTGTTTCAATTATTCTCATAGGCATAGTAACATGTCTCTGTTATATTAACGGGAGGCTACCAAATGAAAGTTACTTAAAGGGATATGGAAAGAATGTTTTCCTTTGTTGCATCAAAAAGAGGGTATTTGATAATGTGCCACAGTGTGTTTTCTTTTTTTTTTTTTAATAAAGGTCTCTGAGCACAAAATTGTATTCAGCAGTTTAACTGCTCTTGCGGGCTTGATAAGGCTGATATGGCCACACCTACCCAGCAGATCTTTTAAGTTATTGTTGCTCCCTTCATCAAGGCATCATAGCATAGCATCCTCACATCCACTTCACTAATTGTGTAGATCCAGGGCAGCTCATATCTTCTCTAAGGATTTTGACACATATATCTACTAGATATCTTGTTCCATATACATATTCATCCAGTCAGACTCAGTGATATCTGATACCTCACTTTATCAAGTCTGGAGCATAACAGACAAGAAATGGAAATTTCAGTTTGAATATCAACTGTGATGCAGGGAGAGTGGGAACAACATCCAGCATCATAGGAAAACAACATAACATAAAAACATATTAAATAACTATAACACAACTACTGAGCCTAGTAGACAAGACATTGTACATTGTCCAGATATTATTAGCTGTCTTAAGTCATTATGTAGCCAGAGTAATAGCTTGTTTTAAAAATCTTAGTCCATCCTAGGAGGATCATATGATTCCAAAGGTGCTGGTGGTCAGGGGGATCGGGAAATCTTCCAAAAAGGTACCTGCAATTTTTCCAGCTCTTTCTTCCATTAAGCTCAATATTGACTGAAGCAGCCGCTAAAATTCATATAACTCCCATGGAAAATAAAAATACTTTGATAACTTTAAAAGTGAATATTGCATCATTTTTATATCAGTTCTAAAACGTAAAAAAAAAAAATGAAAAAAGGTTTACAGGTGTACACGATGATAGATAGCGGTATTGTTGCGTTCAGAGTGCCTTTAAAGTCCCAAACTAGATCTGCTTCAAAATAACATCTTATTTTTATTATGCTGTTTTGCAGAACTAGAATTGATAATGGGCAAATATGTTCAGAACATAAAAAATAAATAAAAACAGTGTTAATATATTCAGCTCTAAACCGCTATGTTACCATCTATAAGGGCTCACTATAGCAGTGTATATTTCTTGTCAAGTGACAGGCCTTCTTATAAACTGAAAGTAACCCAATAAGCTGTATTGTAACAACTGGTGGTGCTACTGCTAGTGCAACAGGTGCAAAGTACTTGAGCACATTACTACTAGCAGCAGCTATGGTTAAAGAGTTTTTTTTATTTTTTATTAAGGGAGATGGACAGATAATTATTCTTATTGTAAGTATTAATTAAGCAGATCAGAGATTAGTAGAATTCTGTCAAGATAATTCTCTGGTCGTAGCAAACACCCTCATCCAACAACCTCAGAGACGACTCTACACATGGACATCACCAGATGCACGATATAGAAATCAGATTGACTATATACTTTGTAATAGTTTTCCAATTATTGGGCAATTGCACTTATTTCACATGCCAGAAAGGTAATGCTTAAGACCCTACAACAAGTTTGGCTCCAAAATATATGGACAGAGAATTACCAGATGAGCAAGCCGGGTTTCGCATTGGCACAAGAGATCAAAATGCCAATGTCCACTGGATAATAGAGAAAGCAATAGCGTTCCAGAAAAGCATTTACTTCTGCTTCATAAGCTATCCTAAGGGTTTTGACTGTGTGGATCACAACAAAAAGTGGCAAGTTTTTAAAGTGATGGGAGTACCAGATCATCTCATCCAGAGATGCTTGAAGCTTTAATTATTACTATACTAAAAAATGAACAGCAAACTTAAGAGTGTAAACATTTTCGACCGCTATCGGTTTTAAACACTGATGTAAAGATTAAGATAAAGGAATCTGTATGTGGACCAAAAAGCCACGGTCACAACTGAACATGGAACAATAGAATGGTTCATGATTGGAAAAGGAGTGCGACAAGGTTGTGTATTGTCACATTATTTATTCAACTTATACGCAGAGTACATCATGCGAAAGGCCGGGCTGGATATATCCAAAGCCGGAATCAATATTGCTAGAAGAAATATCAACAATCTCAGATACGCGGATGATACTACTCTGATGTCTGAAAGTGAGGAGGAACTAAAGGACCTCTTGATGTGGGTAAAAGAAGAGAGTGCAAAAGCTGGCCTTTTACTCAATGTTAAAAAGACGAAGATCATGGCAAACGGCAATATCAGTTCCTGGCAAATAGAAGAAGTGGAGGCAGTGACAGATTTTATTTTCCTGGTATCAAAGATCTCTGCAGATGGTGACTGCAGCCATTAAATTAAAAATATGTCTGCTGATGGGGAGGAAAGCTTGGCAAATCTGGTCAAGCTATTAAAAAGTAAAGATATTACACTATCAACAAAGGTTCACATAGTTTGAAACTATGGTATTCCCAGTAATAACATATGGATGTGAGAGCTGGACCATAAAAAAAGTCTGAGCGCCATAGAATTGACTCCTTTGAATTGTGGTGCTGGAAAAAAACTGCCTAGAGTCCCTAGAGTACTGCAAAGAGGTTCATTTAATCAATACTACAGAAAATCAAGACAAACTGTTCACTGGAAGGTATGACCATGAGGCTAAAGCTAAAATATTTAGCCATATGATCATTGCTTAGAGAAGACACTGATGCTGGGAAAGGGTGAAGGTACACAAAGAAGGGAACTGCAGAGACGGAGATGGATAGATGAGGAAATGTAAGCAATGAACATGCACTTGATGGATTTCAGAGGGGCAGTGGCTGGAAGATGTACCTGATTGTGGTCCATAGGGTCATGGGGATTTGGGTACAACTAGACAACAGCAAACTATTTTATTTTTTTTTTCATTGGTCCCTAGGGAGTCAATTATTTTGAACTGGGGCCCTTCAATCACCTACTCCCCCGTGAATGGCAAACCTTGTAACCCTGCATATCTTTCTGCAGTTTTATAACAGACCTGCTTGAATTAGTCAAAGCTTACAAATCCACCTCTCACTTTATAAGACAGATAAAGAATTAGATAGTTGGGCTGCCAAACATTTCATACAATAAACAATATATTAAAATCTGCTTTTATTTTTCAACTGTCTAATTCCAGTTCCTCAAATGAGCATATTACAAATGTGGGTCTTTTCCAAAACAATGAATAAATCAGTAATAGTTTTTCTTGTTTCTTATTAATAATAATTATAACAATAATAACAATAATACATGTTTGAAGAACCACTGTGGTCCATCTCTTTCTATAAGGTCTATTTTGATTTTGCTTTCTGCCTGTTTTTTCTCTGGTAACAGTGTCCTTGTAAAGTAATGAACTTCTGGCAGATGTAACTGCCACCTTCCTATTGTGCATACTGACACTACCCGAGTATCCAGTGTCTCCTCACACTTCAAGAAATTGATCTGCTGAAGAAAAATGATAGAATCCAGCATAATTGCATATAAAAAAAATAATAATTTAGAGGCTTTATATTTTTTACATTCTAAAAATAGGTTGTAAATGAAGGCAGGCGGCTCTCATGTCCGCTTTGGAGACGTTTTGATTTTCTGTTTAGTGCAAAACAAAATCACTTTGTCTTTGTCAATTTTCTCTTCTTTAAAAGTGTTTTGTTTTTTTCAATGTTTATCTTTCAGGAAAAAAACATCAGCCACAAACATACTTTGCTGTGCAAATCTCAGCATTATTTTAGCTGATAACGGTCAAAGAAAATTCATTTGTAGCCTCTGTTTGTCTTCAACATAGAAGAACAAAGTGCTGTCAAAGAATCTTTTCTGGTTTTATCTTGCAAAGCCAAGGCCGGGTACGCCTGTCATAGAGTGGTTATTAGTCTTGTATTCTTACAAAAGAAGATTTTGTGTACACATCACAGAGCAGAAAATGAGAATTTGGTGCTATCAGAATCCTCATGGGGGATCATTAGGATCTCCTGCTGCTGACTAATTATGTGCCATGTCATGATGTGTGCAGTCAACTGATAACCTAATGGTGTTTGTAGGACTGACCTCTGAACACGCAAAAGCCTACACTTGTTCAGATGTCTTCCAAATAGGTACAAACTGCCATGTAAGCCGAGGCTGTGCCTGTTGTGTTTATTAAGTGCTGAAGTCTGTCATTTGTTGGGAGAATGAGAATAAGTCATTGAAGGCATATCTAAGTCTCCTGGATTATGAATGCATCTGATACAGGAGAATCAGTAGTGTATGCAAACATGGATAAATACAAAAATAAACATTAACACACTCATCCTGATGTTTGCTCAATCTCTTGAGTTTGCAAACAGATGATTTTGTGAGTTAACACCCCTGGAAATCGCTGCTAAAATTAGCATAAAATTCATATTTTTTTTCCGCCAGTCACAGGCAGCTAATACATTGTATCAATCTGTAAAGCCAGTTTGTGCACCAAAGAATCATGGGATGTATAGTCCTGTTTTACCCGGGAATGGGAATAGCTGTGTAGATCTCTGCATTAGGCTGCTGCTGGCTTGAAAGTAAGTAAAGGGTTCAAATCCATACCCAAATGCAGTTTTTCTATTGGTAGGTACACTGTGCCTACGTAAGCAGCTCTGGGGGTGTGGAAAACACAATTTATTTTTATATGAAATAAATCTGTGTGTGGATAGTATGACTCAATGTAATGTGTGTTTCTGATATAAGCAGCATGTGTTACATTAGAAAAGGTAAAAACAGGGAAACTTAGATATACCTTTAAAATATCAATATATTGAGAACCTTTGGGGGTTTTGGTGTAAATGCACTGGAGTTATTTTAGGTCTGAGTTATTTAGGTCCCTATATAAAACACAGAATATTGTGACTTCTTAGTTCACTTAATGAGACATGGAACACAACTGTGTTTCAAGCATTTAAAAGAGCACTTTTTAAAAAAAAAACAAATGTTGAATAAAACTTGTTTAAATTTTATTGAAATGAACAGAAAGTGCAGAGAGCAAACTGCAAATCTCATTTACTGACAAAGGGAAAGCCCCCAAAACCATAACTTTTAAATAGCTTGTTGTGCCCTTAGACCTTCACTGAAAAAATGAAGACAAAAATTCTCAAATACCCTCTTTCTGATGCAACAAAAAAAAATGTTCCTTTAACTTGGTTTTCTTCTGATTACTTTATACATGTATACCAGCAGTGGAGCTAGTCAATGAACGGCTCCACAAAAATAATTTAGACCCCCCACCCATGCAACTTCTCTTTCTTTGTATCTATATATCTATACCTATATATATATATATATATATATATATATATATATGTATATATACGGTATATATATAGTGTATATATATATATATATATATATATATATATATATATATATATATATATATATATAATTAGCTCCCATGGGCACCTATCATGTATGTGTATCTCTCTCTCTCTCTCACTAATTGATTGATGTTTACCCTCTATGTTTTACTGATGTCATGATGACGGTCTCATTTACTATTGGTTGTTTCTAAATCGGTACTCTAATTTTAGTTTATTTTAATAGGGTCCTATATCTTGTTCACTAGTTAGATGAGGCCTGTTCAACTCCTGTCTTCCTACAAAAACGCTTTTCAAATTGGAGATCCAATCACCATGTAATAAACCGAGTCAGTACAATAACAGGAATTATAGGGCCACTATAAAACAAAATATATAGTTTTCCATTAGAAAAAAAATAATAATAATTTTGACGTTGCTACTGAAGGGATCAATGATAGGTTGGTGGAAGTTGTGTGTGTGAGCGAGGCATTTACATTTCTGCAGAGCAATGCTTGCATTTCCTGATGCAGTCAGTCTGCTTCTGCAGCAGTGAGGGGGATGTGGTGTGGTGTCAATTTCAGTCAGTCCAGTCATCTAAAATAGCCTTCTTAGCTTTCCATATTCCATGCTCCTACACCTTTCCCTACTGATAAACAAACACACTTGTTTGTGATCTGCCTCTCAGGAATTGATGTAACAAACAGAAAATAATTGTTAAAAAATTCTGATTTTCCCAAACAATGTTTTCATGTCCATGGCTTACACAGCTGCTAATGTTGTTAGTTTGTTACATACTTTGCAAACAAGATAATTTTTCTTTAACTGTGGTAGTTGTTTAAAATTAAGCTTTGTGAATATACCCTACTTTTACATCTTCAATTATTTTTGCACAATATTGTAACCCAACCCCTTGTACAAAAATTGCAGACTCTTTGTATTGTTTTCAAATTGCTTCCCTGTGACCTAGTTGGATTTGCGGTACTTTATCTTAGTCTGTTGAGACTAAGCTGTTTATGTACGGTATATGAATGAGATGGATGTACAAAATAGAGATTATTTTAATTGTTTTCTTAGTAAATAAGAATATATTATTTTAAATTATACCCAATTAATTGTTCAGCATTTTGATTTAAACTGTACCAAGATAAACATTGATCAAAACTGTAACAAACAATATTCAGGTTCAAATGTAATCACTCAGTAGACGGGACAATGTTCTAAATAGGGGGAGCACAAACCTCACTAGGCACACAAACAACACTGTATGATGAAAAAACAATAATCTAAGAGTATAATTAGCAAGAAAAGGGTTGTAATCTAATTTTTAATCAGAAACCATAATAAATCTTGATTACTCTTTTGATTCTGGAGGTGTCCATGATACTTTAGTAAAGGTTGCATGTAAGAGGGGCGTTTACATTTCTGCAAGTCATGTCTTACACTTATTGTTGCTGTCTGCTCCTGAGATCGGCAGGGCAAATGGGTTAGTTTCAAATTCCAAAAGATTTAACAAATCCCCCACCTCTCTCCTCTTCTCCTTCCATCCACTGTTCAGTAGAGAACCGTTGCCGTCAGACTCAAATCAGACAAGATGGGAACATTTTATACAAGCAATCTTTAAAAATTAAGATTTTCACTAAAATTGTTTTATGTTTATGCTCTGCACTGATGCTAAGTTTATATGTCACATGCTTCAAAGAGCTGTGGGGTTATTCCTAAAATAAAATGGCCATTTACAGGGCAAGTTCCACCTAAAACGGAAGTTTTTTTTATATTACCCTAAGAGATTACTCTTAGGGAAAATTATGAAGGTAAAATGTATGAAATTTGCCTATTTTTCCAGTAGTTTCTCCATGTTCGTAAAAAGTGTAAGCTGCCATTCATGGTTAATTTTTTTCCGCTGATGTTTAGAATGCAAAGCTGATTGGGTCAAAAGTTCAAGAGCCAGATCGAGAGCCAATCAAGCTTCAGCATAGTTCTAAACCGAGATAGTTACATTTATTTTTCTCTGTTCTTTGGTAGCTTATATCACCTAACCCACAGGGGTCTTGTAGCTAAAGGACAAGAGCTAAAACATTTTTATAAATATTTATTAGAACTTCTATGAGTGACATATTTCAGGTAAAAGCAATTTGTCTTTAGCTTTTGGTTTGACAGTTTTTTTTATTTGTTACATCAATCATAATTAAGCCATTAACAATGTAAAAATAAGTAAATTACCGTATTGGTCCGAATATAAGCCGCACCCGCAAATAAGCTGCACCTGTAAAATTCAAGGGGAAAAAATATAAAAAAGATAGTACTCAAATATAAGCCGCACCCTTAAAATCGTAAAGAAAAAGACTCTCTCCAAGTGATCAGCCATTGCAAGAAACAGGCTTTCTAATTAGTACTGTAACTTTTTTTGCAGGTTACAAGCCTTACAGTATGTTAGAATCACTAAAAACGGAAATCGCTATTCAACTGATACAATACGGCAGTCTCAAGCACGCAAATCGGCACCCTTAACTCGCAATTGCGCAAATCGGCAGTAAGTTTTCATTCGCGATATATAAGCCCCATACGTATCTTTCAAGCTCGCAAATCGGAAAAAAGATGCGGCTTATATTCGGACCAATTCGGTACTTAAGCTTTTATTGACTTGGATTATACATACACAGTGTCATTATTATTATTATTATTATTATTATCTTTATTTATATCGCGCCAACATATTCCGTAGCGCTGTACAGGGGGTTAGTACATGGCAAAAAACAAACTTAACACCTTAAAGAATGGAGGGCCCTGTTTTTGAGCATATAATCAAATGTACATAGTGCTTGTTTCCAAGACACGGACACACAATTGAAAACTCACAAACTTACAATCTACGGGTTTAGGTGTGATACAAGAGGGTGACAAATACAAAATGGCAACGTGAATGCAATTTGTTTAATCAATTGGAGGGGTCTTTGAGCTGTACTGTAGATTGTGGGTGGGAGTGTTTTTAAGCTGTGGAGTTTGCAGTTGTAATTATAAAGGCTGAAGGTGATATGATTTTTTAAATAGGTGTGTTTTTAGTAATTTTTTAAAGGTTTTGAGGCAGGAAGTTAATCTAATGGAGCGAGGCAAGGAGTTCCAGATAGTAGGGGCTGCACGAGAAAAGTCCTGAAGACGGGAGTGAGAGGAGGTGATGAGAGAGGAGGAAAGAAGAAGGTCGTTAGCAGAACGAAGGGGGCGGTTGGGAGAGTATTTTGAAACAAGAGCAGAGATATAAGGGGGTGCACTGTTGTTGAGGGCTTTATGTGTTAGGGTCATGATTTTAAATTTGATTCTGGAAGCTATGGGAAGCCAGTGGAGTGATTGACAGAGAGGAGCTGCAGACACTGATCGTTTGGTATTGAAGATGAGTCTATCGGAGGCGTTCATTATGGATTGGAGGGGAGACAGACGAGAGATGGGGAGGCCAGCAAGAAGGGAATTGCAGTAGTCGAGTCCAGATATGATGAGAGAGTGTATTAGAATTTTAGCTGTGTCTTGTGTAAGATAATGACGAATTTTGGAGATGTTTTTTAGGTGAAACTGACAAGATTTAGTTATCGATTGGATGTGAGGAATAAAAGAGAGGGCGGGATCCAGTAGAACCCCAAGACAACGGGCCTGGGAGGTGGGAGTGATGATGGTGTTGTAAACAGTGAGAGATATTTGAGGAGTGGAAGCTATAGTAGAGGGTGGAAAGATTAGGAGTTTAGTCTTAGACATGTTGAGTTTGAGTTGACGGGTAGACATCCAGGAGGATATGCTAGAGAGGCAGTTGGAAACTTGAGCTAAAAGAGAGGGGGATAGATCGGGTGCAGAGAGGTAGATTTGAGTATCATCTGCATAGAGATGATACTGAAATCCAAAGGATTTTATGAGGGTGCCAAGGGAGGAGGTGTAGATAGAGAAGAGGAGGGGGCCTAGGACAGAACCTTGGGGAACGCCAACAGACAGAGGGAGAGGTGAAGAAGAGGTGCCAGAGAAGGAGACGCTAAATGTACGATCTTTTAGATAAGATGTGAACCATAAAAGAGCTGTGCCCTGGATGCCAAATGAACGGAGAGTTTGGATTAGAAGAGGGTGGTCAACTGTGTCGAAGGCAGCAGAGAGGTCCAGGAGAATTAGCATGGAGAAGTTACCCTTTGATTTGGCAGTTAGCAAGTCATTGGTGACTTTTGTGAGGGCTGTTTCTGTTGAGTGTTGGGCACGGAAACCAGATTGGAAGGGGTCAAGAAGGGAATTGGAAGAAATAAATTGAGTGAGGCGATTGTAAACAAGCCGCTCAAGCAGTTTAGAAGCCAGGGGAAGTAGTGAGATAGGGCGGTAGTTGGAGGCAGAAGCTGGGTCAGATGAGGGCTTCTTGAGAATGGGTGTAATTACGGCATGTTTTAAGGAGGATGGAAACCTGCCAGTGTTTAGGGAGAGGTTGAATAGATGTGTGAGAGCTGGGATAAGTGCGGTGGATAGGGGAGGAATTAGCTGTGAAGGAATAGGATCATGTGGGCATGTGGTAAGGTGAGAGGTTGATAGTAAAGTAGATACTTCATCCTCGGTAACAGGGTCAAAGGAATCCATAGTGGAGGAGGGATTGGGGAAGGGTAAATGTTGGGTGTTGTCGGCTTGTGGAAAGGATGGTGGGATAGGGCCAAGCTTGGAGGAGAGCTCATTTCGGATAGTTTCAATTTTAGTTTTAAAGTGGCTGGCAAAGTCATCAGCAGTTAGACAGGAAGGGGCAGGGGCGGGGGTGGGAGGACAGGTTTGATATTAGTGATGAGAAGTAGTGTTGTTTGGCAAGATTGAGGGCAGACAAGTAGGAGCGCAAGGTAAACTTGTAGTGGAGAAAGTCTGCTGAGGTTCGAGATTTCCTCCATAGTCGTTCTGCAGTGCGTGAGCATCTCTGTAGATAGCGTGTTTGTGTAGTGTGCCATGGTTGTGGGTGAGAGCGAGGGCGTTTGCTTGTGATTATGGGGGCAAGAGAGTCAAGGGTGGAAGTTAGAGTAGTGTTGTACTGTGAAGTGGCGATGTCAGGGCAGGCAAGGGTGGTGAGGGGGCTGAGAAGGGGTTTTAGTACATTTGACAATTGTTGTGGGTTGAGTGCTTGCAGGTTTCTGCGTGTTCTGATGGCAGGATTTGAAGAAGGGTGGTGAGCGGAACATGAGGTGAGGTTGCAAGTTAGCAGGTGGTGGTCAGATAGGGGAAGTGAGGAGATGTCAAGGTTGGAGATAGTGCAGAGATTAGTAAAAATAAGGTTAATGGAGTGTCCACCACTGTGAGTTGCAGAATCTGTCCATTGTGAGAGGCCAAGGGAAGAGGTAAGTGCAAGTAATTTTGCAGTTGTTGGGGAGGTGGGTGTGTCAGTGGCTATGTTGAAATCGCCAAGAATGAGTGAAGGTATATTGGAGGAGAGAAAGTGAGGGAGCCAGGCGGCAAAGTTGTCCAGAAATTGAGAGGGTGATCCAGGTGGGCGATAGATCACAGCTACTCGCAGAGGGATGGGAGAGAAGATGCGGATAGTGTGGACTTCAAAAGATGAGAATTGGAGGGAGGGAACAGGGGGTATGCAGTGAAAAGTGCAGCGAGAGGATAGTAGTATGCCCACACCTCCACCTTGTTTGTTCCCAGGTCTAGGAGTGTGGCTGAAGTGCAGGCCACCATAAGAGAGTGCGGCAGGGGAGGCAGAGTCAGATGGAGTGAGCCAGGTTTCTGTGATAGCCAGTAAATTGAGGGAGTTGGAAATGAAGAGATCATGAATGAAGGTAAGTTTATTGCAAACAGACCTTGCATTCCAGAGGGCACAGGAGACGGGCAAAGTAGATGGTTTGTGACAAGTGATGGGTATTAGATTATGGGTGTTTTGGGCATTTGCTGCCCTGGGGACTCTGCGTGGCTGACAGCAGGTGGGAATGAGTGAGGGGCCTGGGTTAGGGGATATATCCCCAGAAGCCATCAGAAGAAGGAGAGAGAGTAAAAGGAGATGGAATATGACTTATAGGAGCATTTCTGCTTCCCAGCTTTAGGGGAGGGATGAGATAGTGACTGGAGGAAGGAGAGGAGCTCATGGGAGCAGAGAAGAGGAGAGGAGAGCAGGGAAGGTGAGATTGTTATAGTATTGGAGACATGATGTGTAGAGACAGTATAAGAGAGTCTGAGAAAGAGGCAGGGGGTTATAATAAGGAAGGTGGTAATAGGCAACATAATGGCACTGTGTAAACAAGTATTCTTGAAGGGGGTGGTTAGAGGTGATAATCAGATGTCACTGATTGAACATGTGCAGGTAATTAGTATGCCTCAATATATTAAGTGTAAACAAGGGTGGGTAGAGGGGCAGGGTGGGAGGGGACTGCTTTCAGGTGGACTTCGGATGGGAGATGTTTCTTTGCAGTATGCTTTTAAAAGTGTCTTAGACTGCTTTCAGGTGGACTTCGTATGGGAGATGTTTCTTTGCAGTATGCTTTTAAAAGTGTCTTAGACTGCTTTCAGGTGGACTTCGGATGGGAGATGTTTCTTTGCAGTATGCTTTTAAAAGTGTCTTAGACTGCTTTCAGGTGGACTTCGGATGGGAGATGTTTCTTTGCAGTATGCTTTTAAAAGTGTCTTAGACTGCTTTCAGGTGGACTTCGGATGGGAGATGTTTCTTTGCAGTATGCTTTTAAAAGTGTCTTAGACTGCTTTCAGGTGGACTTCGGATGGGAGATGTTTCTTTGCAGTATGCTTTTAAAAGTGTCTTAGACTGCTTTCAGGTGGACTTCGGATGGGAGATGTTTCTTTGCAGTATGCTTTTAAAAGTGTCTTAGACTGCTTTCAGGTGGACTTCGGATGGGAGATGTTTCTTTGCAGTATGCTTTTAAAAGTGTCTTAGACTGCTTTCAGGTGGACTTCGGATGGGAGATGTTTCTTTGTAGTATGCTTTTAAAAGTGTCTTAGACTGCTTTCAGGTGGACTTCGGATGGGAGATGTTTCTTTGCAGTATGCTTTTAAAAGTGTCTATAAGACAGAACAAGGAGATATTTCAGGGGGTGGATACATTGGAGCAGTAAAATGGATCAGTGAACACAGAGCATTTCTGGTTTACAGATAAGAAACAGTATTTTATGACAATAGTAGAACAATCTGACAGTAAAAAGTCTATCTCAGCAATTATCATAACACAGATATTAATTATAATAAATAGTCCTTTGTAAACGTTGATATGGATCTGGTGAGCATCTGTTCTTCTGAAATTACCTTAGACTGCTTTCAGGTGGACTTCGGATGGGAGATGTTTCTTTGCAGTATGCTTTTAAAAGTGTCTTAGACTGCTTTCAGGTGGACTTCGGATGGGAGATGTTTCTTTGCAGTATGCTTTTAAAAGTGTCTTAGACTGCTTTCAGGTGGACTTCGGATGGGAGATGTTTCTTTGCAGTATGCTTTTAAAAGTGTCTTAGACTGCTTTCAGGTGGACTTCTGATGGGAGATGTTTCTTTGCAGTAATAAATACATTCACTAATTCACATTATACGTCCAATTTGCTCTCAAATGTAATTTGTCATATTAAATATATTTTGGTATTATTTACTTTATTAATATATCAATACATTTTTAGCCCATGTAGGCAGCATTCCTCCTCCTACAAAGAGCTCAATTTCGGTCTCATCTGACCACAACACTTTAACCCAGTTCTTCTCTGAATCCTTCAGATGTTCAATGGCAAATTTCAGATGGACCTGTACATGTGCTTTCTTGAGCAGGGGAACCTTGCAGGCGCTGCAGGATTTCAGTCCTTCATGGCGTAGTTGTTACAAATTGTTTTCTTGGTGACTATGGTCCCAGCTGCCTTGAGATCATTAACAAGATCCTCCAGTGTAGTTCTGGGCTGATTCCTCACCGTTCTCATGATCATTGAAACTCCACAAGGTGAGATCTTGCATGAAGCACCAGACAGAGGGAGACCGTTATTTTGTGTTTCTTCCATTTGCGAATAATCGCACCAACTATTGTCACCTTCTCATGACTGCACTGCACTCTGGGAAACTAGACAGGGACAAATGAGTCCACAATGCATTTTCATAGGATGGATTATGCACAAGTTAGGCTGACCCACAGTTCCGCATCCACCTTTTTGGAGCCCCTAGGCAGTGAAGTGGAGGAGCCCCTGTGAGTGAGTATGCAAGGTATGCACAGACCCATTTTTGCCTTTACTGTGCGTGTAAGTTATTTCCTCTGTTGTAACTCTCTTGTTCTAAGTGGTTACCCCATAGTAGCCAGTCTATGAACTACAGCATTTATTTTTTTTAAGCTGCCTAGTTGGCCTAATGGGTAATCCGGCAATGCTGACCCATATCTCGGTTACATTTTGGAAATGACTACTATCTATGCATATATGAACCTATTTGTCCAAGTGGGTTGGGTATGATAGAGCTTGGAATATTTCAGTCCATTGTTTAGAATCTATCTGAGCAGGGAAATGTAAAATGAGGTTGGTCTACAGTCACATCCACCTCAGATTCTGACTCCCTTATGAAATGTAAATAAACAAACCCTGATAGTCTTGAAAATATTGCATGCTCCTTACGTTTGTAAATTGTAATATATATATATATGGTCCTTTGTGCATAGCTCATTGGCCTTTGAGCCTAAATCTGCCCCTCCCTATCTGTACAACCATGATGCCTCTTATGGAGCAAGAGGCAGGGATGGTTGCACCTAGGCAGAAGTACACTGGACCACAACATGCCAAGTGGAATCGGAAAGATCTGTCAACAGGAAGTTCTCCCTATGTGAGGAATACTAAACATCTCAATGGCGTTATTTCTCTGCATTGAGATGTTTAGTATTCCTTACATAGGGAGAACATTATTGACCCTGTGTAATACTAAATAATGATAACATAAAGATGCATGTTGAGCCCACGCTGTTTGACGTTTCATCTGGTACGTTGCCTGTGAAACATCACATCTCTGTGGGAAATCAGAGTGTGCATAGCAGGGGTGCAAGCTGCCTATAAACTGGCAGATGTCATAGCTCTGGGGATCCTACAGGGTCCTAATGCATCTTGTCTTAGATATTATATAGAGATCTTATTAAAGAAGAGAACACATCTATTAATTATGCACATCTCTACGACAGATAGTAATTGTATTAAGTAATATTTAATGACATTAGAAGAAAAAAACTATTTGTGTAATGATGCTTTTGTTAAATGATATTTAGATCTGAATCTTTGCATCTTCAATACATTCTGCAAGAAGAGCTGCAGTTTCATATAGAATTCAAGACAGAGCTGTTTGTATATAGATGACAATTACATGTATTACCTGAATATAAAAAGATGGGTATCATAAAGAATTATACCGGCAGAAGAGTTTTACTGCAGAAAGGAATTACCAGTTTTATTTTTCTCTCAATTGTATCTATCTATATCTGTATATTTGCGTATGTGCAGGGGTTTTCAAGGGACTCAGTTACCATAGCTATTGCTCGTCACACAATTGCCCTATTAATGAGGTCATTGTTATACTGCTGGCTTCTTTCATTTATACATTTATATTTTTAGTCAAAAGAATCAAAATATTGCACTTTACATCTCTGTCAGAAATGCAAAAGATGTAGGTAGATAGATAGATAGATAGATAGATAGATAGATAGATAGATACCCCGTATAATACTGCCAATAGGTTCTGGGCAATAGCAGTGCTAAGCAAAACAGACCTAAGAGGGGTCATTTTAGTTTAAATATTTTTTATTGAAAGAAAAGAAGATTGCGCCACGTCCAAATATACATTGCAAAATTGACACAATATAGAAGCAATGAGCATTATATAGGATAAGCTTTAATTTTCCTTCCATTAGTTTTTTGTTTTATACATTTCCATAAGTAATTACTAAATTAATCAACAAAGGGTAGTATTGTATAAAAAATCAAAACCACAACAATGAAGATAAACAAAACAGAAAAAGGGGGTAAGAATGGAAGGGGGTGGGAGATGGAGAGGGGAGCCTGAGGCCTCATGGTTATTCTCCACCATCTAAGATCAATGTAGAATGTTTCCGCAGCTTTTACCGCCAGCCAATTCGCAAGGTCCAAGGATCCCAACAGGAAGCCCATCTGATATAATTTACATCAAGCTCTGCTGATATCACATACATCAAATAAATATATTTAATTTTCCTTAGGAGTAGTTACCTTCCAGTTTTTGGCAATGACGATTCTGGAGGTTTAAAAAATCTGGAGTGACAGAAATTGAGCTTCCTTTGAGAGACCTGGAATAGGGAGGCCTAATAGGGCTTTCTCTGGCTTTTGAGGAACCTGGACTCCCCACAACAGTTCTCGAATGGCATAAGTTTCCATTCGTTTTTTTAGGGCAATCCCGCAGCATATGTCTCCGTGTTCCTGTGGCACTACAACCCCTGAAGCAGTTGTCGTGCAAAAATGAGTTTGAGAGTTAAAAGGGGTAATTTTAACATAGGGATGATAGGCATAGGGCAGGGGTGTCCAAACTCGGTCCTAGAGGGCCACACACATGCCTGGATTTGATGATATCCCTGCTGTGCACAGGTGAGTCAATCACCTCTTCAGTTATCCTGATTGACTCACCTGAGCACAGAAAGGATATCTTCAAATCCAGGCCTGGGTGCGGCCCTCCAGGACCGAGTTTGGGCACCCCTGGCATAGGGGAATTCATTGAATAAAATACACAAAAGCATTTAAAAATAAAAAATTGTTGTCTTTATATGTGGGGCACAGTGTTAAACGGGAACCAACGGCCAAAAAACAGCACTATGGCAGGGTTTAGTGCTAAGCAGGGAATTACAGGAAAAAGAGCAATATAGCGAAACAGACCTATAAGGGGTAGTGTTAAGCGGGGTATACCTGTAGATAAATAGATGGACAGATCTATCTATCTAACAAAAAAATAAGTTATTGGGAAAGGAATATGTTTGAGAGAGAGAATATATAATCTTATACACACACAGCAAGGGTGTGTCTCTGCCTTGGCCTATGAGACCCGGACCTAGGGCAAAACATTTTAACAGGGCAGCAGGCTTCTGAAGATGCTGGTGCACTGTCATGGAACAAGGCGTGCAAAATAATGTCTATATATAGTGGTATTGCTGTCTGTTCCTGACTCTTTCTGACATGTAAATGTATACATAAACAAACATACACCTATTATTTGGGATAAAGCAAGGGCATAGGAGGAGATGTAAGTAGGATGTGGCAGAGCCACAAACTTGAATGGCCTAGGGCAACATGAAACCTAACTATTCCCCTACTCTGTTACTCCGTTAACCATCTATATCTCTCTGGTGTAATTGAATATGATTTCTCACAGCCATCTGCTTCTCTTACAGTTATCACCTAATAAATAAAACTATATCCTCTAAGTGTTGCACTCCAGCTAGCCAACAATTTCTTCTTCTACCAAAATGTATTCACTTTAGCCTGAGGAAGGGACCTGTTTTGTCCTGAACATTTATTATATAACCATACTCCGTTACTCATTAAAATATATCTTATCTACACAACCTGTGCATTGTTATTCCATAGCTTACACAGTACCACTCTATATTTACTATTCTCTTATGAGGAAACTTTATATTTCCGGCCCTTCTCTGGTACTCATTATATTATCTCTCAGTGAACAGGCAGCCCCCCCTTTTTTCCACCTGGTTTAAACAGCCCTCATACATCCTACGCTAATATTCAGACAGATATCCGACTTCCTAGAGGAATATTTAGGCAGCTCTTCAATCTCCTCCAGGAATACTGAGGCAGCCCTCGCTGCTCCTCCATGAATACTGAGGCAGCCCTCTCTGCTCCTCCATGAATACTGAGGCAGCCCTCTCTCATCTTCTAGGAATAGAGAGGCAGCCCCCTGACCTCCTCCAAGCATATTGAGGTGACCCTCTCACCTCCTCCAGCGATATAAAAGCACACATACCTCTACCAGAGGGGTCCAGAAGCAGGCGTCCCACCTCGTCCATGATGTCCCTCTCATGGGATTAGAGTGCAGCCCTTCTTTTTCCAATTATTATAATTGGTAGACCTTCCTTGTAGTGAATGAATTGCCTACAGACCACCATAGTGTAGAACCAATGATATGTGATTTTGCTCATCACACAAAGTTTGTCCAGAAGATACACTTTACAAAGTGAGATTTAGAAACGTGTAAGAAAGTATTTTACTCGCAGCAACTGTTATTTAACAAAAATGTGCAAAACATTGCAATATTCAAAAGACCTTACGATGTAAAAGAAGATTGGAATTATTTATAGACCAAAATTTATGGACAGATAATACAATGTGTAAACTTCAGTAAGCATTGCAATCAAAATGGTTTGCAGCATTCATCAAATGGTTTGCTGAAGGATGCTATAGCAGTTTTCTCTACGAACAATAACCAAAGCAACCTGACCAAATAACGTTGTTGCTTCCCTGACGCTTTGTGGATTATGACCAATACTGTATGTGATGAAACACCAGAGAACGCACTCATTTCATATGCAGAATAATTATGTTAGTGCATCAAAGCCGTAGGCCCAAGGCAACACATTTTCAAGAGCTCAAGAGTTAAGTTGCCTGTGAAGTATTACAGACCGATGCACAGAAAAGTCTATATGCAGTAGCATTTCTGTTTGTAGGTATGCCTGCCACTTTCTGGTATATTGTATACAGCAATACCCTGTTTAGTGCTCCAAATGTGTTACTGCATGTAGGAGCGCTATGTGAAACAGTGCTAAACGGGGTATTTTATTGCCATAGTGCTCAGACAGTGCTATGGCGAGTCGGAGAGCGCAGGATTTAAAGATCTAAACAGGATTTGGCAATTAAAAAACACGCTATGGCGAGGTTTAGCACTAAATGTGAATTACAAGGAAAAAGCGTGCGTTAGCAAATCGGGGGTAGCATTAAGTGAGATATACCTGTATATACTATACAAAAACACACGTTATTAAGCCTTTGTATATATTTATATGGCAATATGTTTTTCTGCCCAGGCCCACAAGACCCAGGCGTTGGGCTCGCACATTTTCATGGGGCAGCAGGCTGCCTGAAGATACCAGTGCAGATATGAACGTGCATTAGCCAGTATACAACCTTAATATACCCGCCGGTCTGTTGAACTTCCAGAGTTCTGGTTACTGATCCATGTTTGGAAGCAGTTAATGGCATTATAAAGTGAATATCTAACTTTCCTTGTTCTGTACTGTAAAACAAAGGGACTAGAATTTGCTTAGACACTCACAGACTCTAATTCAGAAAATGACACAGGAGATCAGACTGATAGATAAAAATAAACATAAACAAGTTTGCTTAGCTTTGACTAACTGATTAACTATTAGTTGAAAAATGCAGATTGAAAGGAAAATCAACAGATTAATGCTCCTACAGTCTTGAGGAAGCACCTTAATTCATCCAAATGGCTCGAGGGAGCATCAGGGACTAGGCCTGTGTTGCACAGTCGGTGCTAAACATAGTGCGCGGACCTAGCTGGGCTCAACTCCTCCCCCTATGCTAACATTGACCCACTTCCTTTTGTGCTGTGCAGGCTGATAGCAGGCATGTCAGCCCTTTGACACTAGCATATATTGCTTCAATTCACATTTTTTTCTAAGAATGATTTTATGCCCTTGGCTTATATAGTAGATAAAGTTATTGATTTGTTTACAAGAAACATCACATACCTGCAAACTTTTTCACCATTTGTGTAATTATTTAGAATATAGATTAAATTAGAAATATATTCAATTAGAGAAGACATTCCTTTTTTATATTTATTTTTTCCCTCTTATAACAAGTTGTAAATACCAAGTTTAACTGTAGGATGATTCAAGTATATAAGATGCAAAGCAATTACTGTAAACCATTAATTATAAGTTGCAACAAGCCTTGGTTTGACATCTTGCCTGTAAAAAAGAGATAATTATGCATAAAAAAATGGCAGAACAGCACTGTTAAAAGTCAAAAGAAATTTGCATAGCCTTTAAACAAGCTAAAAGAAACCAGGAGTAGATAAATCAAATCTTGCTGAGTAAAACTTAATTACCAACCAGCCAGTGTTTGCATAAACAAGCCTTTTTCAGGAGCTTTATCGCATTTTTGAAAGGATTACATAAATCGAGCTCCCAGTTTAAATAGTGCTGTTATTTATGATCAAAAAGAACTGTGTGAAAAAACCTAAATGCGTATATAATCAAACATCAAACTATGGAATCTGGAATGCCAATGAAGATAATCCAAAAATGGGTCATTTTTTTTTTTAAATAGGTAAATAGTATAAAATTGACTAGACAAGCAGTATATATAGATACCCATGGTATTAGAGTGTTAATTTTAGAATACCATGGGGGTCAATAAGGACCTACGCGAGGGGAGGCACTTAACTCACTTATCACCATTATTTAAGTTACACTGCACTGACCAACTAACCCATAGCTTTCCTATTCAGGTGAGTCCAGTATTAAATGCCTGCACAGATAGATGTGGTATGGGTTACATTTTTGATTACTGCACAGAGCACTGACTCCCTTTGCATTGGTCTGCATTGCTCGAATTCCACAGAGGCAAGAGATTTCTGCCTAAGAAAATAATAGACATGTTCCCTTCAAGCTTGAAATATAAGCAGTCTGATAAAAACCTTACCATTGACTTGAAAGGGGTGGTATGCACCCCTACAACCTGATTAGTTGCAGATATGGAACAGTCTGTGAGCAGTCTTTCAAACATATAAAGACAGATTTGATTTGATTTCTCAGGGGGAAAATGCACGTATTTTAAAAATTGGAAAATCATCTTTACATTGATGTGGTTCAATTTGTTCTTAATTAACTGGCCCTTTAATGTGTACCTGTCACATGGAACCTTACAGGCATTTATTTTGATTGCCACAAGGGTCCGTTAGGGATCTGCATGGTAGAGGTTGATTTTTAGGTGCCATGTAGGTCCTTTAAGGGATTAAAGCTTAGGTTCTATGGTTATAATTGTATTTGGGGAGCGGGGTTAGCAGGGGAGAAAATCCTTCTGGTTCACTTCTGTGCATAGGTGGAGGAAATCCCTGGGGTGGTCCCATCAGCGTGGGAAGGGAGAATCCCTGGGGTTTCTCTATTTAATGTACTTCAAAGGGGGGTTTCCTGGGGATCCATGGGCTCATAGGAGGTAGGTTTACTAGGGGGGATCCATGAGATCTCCCAAGTATGTTTAGTGTATTAGGGTGCATGTAATTAACCCCTTACTTGTGCTGGATATAAGAAACCCAGCCCTATATCCGACTCAATTGAGATGTTATACTGATGATATCGTCAGATCTGACATGTGAATCTATTTCAGAGGCATTTTTATGCCTCTACTGGTGGTAATCATTATGTGTAGGATTGGGGAGAAAAAAAGGGCTGACCCAGAGTATGTAATTTGCGTGAAGCCGTTAGAACCAATTGGAATGGCTTGGCGGGAAGTTTGAATGTGACAGGCATGTAACTTGATAAAGCAGCTGAATTTTGCCTATTTTTCAGGGCAGTCATGCAGCGCTGACATTTAGAGGGAAGGGAATAGATAGCATGCAAGTTACATAAAATATAAAAGATTGGAGGCCCATACTCCGTAAGTATAATAGATAAATGTAGATGAATTGCAACTTCGTATTGTTTGATGTTTTTTCCTTTCGAGGTCTTGGAGGAGCTACATTATGTATGTCATAGTTTCTTTTCATTATCTATATATTGTATTTTGTGAAAGGGGTCATTTCCATTATGTCCTGAAATCCATTTATATAAATGGATTAAGTATTCACAAAGGAATTCCACTTTTACTAACAATAATTCTGTTATTTGTCCCTTACTCATAATTTTGAAAAACTGAATGGTATTCAAGAGTCACTTAAAATTGGCTTTATTTGTCATGTATGTATAGATCATCTATCCAGATTGTGCTCTGGTTTCCATTAGTGAAACACCCTCATCATTACAAATCCATTATAAACCTTACACTTACTTACATTGGAAACTCGTAAACATAATTTATGAAGTATCCAACATAATGCCAAACCACAAATGTATTTTAAAGTTCAAGAGGGATATATCTTTAAAAAAAAGGGATGCAAGAACACAAGGTCATGGCTTGGAATTGGAAGGTGGAATATTTAGGGGTACTGTGAAAAAAAGTATTACTTTACAGAAAGCAATAGATAAGTGAAGCATCCTTCCAGCTGAAGTGGCAGAGTCAAGCACAGTTAAGGAATTTAAACATGTCTGGGATAAACATAAGCCATCCTCAATTAAGCCATATTTTTAGGTGGATAGAATGGGCAGATCAGATGGGTCCTTTTGGTTATTATGTTTTAATAAAGAAATCCCTTTGTAGTTCCCAGCCTCAAATGTCTTGTGGCATTTCCTGTTAGTTTCCAATATGTCAAAACAAGATTTACATATTTTTTTTATAAACGACACTTTTATGAAGTTTAAAACATGCTTTTTTTAATGCGTGATAGAAAAGTGTGCATTGTTTGTGTAGCATTATTATACAAGTTATGTCTCCCTGGATACTAATTTGCTGATTTGATCTGATAATTAGTACCATAGTTTGTGTGCTTGTTTCTCTAGTGGCAAGAACAATGTTCCCCAAATGTTATCTTGCGGTTGGAACCCCTCCCAAACACTAATCAAACACTGTGAGCTACTAAATAGCACAGAGAGCCGCATAATAGCATACAGGAGCCAAAAAAAAATGAATACGAAGTTTAGATAGTTTTGCTTTAAATAAATATACAGACTAATAAGTGATCTTGTTCTGGATTTTTATCATTTCTACATTTGGCTCCCTCTTTCTCTGTTCATCTTGTTTAATGAACATATCACCTGCTCTCTGCAAAATACTATTTACATATCACTTATGGGCAGGCAGACATGTTACGTGTTGGATCTAAATTATAAACTTGCTTTCTGCCTGTGGCAAGAGTGCTGGATCCTTTGTAACTTGTAATAATAAACTACAAAACAATTTTAATAGCAGACGCAAAATGCTAATGCTTAGTTTCAGCCGGATTGTGTTTCATCAGATTAAAAAAAAATTATAAGCATAAAAAGTGGTACTTCAAAAGACTTTTTTTTACCAAAGACTCTCAAGATTCATTCATTGCATATTAATAAGTATCATCAAATAAACCAAAAATATTTTAGTTTTATTTTGTCTGTACCCACAGACTAGCTGTGATATGTATTACATACTGTCATATACAGAATTACTTGCAATTCCCTTAGCGAGACCCTGTAATACTTCGCTCTTATCATGAATTTAAAGGACCCCTGTAGTTGAAGGCAAAACCGCACAATTGTAAGTATGTAACAAATTAACAACTTAGCTGCTAAGAAAGCCGCAAACATAACGACTTTTTTAAGAAAATCAGGATCTCTCTCTTAACTCTCTGTTTTTGGTTACATATTTTCTGTTTTCATCTTGATATCTGAGAGGTGTGCTTTTATTTATAAGCGGGAAGAGGGAGAAGAGATGGATTTGTTAAATAATTCAGGGCTCCATTCCATGACCCTTGTTGAAATAAATGAGAGTAAAATTGCCTTGCAAATCACTCCCTAATAAGTACATGACAGCAGAGGACTAGTCGTACGGTAAGTGCACTCTAAATAGTGTAAAATGTCAAAAAATGCAATATACACGTAGCTGTCCAATTGAAACTTCACCCAAAGCCATTACAATCTAAAATCTGAGTGAAACAAGTTACCCTCTAAGGACATGTAAGTCCTCCAATTGTTGAAAAATCCTAAGTGTACAAAACAATGCTGCTGAAAATGAAACAAGCAGATCTGATGCTGTAATTAGTTTAATACTTTAATTAACTTGCATATGAGGCTTGATTTCACAGATCTGACACAATTAAGGGGTTACCAACGCCCCCCAACACCCACTACACTAACATACCATGGGAATCTATTGGAGCCCCTCCCTAATACCCCTACCACCTATGTACCTAGGAATCCTCACCTATGTACCTAGGATTCCCCCGCCCAACTGGGGAACCCCCTTTTTAACAAGCTAAACACCCGATCCCCACATATACCTACAACCATTGAGGTCAATGGCAACTAATTCTTAACCCCTTCTACAGAGGATATATAAAGGACTAAATATTAACCCCCACCACAGTGGTCCCTAACAAAACCTCATGGCACTAAAAATAAACCCCCATGCCACAGAGGTCCTGTAAGGACCCCTGTGGCATCTAAGTATTAACCGTGCCATGGACCTGCATGGTCCTGCAAGGACCTCCATGGTATTTTACATAAAACCATATGCCATAGAGGTCCCCCATGTAAATTGAACCCCCAAAAGGACCCCTAATAGCCCTAAAGTTAAAGTGACAAAATAGCAAATACATTCCATTAAAACAATGGAAAAAAATTGAAAAAACTATTAAAAATATTAAAGTTACATAAAATAAAAAAGAAATAAACTAAATACAGAAATAAAATAATAAAATAAACTATGAAGAATAAAATGACCTCTTGTAAGGGAAAACAAATAGCATACCTACCTACCCTTTTACATGCCATGGACGTCATTTAAGGACTCACAGTCTCACTAGCTTTATGACTTTCTCCTGACTGATTATGCTTTTAGGATTTCAAACAGTTTTTTCCTTGTGCAGTTGTCCTTTAAAGCCCTTTAGGCTTATTTTCCAGCCTGATCCTCTGCCCTGATGACATTATTGGGGAAGAGATAAAAAGCTCACCTGGAGGCTCATACACCAGTTCTTTTAATTACTGTATTTATTGGCGTATAACACGCACCGGCGTATAACACGCACCTCATTTTAAGAAGGAAATTTCAGGGGGAAAAACATTAATTTCAAATAAAGAACTTTGAAGCAAAACCTCCTCAACCTCCCTCCTCATCCTCCCTCCTCAACCCCCCCATCCTTAACTCATGTTGCACTTACGGGCTTGGAATTTAATAGGGCTATAGATTTCATTGTTTAAAAAATGAAACAAAAACAATTATACATTATCACCAAACATGTAAATACTATCCCATTAAATACATATATAGCATTATTCATAAATTTTATTTGCAATTAATTGTCTAACAAATTTAAATAGTTAAATATAAATTACTTTAACTAATGCATTAATATAGAAACTCACATCATATAAAATTCATATTGTGAAGTTTCAATACATTGACTAGTAAAATCAGAACTCCACAGACTCCCCACAAACGTATAGGCATCCTTGGAATTGCTGCTTTACTCTTTCTCTCTATAATCCCATTGTCTCTCCAGAAACAGGACCTTATGTAGAGACTGATTCATGTTAATGACTACTTATGATGTGACATAAATGATGAGCTGCTTACCTTTACAGATATAGGTTGCCTGACAGGTAAAACGGCAAAGGGCAATGTAGGTTTACTATAAGACATTTTTTTTAATCGCAATCAATTGATAAAATAAATGATATTAGTTATAATTACACCATATTTGGAACCTCCACTATGTCTCTTTAAGTTCCAGTTGCGGATGTCTCAGCAGACTGTTTGTGATTGTTGTCACTAGGTTACTGTACAGCCCTGGGGTTAGACATTTCATGGACTGAGTCATTTCATATTATAAAGATTTACACTTTATAATGTGAAAATATGCTTCAGCACTCATTGCTTTTGCTAAAACCTGTTTGAGATTTTATCCCATCTCTCTGGATGGAACAAAGACTAGCTCAGTACTCGTCATTTTCTCCACTCGTAGTGCCTACTGGAACCAATTAAAGATGAGTACCGAAGTACCACTGTAGAGCCTTTCATTTATTACCTTTTATATACAACAATGGAGATGGAATCTTCCATTTTGTTTTTTGCGAACCTACTTTCTCAAATTGTAAGAGTCTGTTTGTGCAGTGGAAGTTTCTATCGGCACATTGGGAAAGTGTTTTTAACAGGATAATAGAAAGCTCATTCATTTACATAAAACATACTATCTTTAGAGAGAAGATATAATATTTCTTTCAGTAAAGATCATTTAACCCAACAGTAAAGAATTACATATAGAATTTGTATATATAAAGAGACTATGTTTAGATCTGTTTAGTTTTTTAGTACTAAAAACATTTTCCCATTATAAGGTTTAGTTCTTCAACAGAAAATTGTGACTACAGATGTCCTGTAAAACAGGCGGGTTTGTCCGCCTAGGCCCACGTGGCCTAGGCCTAGGGCAGCACCATTTCCAGGGGCAACAGGCTGAGTGAAGATGTTGGTGTAGAGTCGTAGAATAATGTGTGTATACGCATTCATATGTCTCTAGGCAGAGTTTATCAGAAACTTTGGGACATACTGTATATCTACATATCATACAATCATAAATTTATGATTTGCCATACAGCAAGGGGAAAGGAGGAGATGTAACTGGGGTCTTGGAGGTGTACTAATCTGTACATACAGGGGGCAGCATAAAACCTAAATAAGCTCCTGGTACCATTATGGAAGTGCGATTACATTCTCACACCAGTTGAACACTTTAAGATATGGCTTTATTTTCAACCCATAGACAATATCCCACTGGCGGTGCATTGGTACTATAATGCGTTTTTGCTTTGTTTTATCCAAGTCTCTTTGTTTTGAGTTCCCACTCTCTCTATATTCATTATTCTACAAGCTATAGTGTAGGTTTTTGGCAGCAACATCAATGGCTGTGACGTCTTTCTCTCAGCAAGAGAGACTCTCTTAACATTCTTCAAAGATTGTGGCAGGTCAGGAAGCATAATCATGTTTCATGTTAATACAAGTTGTCTCCTGTGTTATGTTTAAATCAAATGATGCTTTACAATATTTCAACACCTAGTGGTTCTTTTGAATGGTCTAATTCATTCCACCATTATTACTGTACAAGGAAGCAAGACATGTTACATTGCTTTTAATGTAGTAGACTAACATAAATTAATGTGTATAATATGCTATTCTGTCTATTAATCTTGTTTTGCACATAACATATGAGTAAAGCCACAACCTCAACAGGATTATGATGTTATTTTGAATGTGTACAATGTCAAATGGTGCATGAAAAGCCTATAAACTACAATCCCATAAGTCTCACATATTTGTCATAAATACACAGCTACTCCTCTGGAATTTAAAAACTTGCTCATTTCTCAAAATATTGTAAACTCTTTTAAGGTCTTGAATTCCACTTTTTGGCACTATTATTGTGGATTGGAACGTTGTGAGTGCTCGTCTGCATGTCATGAAAAAAATATATTTATAGCAGGGCTGCAATAAAAGCAACTCAAATATTTTTATTTAATTCAAAAACCTTCCAGATGGCACTTCTGACCCTTACTTAGTTTCTATAAAGCTGCTTCCTTTGCATGAGAGACATTCGTTTATTTGATCTTTTCACAAGCAACATCTGAAGTATATTTAAAATGTGTTAAAAACACGTATCAAAAGCTGCAACTTCCTAAACTTTGATATCCAATGTTTGAGGAGTAATTCTAAATTAGACATTTATTTTTCATAAGCTATAATTCAGAGAGCATTTTATGACATACCGTAGTATGGCCATTATGTTAATTCAATGGCTAAAGCTTGATATAAGTTTATAAAACAGAATTGCACTACTAAGTCGCAGTTATGAAACTTAGTAATAAGTTTTGTTGTTGTTGTTTAGTCTTTCAGTCATGTCAAACTCTCCATGACCCTATGGACTGCAGCACGCCAGGTACATCTCTGTCACTGCACCTCTGAGCTCCATCAAGTTGATGTTCATTGCTTCAGTGGCCTCCTCTATCCATCTCCGTCTCTATTGTCCCCTTCTTCTTGTGCCTTCAACCTCTGTCAGCACCAGAGTGTTCTCTAGGGAATCCTGGCGTCTCATGATGTCCATAATAAATAAAAAAATATTGTTTTATATTTATACCTTCTCTATAATAATGTAGAGCCTCATTGCTATTCACATGCTATTCATTTGACAACTTTTTACGTTCTCAGATCAAGTTATGCGCTCTGGTCTTTGATTCATTGCGATTGTTCAAATTGCAAGTTAATGTCCCTCCAGGCCTTTGATCTTTCACGGCCGCAATGGTTCCAAACGCTAAAAATGCAAATCGCTATTCAATTGCTCTGACTCCCCCTCACTAACCACTCTGTCAAGCCCGCAAATGGCAAAATTCGAACCACAAGTTACTGGTACCAAAGTGATTAATGACATGTAGGGGACGCAAAGGGATTAATGACATGTTCGAAGCACTTTAAAAGCAAATAAAAAATCAAAACTGTACATTTATTAAAAGTGAAAGTGATGTTAGGTCTTAGAATTAATAGCACAACATTCTCAAGCTCACAAATCTGGCCAACAAAATACTTTATTTCATGTTTCATTTCCCTGTTACATCGATCCTGGTAATCAATGTGTTAATACATTTAATGGAACTCTCATGTGATAGAATATCATATTTACGGCTTAATCAATATTGCATTATATGTGGAATGTGGGTCCGATCGTAACTCATAATTCAAGCCCATAGGACTTCAATGAAAAATGGAGGTTGGATTTCAAAGTCCTATGGGCTTGAGTCACGATCGGACCCAGATTCCATCGGCTGTTTCTAACCGGGAGTTACTGCCTTGCGTCATCGATCATGTTCAAGCCCGCAAATGCTACTTTCGATAGCATCGCTTGCGATGTGCGCTATTGGACCGGGACTTGCCGGCCAATTGAATAGCACCATAAGTTGCTGCGGCTGAGGACCCACAGGGGGCCTGCAGACTTCCGCCCTATACCTCATTAACTTGCGCCTCTCAATTGAATGAGGCTCGTAGTCAATACAATATTTTAAATGTTTTTAATAAAATTGAATGATATGCCAAGTGATTGCAGTTCTTTCTCTGTTTAAGAAAGCACTAAAAAATTAAAAGAAAAACAGGGTGAAAAAAAAACAGGACACAAAGATCCACTTGGAGCAGAGACTACACAGAAATCTGTCAATCACATATCCACCAGACCTCCTCCCTCCAACTCAAAGCAAGAGAAGTAGGAACATAACATCTATCTGCTACACTCTCAACCTCAACCCCGACGCGTGTTTCGTCAGCATTGAGCTGACGTCATCGGGGGACATCTGTGTAGCTGTCTGTAGTCCTGCTCCTATAAATACTGAATAGCGCGTCAACCAATTCCAGGATGAATTTCCTGCCAGTAGTAGTTTCCAGGAAGTCCTTGAGTAATACAAGTATGGATGCCCAGAAGTACATATAGGCCGACCCCCGTCAAAGACACACTGGCAGTAAGACTACGGTGTCCCAACTAGGACAAACTTCAGGCTAGTAGTAGTTCCCATATTGCTCTCTAGAAACGTGCGTCGGGTTTGAGGTCTGAGGAGCTGTGTGCCCACCTTATCCGGACTGTCAGGCTTGTGGATCCTTGTTTCCTGTTTTTTTTTTTTTGCTTCTCTGTTTTTTTCACCCTCTTTTACTTTTCATTTTTTTGTGCTTTTTTGCTTATGCAGGTGTTAGGCACCAACAGTTAAACATGCCTTGCAGCAGAATTAGGTATAATTACCAGCTCTATAAAGCTAAAAGGCTCTCTACATTCATTCTTTTTCCCACTCATTTAGTGGATGAATTTGCTGAATGACCACATAATGGCGATAGCTTTGATTAGCACAGTCTAATCAAGAGAAGTATCAGAATTACCATATAAGGTATTCTTGTACGCATGGGTGTGTGTGACTTTGGAAACTGGCGTTTTCCAGTTTCACATGTGGCAGAACGAATCCTTTATTCTAAGGACATGTGACCTTAACTGACCAATGAAGGAAAGTAAGGAGGTGGAGTTATCTACTACACAATAAAAGAGACAGAGGGACCAAAAATTCTCTCTCTTTATGATCATCTTCCTCTGTGCTGGTTTGGCAAATATTATACACACATACATGAACAATTGCACCACCAACAGTATATTATATTTGGTAATTGTAGAATGACTTTCTGCTAAGTTAAGAGATGTTGTTTTTCATATTATTATCATTAATGTATCTGTATTAATTATTGTATTTTAATAAATACACATTTGTAACCTTAATCTGTTAGCCTCTTTGAATACTTTCGTTTGTCTAGCCGTAGAAAGCAAGCCATGTAAATATTAATTTACACGGGAAATCTCAGAGGATGAGATTAGAATAATTATTATTATAATCATAATTAATATTATTATGAATAATAATCAATTTTTTTTATATAATTTTTGTTTCTGTTTAACACTTTTTGACTATCATTCACTAACAAGACAAGCCATATTTCTCTATTCCTCATTAAGGCAACCATGGTAGACACCATTATATCTTTCTCCATAGTAGCCTACCATACTTTTCTGGATGTAACGTACTTGTTTTTTTTCTCTATAGGGACTCTGTCCTACTGTTATGATAGAGAGACTAGGAGTAGGTAGTCTTTCCTTCTTCTCATGGATGGAAATTGATTTGATGAGAGGATACCAATGCTACAACCAACTTTTAACGCCTGACTGTATTTTCTCAGAATCTTATTCAGTGCAATGATTTTGGCTTCTTAGTGGCTGTTCAGAAAATAGACCCATATAGAAAAACAAGGTGGTGATTTTGCCGCAATGTATTTTTGTGTTTTGTTTAAATGTTTTGTATTGAAAAATTTGCAAATGTATGTTGCCAATTAGCTGATACTGATGAAAAGGCATAGATAATGATACTGATCACAAATTTAGAACTAACTTGCTATCAGGTTATAAAATTTACAAAAGTTTTCGTTTGAATGGAAATATTTAAAAGGTTCCTTTAATTGCTTTTGGAACAATAACTCTGCTCTCTGGTACTGCACAAGTTGAGTTAAAAAAATCATCCACTCCCTCTACTGCCAGGTACAGCTAAAATAAATCTAAAGGAATAAATCTTAGTTTTACAGGGATTGAAAGAACAGTTTTTAACCCTTGTATTTCTTCATACTAAAAAGGAATATTGCAATGTTTTCAGAGAGTAATGTACGTTATACTCATAAGACTGACTTATGGATTAGGGTTCACTGATGACGTGCATCTGTTGTGGAAAGTTTATAGACAAACTGTACAATAAAGGGATTTGCTTCCAATTAATATTAGATTATCATCATTATTATTATTATCTTATATTTATAATGTGCCAACATATTCCGCAGATCTTAGTAAAGATCATATTATATCTTTTAGATGTATTGATTTTGAAAAAATGAGACATGAAAGTTAAATCCTCAGGTATATAGGAAACCCATCGTGAGTAATAGCCTACTCCACTTTGTCAGCCATCATCCTGTAAATACTTTCAAGGAGACCTCTATTGGACAATATGTCCATTTGAGGAGAAATTGTAGTACAAATGAAGATTTTATCACTCAAGCTAAGGAACTACATGATAGGTCCCTTGCTAAGGGCTACTGAAAAAATATGTCAACTCCAAAAGCATCTACTATATGTTGGAGAGCAACATGTTTAAAAGATATACTAGACCGTAGCCATTTCTCCAAGAAAGAAAAAGAAACCTGGTTAAATGAGAAGAGAGTTTAAACATTTTAAAAAACATCTGATATTAAAAATAAATTATTTTTATAACATAAATCAATACGTAACATCAAGATGTAATAATGGTGTTGTATATTCATTTCTTGCTTTAAATAGAAAAAGTACAATTGAATCAGTGTCATGTTATAACGATTACAGCCATAACTATTAGAGTAGTTATAACCTTAATGAGAACGACAATTATAAGCGATATAAATAATTAGAAAATGTAAATGCTTTTTAATTTAATTGATTTGTAACTGTAAGATCATTTATAATTATGACGTTGTATTAAGATCTGCATGGGAGAGTATTGTATGCAAACGAGGGAAGTCAAATTAATCTACGCAAAGGGCATAAAAAACAGGAAGATTTTTAGCATCCTCTGCCGAGAGCATGGTAACTACATTATTGAAATGTGCATCGAGAGAGACAAGTAACGTCATCAGTGGGTGTCAGGTAATGGGCGTAGATGGCTGAAAACGCCGCTCTTCAGTTAGGAAACCTGAGGGAAAGATACTTCCAGATAGTACAATATCCCATGAAGAGGCTAAATAAAAAGCCAGAGGAATAAGTAGGCTTTATAAAGAGAGATCACACTGAAACAAATTAAAGGCAACATTGGAATGAAAAGAACATCTTATATGTTGTTGCCTGTTTAATTATTCTATACAAAGTAATATATATGCTTAGTTGAGTACCTAACTGTCCCTAAATTAGTTCACTGTGACTCACAAATGATTTCAAATGCTTTTAATGGTTTTTTTGTCCTCTTAGTCTAGGGAATTGTCCATATTGCTAGTTTTTAATATGAAGAAAAGCTTTTGTAATTTTAAAAAAATGGCTTTTTTAAACAATGTATCATCACATATAATAGTTGTCAAACTACAAAACGTTGTCACGCTTTGCGAGCTCCCGAAGTGAGCTGGCAAGAACTGCTTCCCTCGCAAAGCGAGGCACTCAGTTAGGGCTGCAAACGCCGACCCTCGCAAAGCGAGGGGCCGCATTTGCGGAAGGTGGAGGCTCCAACGTCGGCTGCAATTAGCCAAAGTCTCATTGCAAGCCGCAAATGGTGGAGGCTCTACGGTGCCTCAAGAGTGGTTACAAACAGCCACAGCGGGACTTTGAAAAAAAAACTATAACACGCAATGACTAAACACGGACTTACACAAGAAAATACGAGTCGCGGGAATTAGAAAAAAAAATTACGACCACCCAAAGTACGAACTTAACGACTTTTACAAAAACCTGTACGAGGTACAAAATACACTATTAGCAAGGACGCTTAATCATACACACCCGCATACCACATCCACAATCGCCGCCATTTTGCAACACTAAGGCGCGAGGCTTGCAATGAGCGCCCAAGGATCTCAGACGACCAGAACACTTACTGTCTGTGGCAAACAGCACATCTGCCTTACAATTTTATTGCCCCATCATTTTTGACGGGCAAGTCGCTAGTATATATATAGTTGTCGTAATTGCTAGTTTATTGGTAACGCTATGTTAAAAGTTACGGGCTTGCGCATGCGCAATGAACGCCGAAGGCCTGAAAGTTACGGGTTTGCTGAGGTCTGCTATGAGCGTCAATTGTTTGCAATAGGTGTTTAATTATAACACTAATTATTTTTATTGAAGAAATTCAGTTCCCAATAAGCAGGAGATAAATACATGTATATAGTAAGGAAGTGACATACATAAATGTCAATGATAATCTTGGTCTATACATCAGTATAATCTAACACATTTCTGACTCATCTTTTTTTTTTAAACAAGTCAACAACTAAAATAACTAAAATTCTGTAAAAGTTGTTGCTCTTAAGGGTGTAAGAATATGTGCATATCTTACCTCAATTCCAATCCTTTGGACTCCTGATTAGTGCCAAGGTTGGACCACTTACGCCCAAGAGTTTTGACCTCTGGGAAATTAGAGAAATTGACTTTTGTGTTTCTAGACTGTGTAGTCTTAAATTAGAAATTATAGCTTTTAAGGGCTAAGCCAGAGGCTAGCTCGGGTTACTACATTTTATAGAAGAGTATTATAGTATCTGCCAGCATGTGGGTGAGCTTTTTTATAGAATATGGTTACGTTCATGGGTGTAGGAGGCCCAAAAATTCTGGGGGTGAGATAATTCAACTCTACTTCCAGGACAGGAAGCAGGGGCAGAGCACTGGAGCCCTGTTCTGGGGGGCCCAATTCTCAATGCACCTGGCCCTCCCCTTCTCCTTTTCTTCTCTCTTCTCACCTCCTCTCAATCACACCTCCAGGGCTGTCGCTTTTTTTTGGAACTCCTTGCCTCGCTCCACTATTATTATTATTGTTTATTTGTAATGCGCCAACATATTCTGTATCGCTATTCATAAGTTGTGATCAAGGCAAAACAATAATAACACATTACAAAGATGGAGGGCCCTCTCTTTGAGCTTAGAATCCGGTGTCCATAGAGCTTTCCCAAACGCACAGTGCAAGATTGAAAACTTGCAGACTTACAATCTAAAGATTTTGGGTGTATTACAGGATGGTGAGAGAAGTGATGTGTATGTTAAGGAGGCAGGTTATAGGTGTCTTTAAACAGGTGTGTTTTTAGTGAGGTTTTGAAGGATTTGAAGCATGAGGATAGACTAGTGGAGAGAGTCAAGGTGTTCCAGAGAATACGGGCAGCGCAAGAAAAGTCCTGAAGACAGGAGTGAGAGCACTAGACAATCGTTCTGTCTCAAAACCTTGGAAAACTGACGAAAAACGCATCAGAGTTAATAAGCGCAACTACATACTCTACAGCGTTACATCATTCACACCCTGCTTGTTGCCTTCACACTACCATCTTGCATCTATCATGGTCCTGTATTACACCAAACCCTTTAGATTGTAAGTTTGCAAGTTTTCAATCTTGTAAGGTGCTTTGGAAACAAATGCTATGTATTTTTGATTTTAAGCTT
Organism: Discoglossus pictus; assembly: GCA_027410445.1. NCBI lineage: Eukaryota > Metazoa > Chordata > Amphibia > Anura > Alytidae > Discoglossus > Discoglossus pictus. The sequence continues at coordinate 134,611,602 of CM050165.1, read as the reverse complement.
AAAGACAGGGCCCTCCATTCTTTTGCAATGTGTAAATATTGTTTTTGACTTGTACGTAACCCCTGTATTGTGCTATATAATATTTTGTCACGTTACAAATAAATAATACTACTACTACTAATAATAACGCCTATCTGTATTGGATGTCTGCTATTGAGAGTACTTGCAAGCAGAGGTTTCAGGACCATACGCTTTGCTAAGGTTAATGGGCGACTGTCACAATGCACTTTTAAGGGTAAATAGTATGTGAAAAATATTTGTTTTTGACCATCAAGGTCACCATGAAAAAATCTGAAAAATCAATGACTGTTTTCCCTAATATGAAAGTCTCATCCAATAAGTAACCTCTCCCTAATTAATTTGTTATGTGCGGAGATAGTATATTCTCCAATGAATATGATCCATAAACTAATATAGAAATGTAAGTTATTTTCTACATTGAATGTAGCCCATGGTATTAATACAATCGGCAAATATACTAAACATTTAGAGAACTGTTGAAGAGCTTTTCTTTGTTATCCCATTAGATTGAAACCTAAGATTCCAAGAATTCTTCAAAACGGCACGCTTTAGTACAAATGACCTGATATATAGCACTGCCACTTTTAGTCTGTGAACTAATGAACTGATTAGGTCATTGAGAATATTGTGACTATATGCAGTTTTATACGCAGAGTTGCATCTAATTTAAAAGAACACATACCTGCAAACGCACAAGTTTAAATCAACTGTACATTTAAAAAAACACTTATATTCACACAATATTTTGCGTATATAATTTTAAGAAAATATTTTTTTGTTTGCCTTCAACGATGTATACACATACATCAACGCCTATGGCAATTCCTAGATTTAGCTACACATCTTTTTTCATTTTACCATGTAAGGACAACATTCAGGAGGAGAAGGTGATGCTTAAGAGGGCTCTAAGTGCTTGCACTTTGCAACTCCTGACATAGCTAAGATGACCTTCCTGACCTTATATGTTGTTAGTCATGGGAATTTGTTTAAGATTATGGAGAGTGCCCATCGAGGGTTATTTGGGGAGGTTGCACATGTGAGTTCTAGCCATATTGACTTTGTCACAACCTCTTCTTTTGACATTAACATTGATTTGATGTGTTGTTAGGGTCTGTACTTACCTAAATCCTTGTAATTTAAGTATATTTACAATTCCTATCCTATCTGTGCTTATGGTCACTTTTATTGTTTGAGAAGATTCATTCAGCCATGTATATAATTTAGGTACGTTCTCTACATCTTTATTTTTCTTGAGTTATGCCTTTGTTCATATGCCATTTTAAGGTATCTACATTCAACCTATGGGTGTGTTTTGGCTAGGCCCAGGCCTAAGGCTGCAGCAGGCTGCCTGAATTTGTTGATTCAGTGCCATGGAATATGCACAGAAATGTCTATATGCAGAGAATATTCAGTCTGTAAGTGTACCTGGCACTTTATGACCTACTGTATATTTACATAGACACATATACACATCCGGTGTCTATATTGGTGTGTTTTAAACTTATGATTGGTATATAGCAAGAGAAAAGGAGGATTAGTAACTGGGTTGCTGGGGCAGCATAAAACCTAAATACTCCCCTGCTTCAACCACCTTCTCCCCTGGTTCCAATTTGGTCGATATAGAGTCACTTATCGTTAAGGGTCACTGAAGCTTCATATTTATATAACATTCTTGTGAAAAGGATGTGTTCATAGTGGTAAAAAAAGTTTTAGAAAGCAAAAAATATAGCCTTTATTTTTTAATTTATATCTTTAGCATTAATTTATATCTTGCATTGTGTTTGTAAATGTAGGCATAATTTTTTTGTTCCTAATCTGATTTGTAATCTGGGAATATGAAGATTCGGAGGTCACTTTACTTAAATGATAGTTGATACATGAAACAGTCTTCCAGTGGAAGAAGTATGAGGACATAGAGAAAGAGAAGTCAAAATTATATTGGGCAATCATTAGGCATTGGGAATTGATGACCCAATAATCTTTTGAAGAACTAAATTTTAACATATTTAAAATGTGTTTGGAATATGAAAAAATACAGCCTTTAATTCATTACCTTTTATATGTAACTATGATTCTGTGCAATCTACCATTTTGTTTTCTGCAATCAACTTGGGAGAAGGCTTTGAGTGCAAAGAACGTTTTTATCTTCACAGTGGGAATGTGGAAACTACGAGAACTTAAACAGGCATAATGAAAAGCGTATTATTTTACAAGGACCCACCCTCTTAAGAAAGTAGCAGGTCAAAAACCACATTAAATTGTAGCTCGTAACGTACATTGCAAGACTTCGAGCTATTCAATTGGCCAGCAACCCCCAGACGACTTGCGGTTTAAGACACAGCAAGGCTGAAAAAAGCCTACAGAACGTGGAACTTCGCGGCTGCAAATCCTTTGTTCTTTCAAGCCCATAACCTCTACGTTCCAGTTTAGCTATTAAATTGCATGAAGATCACTGGCGTTCAAACTTGTAACTCTGCTAGAGAGGACCCGCAAGGTGGGTAAAGTCCAACTCGTAGTACTTTAAATGCACAGATCACCACACTACTGTACTTGTATTAAAAGTGAAAGTGATGTAAGCTCTTAAAATTAATAGCACAACATTCTCAAGCTTGCAAATTGGCCCAAAGAAATACTTTATTTCATGTTCAATGTTTGTGTTATATCGATCCCAGCAATCAATGTGTTAATACATACAATGTAACTCACATCTGATCGAATATCATATTTACGGCGTTATCAATACTGCATTATGACTGGAATGTGGGTCCGATTGTAACTCATAATTGAACCTCGTAGGACTTTGGAAATCCCACCTCCATTTTTCAGTGGCGTAATTCGGACAATCTCTTTTGCCATTGGCTCCATCCCAACTCGTAACTACGAGTTAGACTAATTGATCACGTCCACGGCCGCACATCCGACGACCGAAAGATGCTTTACGGGTTTGCCTCGTCAAACTCGCAGCCGTTGCGGGTCTCACGTTGCAGATATGAGCTTCTAATTTAATGTGGCTGCAAATCAGCAATGTTAAGAAAGTGAACTCTGCAGTAAGCAGTAATTTATTTATCTGCTTTCTAGAAACATTTGCCCATTATCAAGTTTAGTAATTCATAAAATCATATAGAAAAGATAACAACCACTATTGTCATTTCATTAGGCCTGTGTGATTTAGGAAAATCTAGAGAATTGGAGGACTATATGGGCATATTCCTTTGTATCACTTTCCATGTACGTCAGATACTAACACAACAACTATAAAACAACCAAGCATGCTTATCCACACAGTTGACTTTAAAATAGTATATTATTATACAGTATTAGAATATCTATTTATACTAATACCTTGTCATTGTTGTGAACATAATGAGAAATGTTTTAAATGCACATTCTGTAAAATACATGTGCATTGGACCTTAGAAATCATCTTATTTACTGATGTATCTGCTATTTATAGTGCAGAAAACAATGAGTAATTATGAAATTACATTTTGATAAGGTTAACAAAATGTACTAGTACATTGGATGAAGTTTACTCTCTGCAAAAACTGGCATTCCTGTGACCCATAAATTATGTTTTGCAATATATTGTTTGTTGTTAAAAAGTTACGCAACTCCCATATTTTCTATCAGGCACTTAAAAAAGAGTGTTTTAGACATTACAAACATTTCCTTGCTTGAAAACTATTGATCTGGAGTCTAGGAACCACACACAAAGTTCCTTTTGACTTATTGTTTGTGGTGTTCAGTGCCCTAGAGCTGGGGTTAGTGGCTTGCGGGCGGCTCTCCAGGGACGCACATGCGCCTCTTTCTTATCCATTATAGTCTGGTGACTGCAGGTTTTACATTTATTGCCTATTTTAATCAGTTGTGATCATGCTTTTTGGTTTAAAAAATATATATACTGTGCAAATAGATAAATTAACTCATACTTCACTAGTATAAAAAAAAACTTACTGAAGTGTAAACAAAGTTAAGTAGAATAACCACACAGCCATCAGACGTAGCTAATAAGAGAGTGGGCCTCTAACAATCAGTGGGTTATTATCTTGATTCTATGTTTGAGATATACAGAGATAAAGCACATTCCAGGTGTCAAACATGGTAACTATAGATGTCTGAAAGTTAAATACGTTTTAACTTTATTGAAAAGGTGACCTGGCTGCTGATGTGAGCCTCCAACACCCACTTATAGGGAGCTCTGGTTTGGAAATATTAATTCTGAACTTATGAAACCTTTAAGCAAAGAGACATAGGATGTGTGCTCGCTCACCTTACATCAAGGTGAATTTGTTCATTGTACATACAGTATGTGTAATTCTATTTTCACTTCATTCAAAAATATAAGGTGACATGTACTGTGCCAGTTTCCCATCCTTACAATATAGGGCAAGTATGTTCACAACAAATTGCAATCTATTTTTATATTGTTTACCTAACTACCAGTTCCACAATGTATGTCACACAGGAAGATGCCGTAAAGTGTACTTAAGAGTAATTTGCTTTGCCAAGAAAATATCTTGATTGGATAGCCCTTATTGTGTCTCTATTAAGGTTACATTTATTAATTGTATAGAGATAGTTTATGTAATCATTAAAATATATCTGTTTATACTACATCCCAATGGCTTGCATTCATACACTGCCTTGCAGAAGTATTCACCCCCCTTGACTTTTTACCTATTTTGTTACATTACAGCCTTAAGTTCAATGTTTTGTTAATCTGAATTTTATGTGATGTATCAGAGCACAACAGTCTAAGTTGGTGAAGTAAAATGAGAAAAATATATACATACATTTTTTTTTAGAAATAGAAAACAGAAAATAGGCATGTGCGTATGTATTCCCCCCCTTTGTTATGAAGCCCATAAAAAGCTCTGGTGCAACCAATTACCTTCAGAAGTCACATAATTAGTGAAATGATGTCCACCTGTGTGCAATGTAAGTGTCACGTGATCTGTCATTACATATACACACCTTTTTTGAAACACCTACCTAAGCAAGAGGCACCACTAACCAAACACTGCCATGAAAACCAAGGAACTCTCCAAACAAGTAAGGGACAATGTTGTTGAGAAGTACAAGTCAGGGTTAGGTTTTAAAAAAATATCCAATTCTTTGATGATCCCCAGGAGCACCATCAAATCTAACATAACCAAATCGAAAGAACATGGCACAACAACAAACCTGCCAAGAGACGGCCGCCCACCAAAATTCACGGACCGGGCAAAGAGGGCATTAATAAGAGAGGCAGCACAGAGATCTAAGGAAACCCTGGAGTAGCTGCAGAGTTCCGCAGCAGAGACTGGAGTATCTGTACATAGGACGACAATACGCTGTACGCTCCATAGAGTTGGGCCTTATGGCAGAGTGGCCAGAAGAAAGCCATTACTTTGGTTTAAGGTGGTTTAAGGAGAAACATGTAAATGTGTTGGAATGGCCTAATGTAAGCCCAGACCTCAATCTAATAAAAAAATCTGTGGTCAGACTAAAAGATTGCTGTTCGCAATCGCAAACCATCCAACTTGAAGGATCTGGAGCAGTTTTGCAAGGAGGAATGGGCAAAAATCCCAGTGGTAAGATGTGGCAAGCTCATAGAGATTGCCGCAAAAGGTGGCTCTACAAAGTATTGACTTTAGGGAAGTGAATAGTTATGCACATTTACTTTTTCTGTTATTTAGTCCTATTTTTTTAACTTTTTAGTTAACTTTTTTTTTAGTTAACTGACTAAATTATTTTACAAATACTAGCTTTATTTTTATTTTTATATAATTTAGCAACAGCCAACTTTAAGGTAGGAAACAAACATGGGGTGCGTATTGATCCCACATGGACCCTGACTCCCCTAGTCCCTAACACTAAATACATTAGCCCAACTAAGGCTGAAACATTGTCTGGGGTTTGAGGTTTCTCCTATTCAGGGTAGAATTGCCTGGTATTTCGGTGCTGATAACTGTATTGAATGAGACCAGCCTGATATACTACAAGATACTTCTCCCTGTGAAGGGCACAAGTGAGCTAAAAGTGGATTATCATGTCCATCGAACTAAACTATTAAGGTTAATTTGTACTCTGATTGCACATCTCTATATTTGTTGTTGCTTATGCAAATAAGGCTTAGGACTTGGTCTCTCTAAGGATGATAGGGGTCTCCAGAGGACTCCTTGCTCACTGTCTCTTAGAGAGTTCAGCTACACCCTACTGATGAGGTCCAACTAAGGCCAAAATGTACATCTGGAGTATGTTGTTTCTCCTGTTTATGGTAGAAATGCCTGGTATTTCTGTGCTTGATCATTCTATTGAGTAAGACCAGACTGATTTACTGCAGGATATTTCTCCCTGTGAAGGACAAGAGTGAGTAAAAAGAGGTTGCTCTCTAAGTGGATTATTATGTCTATAGAAATAACATATTAAGTATAGCTTGAATCTGATTGAGTACTTCTGTTTTTTGATGTGGCAAAAACAAATTACACCTGTAAGTGGGGTGGGGTTAGGGGGTATACATTACATATCCTTTGGATGCCCTTCAGCATTACCAAAACAGAGCCAGAGGCGCTAAATCTGAGAACAAACAACACATAAGTAGGATTGATCTATACACCTGGTAACCTACTCAGAGAGCCATGATCATTGACTAGCAACGATCATCGAGGCCACATTCTTCATCCTACAGCATTGAATATGTGGCCACTTCAATGCTAATTGAAGAAATTGTCATCTTTTTTCTTGATTGAAACTGGGCCTCAGTCTAAAAAATCTGTTCTGAGTAAACTTTAGTGAGATTGGATATTGTTACGGGAGGCATGTGATTGCAATTTTTATGGGACAGGTACTCTGGTTTTAGGATTTTAAGGACATTTCACGCACTACGACAGTATTTCTCAGAGGTTAGATTTATGTGTATGATGCGATTGCTCAGTAGTGATTTACAAGTGAATTCCACTCAGTTTGTTTCTAACTGGAGCCATGGAATGAAGCCATATATTCAGCTCAGAATAGAAAATGTAACCCTGCAGTAAAGAATAAGGTAAAAAATGTAAAGGTTGTGTTTTTTCTGTTGCCTTCTGAAAACTTGTAGCCCATCATCAAATGTAATTATTAAAACAAAAAGAATTGACCACAGTGGTCCTTTAAGGGGAAATGTTGTGCCTGTGTAATCTAACTGGAATTACAAAAACAAATCTTTAAATGCGTAAGAAACCTTTTTAGATTTTGAGTTGGAGGCAGTGCCACCCAAATTGTTGGCAGGTCAATAAAATAAAATGAAAACACTGTTTAAAATAGCCATAGGCAATACACCCGTTTTAACTATAAAAATATTAGTATTGTAAAAAGCACTGCAAGTTTTATATATATTATGAATATTTTATATTCAGCTTTATAGCTGAATTTTATTGAAAAACACACATTTTTATATACTAAATCCAACCTTGAAGCTAAGCAGACAAACTTAACGTAAGCACTGCCGAGACTGCTGATGCATCAAAGGAAGTGTACTCTCTGATATATGTACTAAAAAGGTAGCAACGGTAGAAAATAACTGAAATGACAAAATAAAACTATATATAAAAATCACATTTTTATTTGCCAGAAGCTAAGCAGTCCACTCCCAATTCCAACAAATCTAAATAGTTGCTAAAATGACATATAACATTGTAAGCATCAGCTAATATAACAACTGATTGTCTGTCACTAAAATATTTTGTGGAATTATGAAGGGGCTGGCTTGGATGGAGAGTGACAGTTTGGTTTGGGCAGTTTTAGTAGTAGATTAGTTGTGATCTGCATCCTTAGATAGAGGGTTGAAAGGCATATCATCCTTTCTTTATGCTGAATTATTGCAGTTAGAGTTTATTTATGGCTTACTGACTGATGCTGTCTCATTATATATATAATATTTCAACCAATATATTGGACCTTGTTTTTGAGGAGTTGAGTAAATCATTTTACACTTTATATTGATCAACTGTAAAGATAGATCACAAAATAAAATATATAAAACAAACCTTCCCATGCTACAAACCTTCAGATTATGTCACTCTCTACAACTTGCAAAGTTTTGCAGAGCATCACTTCTCCCTGCATAGCTGGTGCAAGATAAATCACACTAAATCTAATGTTTAACTTAAATCTAAATATATTCTATTGTGAGATGGTAGATTGGTGAGCTTTTCATTATTTTAGAATAATATAGTAGGTATTGATGTAGTTGGAAAACTTCATAACATGCTTGGCAGAAGGCAGTCAGGTAATTAGAGCTCAGTGTGAATTGTCGCAATCAGGTGTAAAATCTCCCTGTTCTGCTTACCTGCTGCTTTGCAAATTAGTAGCTATTGTATTTCACATTTGTTTACAGCAGCGTTTTAAACCATACACCATTTTAGGATATTGTAAATTAAAAACATTGTTTTGCAGTTTTACTATGCATTTGTAAGAAGTAAAATGATTCCTGAAATATGTAAGTTTTTACCAAAATAGCAACTGCTTCTTGAGCAAAACCATGACACACAATTCATTTCTATTATAGTAAGATATTTTTGTGGATATACACTCTTTAACCAACATTTATTTGGGAACACTAAAACAATCCAGAAAATGTGAGAATGAGTCACACATTTTCCAAAAAGCAATTAATCTTATCTACACAGCATAAATCCTGCATTTGAAATTATTATTTATTTATTTTGTTATTAACATTTTTATTTCCATTTTCAACGTTACAAAATTGAAGTCGGCAATATATTTAATACATCTGTACAATCCGTATAGCAGAATATACCAACTAAACAAAACACCTCAAACCTATCTTAGACATTAATCTCTGCATTCACACCTTTCATATCCATTGAAGGTGGAGATCCAGTGACCAAACTTATCCTTCAAAGAACTAACTAAGCATTTAATATAAATTATAAATGTAATGGATTCCAGGCATCCCACTAACTCACACACAATCAAAACAAGTTGGTCAAAGTTTTCTAACCTGACTGAAAAAAATATAAAAAGAGTAAAATGGAAAATAGAAACTCAACTCCTTCTAGAACACATATCTTTTATACTTCGGACTTCGATGCTTTCCATTTGGCATTCATGACTCCTTTCCTCTCACTCCAAAGAAGGGAGGATTGTTCTGTATCTCTATCCTCTGATATAACCCTCTCTACTTCTGACAAATTGAAGAGGACACTTTTGCTCTCCAATGTCTTGGGGCCTCATTCTATTATAGGCCGTAGGAGATGCGGGGCCGCAAGGACCGGCCACAGGCTATTTGCCTATTCTATTCCCTTCCAGCCGGGGACTCCGGCAGGCTTGCGGCCGGCGCCTTGTTATCCCGCACGCGCCGGAGGAAAGCCTTTGATCTTAAACGGCCGCAAGAAAATCCTGGTTGCTATTCAATTGCTCCGGGAACCGTCTCTGCAAGGCTAAAACCGAGCCGCAGCTTACTTGCAGCAAAAAGGTCCCACAGGCACACAAATAAGCACATAATAAAGCCATCCTGCACTCTGAGGAGACTATAAAGTCATTGTAGGTGTTAGCATTCATAGCACAACATTCCCCTGCACTTAAATCCGTAAATATTTTTTTTAAAAATGTATGGCACATATCCATGTAAAAAGTCCAGAGGGCTTGGAGCACCTCAGACCCGCCCACGCTGCGGCCGGAAAATAAACAGTTAATGAAATCTCGTATTTGGGCTGCTGTGCAAGCTTGAGAGGGGGTTGCTATTAATCCTCATGTCCCCCATTATGATCCCTAGCATTTACAGAGCTTTACAGTGCCGTCTTGAATTTATTTTTGCTTTTAAAGTTTTCTGAGCTTACGGCCGGTTGCAAGATATGCGGCCGGCCGTAAGGGGAGATCCTTGCAGCGCCGTCTATTTGAATTGCAAGGTAACGGGAGCCCCGCAAGGAATCGCAGCTTTGCGGCATATTTACGGCCGATAATAGAATGAAGGCCTTGGTGTATAAAATATTTTTTATGTCATTGAGAATTTTTTTTGCTTTTATAATTAAGTACTTTGTATATTCTCAGTAGCTTATGTGGGAAAAAAAGATACCTTCTATAAAAAGTAAAAAATCACAAATATAGGGGATGGACAAATTATTAGAAAAGCCTAACAATGTATTAATATCAAGAACCCAATAAGATCATGGCCACCCTTTGCTTTCAGTCCTTCTAAGATTTCTGTAAGAGATGAAGGTATGTTTTGGCTTACTCCAAATGTAAACCTGTCAGCTGTAGAGAATAAAGTAATAGATGACTCATGAGACCATATTACTTTTTTTTCCATTGCTCAAGAGGGGTCCAGGTTTTGTACTCCTTACTCCAGGTTATGCTTTTTTGCGCTTTGGTTGGATACAAATGGTTTACAAATGGCCATCACTCCATAAATCTGCAATTGTTGGTGCCCTGACAGACTACAATCATACCTTACCTGCTATACATTTTAAAAAATATATATATATATATATTTTTAAATATATCTATACATATTTTTTAAGTATACATATATAAATACTTTCATGGCAAGAAAATTAGATACTTACAATAAAAGCACATAAGGGATACATGGAGAACAAAATCCAGAGACCTGGTGTGAGCAAAATTCATGTTTGGGATGTTGGTCTCCATAAGATGTACCAATAAACATCTTGTTTTGTGCTTGTACAAAAGTAAGCATATAGATGTCTCTGATAACTTGAAAAGACCTTATAGAAACATAGATTTCACAGCACATTAGAACCAAAAGGCCCATCTAATCTAGTCATTCTAGCTACATAAAATCTTGGGTTAGTTATTCTTCAAGATAACATTATGCTTCTCACAGGTATGCTTAAGTTATTTAGCAGTGTTTGTCCCGATCCCTGCACCCGAAGGCTGCTCCATTTATGTTGGGCTGTTTGTCTTATCTTCTCTCCATAATATGCCAATGCATTTAAAGCTAAAGAAAATGTTCAACGGAGAGTGTTTTTGTCTGTTTGCGGTTCAGATTTAAATGAAAGTAGACAAACCATTCATCACTTATTTCTGTTTAGAATAACATGGCCCTATGAATTGGCTATATCTTTAGCATATTTAAGTTTTTTGGCTGCCCTAGGCCCAGGCAGACTTATGTATCCCCACGCCCCATTTACTAGAGCGCACCCACCAGCCACACCAAAGTTACTCCTCCTATCCCCTTGCTATATCCCACATAATTTTAATATATAAGCATATCAGAAAGCATTAAGTACACTTATACTACAAATAGGCATTTATTTGCCTATTCAACCATTATCCTATGATACTGCACTGGCACGTTCAGGCAGTCTCATACCCCCTGAAGATGTGCTGCCCTAGACCTGTGCCTCATGGGCCAAGGCCTAAACTCACCATATATAAAAATATAGATAACATTTATATAAACAACAAGCATACATATATATAGAACTCATGTAGCGTACATATCCTAGTATAAAACCTAATTTTAGCAAAATGTCCTTTCTGCTAAACATTTCTGCTGAATCCGACTTTGCTTAGACAGAGGCTACAATTACAGAGATTCAATCTTATCATTAGAGTGTATAAAACTTAATTTAATTAAGCAATAATTCCTTTTGAAATCAGTCATTACCAGTTGTTAACAACTGGTTCGGTTGCCTCAGGAGGCTAACGCTCTTGCTATGGCAACTACTGGTTTCATGAGGATGCTATTAAAAACTATCATTGGAAACTAATAGCAAAGCTGAACAAAAAAACTAACAGCTCTCTATTCTGAGAAACCAGAATGTCAGTATCAGAAAATTAATCATATTAATGTGTGAATGTGTTCGTGGAGCACACTGCTCATTTATACTTTGCATTTCATGTATGATCGATGGCATTACAAATCCATGCTAATGCTGCAAAGCACATTGTTCCTGTCAAAGTATAAACTTACATTCAAGGTTTCTATACTGTTGAATGATGGGAAATGTAAGTCCCCCATGCTTTTTGTGTAGGTGATTAAACTACAAATTTACAGATGTAACCTGTTTTTCCTCACAGTAAGGTATTCTGAAACTGCCAGAAAGCTTTAAAATTACCATTGTTTTTCTCTGACAAGGATGATTATAAAGCAAAATTCATCTGCTCAGTTCTAACCAGTAGACTAACCCACTATTTTATTGTGACGTTAAAAAAAATCTTTATATTTCTGTAGTATTTTGCTTTTTCATATGTGTTCCTGGTACGTATGAATTTAAATGGCTGTAATGAGCAAAGCATAATTGAGAAATATAGAATGAACATTCAACCATTATTTCAAAGTAAACTCTGTCAAATTAATTATAAGTTGTGTTAATTTTCTCAAAAATATGAACTTAGTCATCAAAACATACAACTAAAATGTGTTTGTATAGTATAATAATATATGTAAGTAGAGAAAAATACTTATTTTTAATTTAACCTAGATCAAGAATGTATGTCAACCATCTGGGCATATCCTCTCTCACTCCCTGGACAGCTACTAGGGGGTGAAAAAAGCAAAATGATTCCTAAAAAACTACAGTTCAAGTGTAGGCTTTAAAACACACATTTAATTTATTTTCCTTAAAAGTAGAAGTACTCACCAACTGACAATTTCCCAGTTCCATCCAACTTAGTTTCTTTTACATCCGGACCTAGAGCCTCACATACCACCTTCTCTTTTGCATGTGAACTGATCTAGCATGACATCCCATCAACCCTGTCCACACCCCCCCACCTATGATTTGTGTTATTTGTTTCTCCTTGTAATCCCTTCACCTATTGTTAAATTAATCCTTTAGTCTGTAAGCTTGCAAGCGTTCAGTCTTGCAAAGCACTTTGTATAAAAGTGGCATGTGTATGATTGTTAGCTCAAAGGAAGGGTTGTCAACATCTTTTGTATCAGTCTGTAAAATTATGTACTGACATAATCATGTTATACCGTATTTTAGCACTAATATGTTGGTGCTATATAAATAAGAGATAATAATATTGTTAATCTGATACTAAAGAACCCCTATTGCATGGCCAGTTCAGTGGTCCTTTAACACTGGCACTTTAAACTTCTGCCTAGTTCCCTTATACAGTGGACCCTCTACTCTCAACCTCCACGGAACTCTGAACTTACTTTTTTGGGACTCAAACCGTCTCGCTGAAAAAAAACAAAATTTGTCTCAGAACTTGGTGCACTCACGCCACTCTGCATCCTGTCTTTTAAGAAGTTGAATACATTTCTGTTCTGCGGCGTAGTGTAGTTAGTGCCTACAAGTGCAGTGTATACCTCCAAGCACAGTCTGATTCTTGTAGACACAGGCTGCACTTTGATTCTTGCCAGCACAGACTGCTCTTTGATTGTTGCAGGCACAAAGTGCAGCCTGTATCTACAAGAATCAAAGTGTAGCCTGTGCCTATAAGAATCAAAGTACAGCCTGTGCCTATAAGAATCAAAGTGTATACTGTGTTTATAAGAATCAAAATGTAGCTTGTGCTTACAAGAACCAAAGTGCAGCCTGTGCCTATAGAAAACAAGGTTCCAAGCAATAACTTCGCTCCTCATTCTCCTACCTCTACATTGCCACCATCTGATAAGAGCCCTCAAGCCCTCTCAGTACAGATAACGTGACGTTAAATTCTTTGTTGTTTAATCTAATTATCGTTTTTTTTCTTATTTATGTCTGTTTCGTTTTAAGGTTTTGTATAAAAATAACAACACCATCAGTTCAAACTAAAATGTTACATTTTGGGTGTTCTGAACGGATTATTTCAATTTACATTGATCCCTATGGGAAATGCTACCTTGGAACTCATTTTTTTGGAAATCAACCTGCTGTCCAGAACGGATTAAGGTTGAGAACCAAGGTACCACTGTATAATTGAGCCAGCCCAGTTGCTTCATACTATGCCAGCCTTCCAAGACAAACATAATATAACAAGGGGAAAAGGTGAAGGAGCCTGTGTATGTGCCCTGAAAGCTTGCTATTTAATTTTACTCTGTTTGCCATTTAAATGTATCAAATGTGCTCACATTCTACCCATGCTGCCTCCAATGGTCCTAATGCATATCGCTGGTAAATATCTGCACAGCTGCCAAGACTTGGCTCAGGTACTGGTGGTGTCCCCTAAGGAATTCATTATTACTGGTGCAGGAGGCTCTTTTATATAATATTGGTACTTTATTATATTCTGCATTTCAATTCCTTTCTGTGTATTTTTGTAAAGCCGCTTGAGTGCTGGCATTGCTCTCCCATGTTCCTCTTTTTATTTTATAGGTAAGCCTGGCTGTGACCTTTAATTTAGTTTAATTTTATTGGGCCATCAGGTACGGTAAATATCTGGGGAACTACCATGTGTTTGTCTATATAATATAACTGAAAGCAATTATTATATGAGGCGGCAGTGTCTCTTTAAAGCTCTTTTTATATAATAAACTCTTTAAAAATAGTCCTTTGTTGTCAATTTAAAAATAAATTCTGTATATGCAAACAAATCCACAAAATGTAAGCATAAACAAACAGATGTTGAAGGGGGAAAATACTGACAAACATATTGTATTTCCATGGCACATAAGTGAACTTCATTTGTGAGGAACAACTTGTGCATGTGTATGCATTTAGCCTTCAAAAACTCATATTAAAAGCACACATAACCAGGCTGTATCAGATGGCTGCTTCAACACATTGGCTGCCATTTTGGATTTTAAACAAAACAATGCAAGTTTGTTATTTTTTCAAGACAGAGGGAAGCAGTCTATTGAAAGGTTAAAAATAATAATAATCAGTCCTCACATGTAGTTGCTCTTTTTTTTCTTGTATTTCAGAAGATTGCTCACTAAAACACATCTATTTTTTATTTTACCATTATTTAACATTAAAATACATTTGGAAAATGGCAGCAATGGTAGGATTTAGTCAAACAATATCATTTAAAAACACACTTCCCCTCAACAAAGGCCACTGCTGCACTCCACCTCACTCCTTGTCCTGGACACTGTTGTCCACATTACAAATACAATCATCATAGATTACATTAAGTATGCAGGCCAGATTAATTGAGGATAAGGGGGCTATGGCAGCAATCTCATATCCAAAGGGAGCATGCTCCAGGTAATCAGGTCGGTATAATTAATGCAATATTTGATGATTGTGTCATCTGGACAAAAGTGTCCAGAAAATGAAGGATGTAAGGGAGGAGTGCAGAAGTGACCATTATTGATGGGAACTATGGGCCCTATTAAATTCTCCCTCGTAGTTCTCTCGGTGCTCGCAAAAGGCAGTTTTCCTGCTGTTTGCGAGAACCGAATCTCTCGCAGCCTGCTTTACGATATGACTGCGAGAAAATGGCCGAGAATAGGCTCCGAGAGAGCTACGTAGCCTTAAATCTATGCACGAGTCTCGCATATCGTAAGAATCCCTACGTGGACAAAAAGTCCACGCAAGGGATCCGAAAGCCTCTACGTGCTGCCTCGGAACAGCCCGAGACAGCAGTGTGAGGCTCCCCCCTGCACCCTATACACATCCCCATGCTGCAGGGGTCTCTATCGGGACCCCTGCAGCACCCCCACATTAACCCCTTGCAGCGGGGGTCCCCGATCTGCATAGATCAGGCCCCCCGCTGCATTTAAAACTTTTAAATTCCCCGCCGCGGCTCCTTAAAGGGACCGCGGCACACTATTACCCAATCCCGGCCGCGGCACTTAAAATTAACCCCCCTCTATGCTGGGGGTCCCCATCGGGACCCCCGAAGTGTCCCCACATAAACCCATTGCAGGGGGGGGCCCCGATCTGCATAGATCAGGCCCCCCGCTGCATTTAAAACTTTGAAATTCCCCGCCGCGGCTCCTTAAAGGGACCGCGGCACACTATTACCCAATCCCGGCCGCGGCACTTAAAATTAACCCCCCTCTATGCTGGGGGTCCCCATCGGGAC
Source organism: Discoglossus pictus (assembly GCA_027410445.1). Taxonomy (NCBI): domain Eukaryota; kingdom Metazoa; phylum Chordata; class Amphibia; order Anura; family Alytidae; genus Discoglossus; species Discoglossus pictus. The sequence continues at coordinate 134,595,672 of CM050165.1, read as the reverse complement.
CCCCGAAGTGTCCCCACATAAACCCCCTGCAGCGGGGGGCCCCGATCGGCACCGATCGTGACCCTGCTGCAATTCAATTTTAAATTTCCCGCCTCGCGGGTCCTCAAAGGACCGTAAAGGTCCTGAAAGGACTCGCACTAAAAATATTAACCCCAGGCAACTATAATTACCCCATTAACTCATGGTGGTCAATCCAGACCACCATAAGGCTCTAATTAACCCATTAACTCATGGTGGTCAATCCAGACCACCATAAGGCTCTATTTAACCCATTAACTCATGGTGGTCAATCCAGACCACCATAAGGCTCTATTTAACCCATTAACTCATGGTGGTCAATCCAGACCACCATAAGGCTCTAATTAACCCATTAACTCATGGTGGTCTATACAGACCACCATAAGGCTCTATTTAACCCATTAACTCATGGTGGTCAATCCAGACCACCATAAGGCTCTATTTAACCCATTAACTCATGGTGGTCAATCCAGACCACCATAAGGCTCTAATTAACCCATTAACTCATGGTGGTCAATCCAGACCACCATAAGGCTCTATTTAACCCATTAACTCATGGTGGTCAATCCAGACCACCATAAGGCTCTATTTAACCCATTAACTCATGGTGGTCAATCCAGACCACCATAAGGCTCTAATTAACCCATTAACTCATGGTGGTCTATACAGACCACCATAAGGCTCTATTTAACCCATTAACTCATGGTGGTCAATCCAGACCACCATAAGGCTCTATTTAACCCATTAACTCATGGTGGTCAATCCAGACCACCATAAGGCTCTAATTAACCCATTAACTCATGGTGGTCTATACAGACCACCATAAGGCTCTATTTAACCCATTAACTCATGGTGGTCAATCCAGACCACCATAAGGCTCTAATTAACCCATTAACTCATGGTGGTCTATACAGACCACCATAAGGCTCTATTTAACCCATTAACTCATGGTGGTCAATCCAGACCACCATAAGGCTCTATTTAACCCATTAACTCATGGTGGTCAATCCAGACCACCATAAGGCTCTAATTAACCCATTAACTCATGGTGGTCTATACAGACCACCATAAGGCTCTATTTAACCCATTAACTCATGGTGGTCAATCCAGACCACCATAAGGCTCTAATTAACCCATTAACTCATGGTGGTCAATACAGACCACCATAAGGCCTAAATTAACCCATTAACTCATGATGGTCAATCCAGACCACCATAAGGCTCTATTTAACCCATTAACTCATGGTGGTCAATCCAGACCACCATAAGGCTCTAATTAACCCATTAACTCATGGTGGTCAATCCAGACCACCATAAGGCTCTATTTAACCCCATCAGTCCCATAAGGGTATATTATTACCATTATGGGCCTGTTACAACCCAACATTAACCACATAAGTGCCATGATGGTCCTCAAGGACCATTATGACACTAACTACAAACACTACACTATAACCCCCAATAAACCATTTAATCTAAACTAACCCCCCTCTACACTAATCTATTAACACTTACACTACCTACCTACACTACCTACCCCCTAATAAACCTTCCCACCACTCTAATTACAAAAAATAAAAAACCTACAGCACAGAAAACAAAAAACCTACAGTACAAAAAACAAAAAAAACCTACAGTACAGAAAACAAAAAACAATTACAACCCCACCCCCCACTACAGAAAACAAAAAAATACATTACAACCCCACCCCCCACTACAGAAAATAAAAAAATTACACACCTGAAAAGGAAAGACAGATAAACACAATACAATACATACATATAATACATTACATACATTACATACAATACATGACATTACATATAATATATTAAATATAATATATTACATATAATATATTACATATAATATATTACATATAGTCCTAATCAAATACCCCCTATCTATCTAACATACAATCTATTTAATTTAAAATAAATCCTAACTATATCAAATACATCCCCCTATCTATCTAATATACAAAAATTCCTAACTACATACACAGACCATTATTCTAAAGTAAAATAAAATAATTACAGTCCTAACTACATACACAGACCCTAATTCTAAGCTAAAATCAATAAATTAAGACCACTTACCTTTAAGATGTTGCTTCAGATCACTAACCTATGGGTCAAACAAAAAATAAAAATTAGTACAAAACATTAACATCAAATAAATAAACATTCTATACATTCTAAATATTCAACTCACCTTTACAGCATGTCCAGTCACTGTTTAGCTCTTCCGGCGCGGCCCTGTTAAAAAAAAAACACAATACATGAATACATGAATACAATATATAAACAATAAATAAAATACACAAATAAACATCTAAATATACATTTCACTTACCTACCCGCGATGTCCCCGGCCTTCTCTCCTTCAGCCCCGGCTGGGCCGCGGAACCATTTGCGCTCTAAAAAAAAAAAAAGAAAAAAAACTAACGGAGGTCTGCACTGGCAGACCTCCCCGACGCTACTGAACCTCCCGGAGTCGTTTCCGGGAGGAAATTGGCATTGGCGGCTTGTGATTGGCTGAAAAAGATGTCTGTCAATTTCAGCCAATCAAAAGTCGTCAATGTGTAAGCCAATCAGGATGGGATACACCCCAATATCCCACCCTGATTGGCTTAAACACTTGTCTATCTTTCTGGGAACCAATCACAACGCTCAGATGCCTTCAGCCAATCACTATGGGATACACCCCCACGGAGTGATTGGTAGAAGACATCTGCGCATCCTGATTGGCTCCTACATTGACGACTTTTGATTGGCTGACAGCCTTTTCAGCCAATCACAAGCCGACAATGCCAATTTCCTCCCGGAAACGACTCCGGGAGGTTCAGTAGCGTCGGGGAGGTCTGCCAGTGCAGACCTCCGTTAGTTTTTTTTTTTTTTTTTTTTTAGAGCGCGGATGGTTCCGCGGCCCAGCCGGGGCTGAAGGAGAGAAGGCCGGGGACATCGCGGGGAGGTAAGTTCAATGTATATTTAGATGTTTATTTGTGTATTTTATTTATTGTTTATATATTGTATTAATGTATTCATGTATTGTGTTTTTTTTTTTAACAGGGCCGCGCCGGAAGAGCTAAACAGTGACTGGACATGCTGTAAAGGTGAGTTGAATATTTAGAATGTATAGAATGTTTATTTATTTGATGTTAATGTTTTGTACTAATTTTTATTTTTTGTTTGACCCATAGGTTAGTGATCTGAAGCAACATCTTAAAGGTAAGTGGTCTTAATTTATTGATTTTAGCTTAGAATTAGGGTCTGTGTATGTAGTTAGGATTTTTTGTATATTAGATAGATAGGGGGATGTATTTGATATAGTTAGGATTTATTTTAAATTAAATAGATTGTATGTTAGATAGATAGGGGGTATTTGATTAGGACTATATGTAATATATTATATGTAATATATTATATGTAATACATTATATGTAATGTATGTAATGTCATGTATTGTATGTAATGTATGTAATGTATTATATGTAATATATTATATTTAATATATTATATTTAATGTATGTAATGTCATGTATTGTATGTAATGTATGTAATGTATTATATGTAATATATTATATGTAATATATTATATGTAATATATTATATTTAATACATTATATGTAATGTATGTAATGTCATGTATTGTATGTAATGTATGTAATGTATTATATGTAATGTATTATATGTAATATATTATATTTAATATATTATATTTAATGTATGTAATGTCATGTATTGTATGTAATGTATGTAATGTATTATATGTAATATATTATATGTAATATATTATATTTAATATATTATATTTAATGTATGTAATGTCATGTATTGTATGTAATGTATGTAATGTATTGTGTTTATCTGTCTTTCCTTTTCAGGTGTGTAATTTTTTTTATTTTCTGTAGTGGGGGGTGGGGTTGTAATGTATTTTTTTGTTTTCTGTAGTGGGGGGTGGGGTTGTAATTTTTATTTTTTCTGTACTGTAGGTTTTTTTGTTTTTTGTACTGTAGGTTTTTTGTTTTCTGTGCTGTAGGTTTATTGTTTTTTTGTAATTAGAGTGTTGGGGAGGTTTATTAGGGGGTAGGTAGTGTAGGTAGGTAGTGTAAGTGTTAATAGATTAGTGTAGAGGGGGGTTAGTTTAGATTAAATGGTTTATTGGGGGTTATAGTGTAGTGTTTGTAGTTAGTGTCATGATGGTCCTTGAGGACCATCATGGCACTTATGTGGTTAATGTTGGGTTGTAACAGGCCCATAATGGTAATAATATACCCTTATGGGACTGATGGGGTTAAATAGAGCCTTATGGTGGTCTGTATTGACCACCATGAGTTAATGGGTTAATTAGAGCCTTATGGTGGTCTGTATTGACCACCATGAGTTAATGGGTTAATTAGAGCCTTATGGTGGTCTGTATTGACCACCATGAGTTAATGGGTTAATTAGAGCCTTATGGTGGTCTGTATTGACCACCATGAGTTAATGGGTTAATTAGAGCCTTATGGTGGTCTGTATTGACCACCATGAGTTAATGGGTTAATTTAGGCCTTATGGTGGTCTGGATTGACCATCATGAGTTAATGGGTTAATTTAGGCCTTATGGTGGTCTGTATTGACCACCATGAGTTAATGGGTTAATTAGAGCCTTATGGTGGTCTGTATTGACCACCATGAGTTAATGGGTTAATTAGAGCCTTATGGTGGTCTGTATTGTCCACCATGAGTTAATGGGTTAATTAGAGCCTTATGGTGGTCTGTATTGACCACCATGAGTTAATGGGTTAATTAGAGCCTTATGGTGGTCTGTATTGACCACCATGAGTTAATGGGTTAATTAGAGCCTTATGGTGGTCTGTATTGACCACCATGAGTTAATGGGTTAATTTAGGCCTTATGGTGGTCTGGATTGACCATCATGAGTTAATGGGTTAATTTAGGCCTTATGGTGGTCTGTATTGACCACCATGAGTTAATGGGTTAATTAGAGCCTTATGGTGGTCTGTATTGACCACCATGAGTTAATGGGTTAATTAGAGCCTTATGGTGGTCTGGATTGACCACCATGAGTTAATGGGGTAATTATAGTTGCCTGGGGTTAATATTTTTAGTGCGAGTCCTTTCAGGACCTTTACGGTCCTTTGAGGACCCGCGAGGCGGGAAATTTAAAATTGAATTGCAGCAGGGTCACGATCGGTGCCGATCGGGGCCCCCCGCTGCAGGGGGTTTATGTGGGGACACTTCGGGGGTCCCGATGGGGACCCCCAGCATAGAGGGGGGTTAATTTTAAGTGCCGCGGCCGGGATTGGGTAATAGTGTGCCGCGGTCCCTTTAAGGAGCCGCGGCGGGGAATTTAAAAGTTTTAAATGCAGCGGGGGCCTGATCGGTGCCGATCGGGGACCCCCGCTGCAAGGGTTTAATGTGTGGGGGCTGCGGGGGTTCCTATGGACCCCTGCAGCAAGGTGTTCATGTGAGGACACTTCGGGGGTCCCGACAGGGACCCCCGCATTGAGGGGGGGTTCATTTTAGGTGCCTAGGGGGGGGTTTGGAGTACCCCCCACGGCAGGGCTTATGTGGGGGACTGCCGCGGAGGTCCCTTTTAGGACCCCCGCAGCACTTGATGAGGAGTGGGAGCCTGCGATATCATCTCGCAGGCTGTCACTCCTCATGTACATTTACGCAGTGTAGATACGTACGGGCCTGCTGCGTAGCTCATACGTTGCTCGCAGCAGGGCTAATTTAATAGCATTGTAAGTTAGAGAAACTTTGCAGTACGTAGGGCTTAAGTAGAAGCCTCTTATTTACGAGGCTGGAATTTAATGAGGCCCTATGTGTTTAAATTATATTTTCTGTCTAAAGCCTTTCTTTACTGCTATTTGTACACATATTGTTAATATTAATTACTGGTTAATTAAACAAATACATTTAACCAGAAAAGCACTTACACTGGCCCTTTAATGTATTTGTTGTGTACTCATTTAAAATACATTATTACATCCACAGTTGATGCTGCATGGTTAAAGATGTACATTATGATATTTATAATAAGGAACATTACCTTGTCCAGATTTTCAGACTTATTCCAAGTAAATGGCAATAGTAAAAAAAAAAAATCAGTGACAATGACTTTAAATGGGAGATAAAAGCAGAATTAATAGCCCTGTATATATAACTAAATAGAAATGTAATGTCTTTTAAAATACTTTATTTTCAACCAGTTTGATCTTATTGGCAATTTAAGGACAAAAAAATCACGTGCATCTGAAGAATCCTGGACAATTGTCAGTTTTTTTTGTTGAATACTTTGTTATAAAAATAATACGATTTTAAAGGTTTATGGAAGTTTCCCTTGTTTAACTTTGTCTAATCTAAGACATTCATAATCAGAAACATACATTCAAATGATTCATTCTATACACAAACAGATATATTTTTTTTAAACAGAGGCCCCTGGTACTAGCCAATACAAACGTTGCATTCAAGTATGTTTTTTTTTAACTCTATACTAACCTTGAAGCCAACAGCAAAACAAAGCAGAAATCCACATTGCAATGCCTGAGGACCTCCTTGCTTCCTTGTGGTGGGGACTACACATCCCATTATGATTTGCCAACACTGACGTCCCAGAGATTGCAACAATGTTAAAGCTGCCTGTGATTGGCCAAAATGAATTATGAATTGTATGCTAATTTAGGTAGGATTTTTCAGGGGCATACCTTTTTAAAATCAACTCCCATAAAAGCTGAAGAATTTTCCAAACTCTAGAGTAAGTTTATTAATGTTTATTTTGGGATTTTTTTCATGCACTATTTTTTTTTCATAAAATACTGATTCTCCTCTATCAGGTGCATTCATAATCCAGGAAACTTAAGTATGCCTTTAACATCTGCCTTACTAGATTACAACGTGATAAGGCTACATACGCTAAGACAAACAAAATAACTCCTTTTAGTAGATCTGATTGGGACATATCTTGGGACATTGCTTTGAGGACTCTATAAGGTTAATAATTGGAGAATTCTCGGATATGTCAAATCTTAGAAGCAACTCTGTGATACATTGCAGTAAAGGAAGACAGGGACGTACTATTATAAGACACTGAACAAGCTGGTGGTGTCACAGACCCCGTTTCCAGTTCCTGGGTCTTAGCCCATTAAAGGACAGACAGCTTGGCTCTAGACACTGGATTATGTACATAAACACCTCCATTGTGTTTGTAATCTGTTTTGTCCCATTGTTTGCCAGATAAAGTTAATCACATCTGATATGTGTTAGAGACAGCAGGATGTGTTTTGGAGATTAAGCCTATTGTTCCCAGGGAGCTACTGCTAGACCCCATGTGGGGACATCTCCTGTGATTGTCTGCTAACCCTCTCATTGTTACATTGTGTACACCCCCTCTGTATCTAACTGCTATAAATATTGCTGACTTTTCAAAATAAAACAGTTCACTTCTGGAGACATATAGAAATCGTGTCGTGTTATTTTGCTCCTGATCACTACCACAGGAAGGTTACTGAGCCTCCTGGAAGCACTGATTCCTGATTGAAAGACTCGGATACAGAAGCCAAATATCAGGGATCTGGTGCAGAGATTTTCAAGAACCCAAACGGTCCTTGTGGGTAGTTAACCTGTAATCTATAGCAGGTGGCCCTGGGCAGTAATAGCCCCTACCACCGGATTGTCACAGGTGGGAAGTATAATATTTAAAGAAAATGGCTATCAAGATATTTACACATGTAACTTCAATAATGCCAAATGGACCACTATGCAAACTACTTGCAAAAACACTTTGATTGTAGCTTGGAAAATGTAAGTTATCTAAATAGTTCCAAACATGCCTTGAGTCACTGGTACATTACAACAACTTGCAAAAACACTGGTACTCATTTGTATGTATTTTCCAAGGCTTAAGCATGTACCAAAACCTGAAAACTTACAAATGAATTGATTGGAACTAGTATGGCAACAAACATTGATGTAAGGTGGCAGATTATGTACTTTTTAATACTATATTGAACTATGATTCAGACTTATTATAAAATACATTCATATGATTATTTTATTAATGACCTCAAACTCTCATTTTTATTGCTTTCAAAGACCACTATAATTCAAGAAAAAGAGCACTTGTTTGTGAAAAAAGCTCACAACATCAACACCTGTGTTAGCTAGGGATATGAAAACATTTCTTTAGTTAAAATCAGAATTTATGAAGACCCTGTTTATGAAAAGAGGAATCCATTTTGTCTTTGTTACATCCTTTTCTGAGAGCTGGATTATGATGGTATGGAGAGAGGGGTGGAGGAGGACAAGGGAACAGAAAGAGGTCAGGAAGATTTTTTATATTATTGAATCTAATTCCTTCCACTTCACAGGACCAGAAGAAGGATCTGCATCAATAGATGCAAGCATTGCTCTCCAAAATTGTAAATGCTCTTCTCACACACACACAACCTCCACTTAAGTATCATGGATGCCTCCAGTGTCCAATCAGTAGTATACATTTTTTTTCTAGTTGAACACCAGTTTTATGTTTTTAAAATCCAAAATGTGAACTGGACAGTGGACCTGTAACTTAGGTTTTCCTCCAAAAAGGCCTATTTATAGAGAGTTTGGTGTCCATGTTGTTTTCCTAGAAGCACCTTGAAATCACATGAAACATTGTAAGGTATCCTAATGTGGATTGCTACCTTATCGTGGTGAAGTGGCTTGTGCTGTGAGATATACCATGTAGGGTCACCCAAGGTAGGTCATAGCAGAGAGGTGAGACAAATCAGGGTCCACTGGAGAAGGAACTGCCAACCCACTCCAGTATCTTTTCCAAGAAAACCTAATGGATAAGCACAAGCAGAGCCATAACAATGTGCCTGGCGTGCTGCAGTGCATAGGGTCACCGAGAGTCGGACACGACTGAAGGACTGAACAACAACAATCCTAGGGCCTCATTCAATTGCGATTTGACCAATCGAATAGGGCTCTAAATAAGCACATAGCATATATTTTTTAAAGTAGTTTTTAGTGAGTAAATATCTATCCAAAAGCAAGATTTTCACTAACTAAAAACTACTTTAAAAAATATATGTTATGTGCTTATTTAGACCCCTATTCAATTGGTCAAGTTGCAATTGAATGAGGGCCCTAGTGTGTTGCACAGTTCGGCTGCACAACAATTATAAAGCTATGCAATCCATATTGGGAATACACATTAAAAGCTTGTATCTGTTTTCATTTGCATACATTAGATGCCGAAGTAACTAGGGAATGGGTTTCCTGTTTGACTTGAGTTAATTGGCGACAGACGTAGGCTCTTTGGATCAAAAACATGTTAATATTTGTTTTACTTCACATGTGTTTAGCATGCATGTGCAGAGACTTTAAACATATCATTATACACTTCCTCTATCCTAACATCATACAGAAGAAAATAATTTAAGCTACAAAATCGCACCACCTAATATAGGGTTTACAGTAAATTCAAACTCCCTTCCCTGTCAACAAAGGATGTACAGTGTAAGTTAATATATGTTTGTTTTTAACAGTTGCTGGAACATAGGGTCTTAATCTATATAATTTGCCACTTGCTGTGACATTTGTTTATATTGTTATGACTACTTTAAGGACCAATGTAGGGTTTTATGTAATGTGATGCTGCAGACAGTTGCTTGCTAGATCTCTTAAAAATACAACCCCAAGAAATATTCAAATAAACAAGTAATAACATAAATTATAAATATGTGCAGAATAAAGTCTACAAAACCCAAGTGGAAGTTCAACAAAAATATAATTACAGTGGATATAAAAAGTCTACACACCCCTGTTAAAATTTCAGGTTTCTGTGCTGTAAAAATTAGACAAAGATAAATCATTTATTTTACCACCTTTAATGTGACCTATAAAATGTACAACTCAATTGAAAAACAAACTGAAATATTTTAGGTAGAGGGAAGAAAAAATATAAAAATAAAATAATATGGTTGCATAAGTATGCACACCCTTAAACTAATACTTTGTTGAAGGACCTTTTGATTTTATTACAGCACTCAGTCTTTTTGGGTAGGAGTCTATCAGCATGGCACATTTTGACTTGGCAAGATTTGCCCACTCTTCTTTGCAAAAACACTCCAAATCTGTCAGATTGCGAGGGCATCTCCTGTGCACAGCCCTCTTCAGATCACCCCACAGATTTTCAATTGGATTCAGGTCTGGGCTCTGGCTGGGCTATTCCAAAACTTGAATCTTCTTCTGGTGAAGCCATTCCTTTGTTGATTTGGATGTATGCTTTGGGTCCTCTCCATGTTCAGCTTTCTAGCAGAAGCCTGAAGGTTTTGTGCCAATATTGACTGGTATTTGGAACTGTTCATAATTCCCTCTATCTTAACTAAGGCCCCAGTTCCAGCTGAAGAGAAACAGCCCCAAAGCATGATGCTGCCACCACCATGCTTCACTGTAGGTATGGTGTTCTTTTGGTGATGTGCAGTGTTGTTTTTGCGCCAAACATATCTTTTGGAATTATGGCCAAAAAGTTCAACCTTGGTTTCATCAGACCATAACACCTTTTCCCACATGCTTTTGGGAGACTTCGGATGTGTTTTTCCAAAATGTAGCCTGGCTTGGATGTTTTTCTTCGTAAGAAAGGGCTTTCATCTTGCCACTCTACCCCATAGCCCAGACATATGAAGAATACAGGAGATTGTTGTCACATGTGCCACACAGCCAATACTTGCCAGATATTCCTGCAGCTCCTTTAAAGTAGCTGTAGGCCTCTTGGTAGCCTTCCAGACCAGTTTTCTTCTTGTCTTTTCATCAATTTTGGAGGGAGCTTCAGTTCTTGGTAATGTCACTGTTGTGCCATATTTTCTCCACTTGATGATGACTGTCTTCACTGTGTTCCATGGTATATCTAATGCCTTGGAAATTATTTTGTACCCTTCTCCTGACTGATACCTTTTAACAATGAGATCCCTCTGATGCTTTAGAAGCTCTCTGTGGACCATGGCTTTTGCTGTGGGATGCGACTAAGAACATTTCAGAAAAGACCAACTAGAGCAGCCAAACTTTATTTGGGGTTAATCAGAGGCACTTTAAATGATGGCATGTGTATGCTGACTCCTATTTAACATGATTTGGAATGTGATTGCTTAATTTTGAACACAGCTACATCCCCAGTTATAAGAGGGTGTGCAGACTTATGCAACCACATTAATTTTCTTTATTTTTTTCTTCCCTCCACCTAAAAGATTTTAGTTTGTTTTTCAATTGAGTTGTACAGTTTATAGGTCACATTAAAGGTGGAAAAAGTTCTGAAATGATTTATCTTTGTCTAATTTTTTTACAGCACAGAAACCTGACATTTTAACAGGGGTGTGTAGACTTCCACTGTATATATATATATATATATATATATGTATATATATATATATATATATATATATATATATATATATATATATATATATATATATATCAAATAAATAGTACATTTATGTTCCTATTTAAGTGTCTAAAACAAGATAAAAAGACTTGTTTCATGCCCAGAATTTCGAGAAATACAGTTATTAGACTGCATTCTGGGTAACTCGGCAGGGACATGCAAATGTGCCCACAAAGGCTTCTCTCTTGCAAACCATTACCATTTTGTATACTATTAGCTTGCTACATTGTTGACATTTTATTTTATCCAA
>CM050165.1:133628969-133978969 GCA_027410445.1 Discoglossus pictus | reverse complement strand
ATACAAAACTATGTAAAAACTCACCAGTCGTATTCTAGTCTGGCACTTGAATTATCTTGTTTATCTGCAATGTGGTTTCTGTGGTGTTGAAGTCATCCTCTGTCTCCTCCATATGCCACCCTGCCAGTATTCTTATTTCAGTAAACTGATACATCATGTATTTTATATCCTCCGAGAAAATAACAAAGGCTCTCAAAAAGCTAAATATAAATGTCTGCTTAGTTCATGGGTAACATCAATAGCATTACATCACCCTGGTTAATTGTGAAACGCGCCGCGATGGGTCTACATAAGGCAGAGCTGGCATAGGGGTTTAGCTGTTTACAAAATGTAGATCCCACATATGTTTTTGCTAATTTTATGTTTTTATTCTTTATTTTATACTATACTATTTATGGAGCCACAGCAGGTGCTAGACAGGACATGATCTGGGGATCAAGGGGATATGTTGGAACCAGGATCCGTTTGGCCATCAATAAAATGGATCTCAAGTGGCAGGTTGATAGTTTGATTATTTATATAAGGAAATTACAATTACATCACATTCCGCTTAATAGATGTGATTGTTTTATGATGTACAATGTCAATGTTTTCAAAGGGTGAGCAAGAATTAAATCATATTTGTATTTGGTTGCTAGAACAAAGGGTATGCTGAGAGTCTAATCCATATAATGATATCACTTGGCTTTTATGTTAACATTATCAATTACTGTACTAGAAACTCCTGGCTGATTGTACCTGGAAGCTTCCATACATGGCATCTAGTCTGCAAACAAATGGCATTAATTAAACAAATGTGGAATGCTTCTAACTTTTATTTGTTTCTTTTTGTTTGTTTTTATGAATGTGCTTTTATTGTAGCATAGCATTTTATTAGCTCTCATGTCATATCACATCTGTTTTAACAAAAATGTAATAAATGAGCAACAAAAGGCCCCATCTCTTGTAAAGATTTAAATAACCCAGGATCAAACATTCAATAAATGCATCATTATTCTAAGTAAAAATACTGTCAATTATACTTGAAATTATTTGAAGTTACATTATTGCCCATTAGTAGCATTTTATATGCATTTGTAATCACCCAATAAATGTTTGTGTGCATTTTGGTGGTTTTTATGTAGGTATAAGATGTTTTATGTATGATTATTTGTGAGGTGTATATCAGAATAAAAATGTGTGACTGTTTACAATGCTCTGTTAGAGAGATGTTATGTGTTTGGGTGTGTGACTATGAAACTCTTTTTTATATTTGCATATGACTGCAAAATCTTGTTTGTATGTGGGTGACTATGATATGCTATATTTTTGTGTGTCATAATGAAGATGCTATTGATATATATAATGAAATGTGAGATACTGTGAATATGAGTATGTATGGGTATGATTCTATATTGCTGTGTGTGTGAAATGTTATATGTATACATTATACTTGTAATGCTGTGTATGTATATCTGGGTATTTGATATTTTGATCCACTAGGAGTGCAATATGTTATGACACTAGGGAGAAGACCAATAATGCCATGAAAATGTACTGAATGTGGCGAGGTCACTGCCAAAAAACAACAGGGGTCATTGACTTACGGAAATAGTTCATTAGTGGCCACACAAAAAGTCCATCTTATTAGCAAAGATTGCTTTTTCTTATTGAGTTTGTTGATACTTACAACTCCAATTAGCATTTCTGTCTTCGTTTAGATGGAAATTTGCACATGTACGGGTGCAAAAAACATGGAGATGGCCACATAGAATAAGACAGAAGTCCACATCTGGACCCCATGCCTGACGCTCCCTACTCCTGATTAAATTTATATAATTCTCCAGCATCTCCATAAAAATGAGAAGTATTGTGTTTATGGAGAGTGTATCTGTACACGGTATTGTTCTCACCCATCGATTGAAACAAAACAGTCATATTTTTTAAATTTACTCTTTTGAAGAACTACACTATATTTTTTCAAAATATGTTTTTAGTATGAATAAAGAAAATCCAGCTTCTGTTTCTTTACGTTTTTATAAGTAATTATGCTGCTATGCCAACTTTATATATATATATATATATATATATATATATATATATATATATATATATATATATAATATTTTAGCATTAGATCATATGAAAACAAAATAATGGATTGAATTATTGTCATACGTAGACATTCCAGTTTTGACCCCTTGGCAATGAAAACATCTGTGAATAATTACTGTGCATTTGCTTTTTTTTCTATATTCATGGTACTGGGCGCCTGGATGTTTTTACCAAGGTAGGTTTGTCCCCTATAGAAAAAGACCTAAGAAACATAAGCAGTTGTATGCCTGTAACCGCAGGATCAATACTTGAAAAAGTGAAAAAAGAAATGAGAGTGTTCAATCACCGAAAAATGGTTTGCAATGCGCCATCAGACAACATAAGCTGAGTTCAATCATGTAATCAATAATAAGAAAGCTTGGAGCTGTGAGAGATGGCTGCACTTCTCTGATGAATCCTAGTAAATCAAGGGAAATTGGCTAGTCAGAGACTTAACCTCTCTTTTGCTCAATACTGTATTCAAAAATAAGTTACTGTCGCGCTCAATAGCAACAAACAATTGTAAAAATATATCAAGAAATAAGAGTTATTTTTTGTTATTATTTTAGTTTATTTCCATGCTATTTATTCTGTAGCATGCAAGATGTTTCTTACTGTCTTGGATGGCTGATAGCTAGAGGGCGCTCTCTATACAGAAGATTGTTATTAAAAATGAAGAATACCATAAAGTCCAAATCTGCCAGTATCCGTACTGAGTTTAAAGGACCAATGTAGCTGTAATATAATACTGTTTCCTTTGTTTATATAAAGGGCCACTGAAATGCATTATAGAATTTGTCTCCACCCTGATAGGGTTATCAATGGGAGTGTCGGGGTTTTGCCTGAGAGGTAGTTCTAAAGGGTTTTAAGAAAATTAAGAGAATAATCAATCATTGATAGGCTGCCCCCACAGCAATAGCTTGTTGCCAAGGGAAACCTCTAACATTACAAGCCCCCAGCCAATGGAGATCATAGTGTTGGTGCACATTGTGGGGTCTGAACATTTAGCAGTCACTCTACACCATTTTTATAGGGTGAAAAGGAATATTGAATACGTAACAAGCAGGGACCACTGACCAATATTTTGCCTTTTTTGTGCATGTAAGTTCCTTTTTCTGTTGTAACTCTCTTGTTCTAGGATGTAACCTCCTACAGGCCAGTCTATGAACTGCAGCATTTCACTTTTTTCTTTTTTTTTAAGTGCCGCCCCTCACAGGGAAGCGCCCCTGGGCGGCTGCCCAGTTGGCCTAATGGGTAATCTGTCCATGGTAACAAGGATTTCAAATATAACAGCAAACCTAATGACTAAGATTATTAAAGAGAAAAAAAAGAAAATAAACAGGTTTTAGTTTCTGGATAAAATTGATAGTTTCAACTGGAAAACCACAGATCATCGTCAGGTACTTATTTAACTTGGTCCCGTAATTTTATACATGGCTGAATTATATATGCTGTTGCATTTTTTTCCTTCACTATTGACCCTTTGATACTCTTGTGAGCTATTTAGGCACTGTAGGATGCACTGTTTATCTAATCTTTTATGTTCCTTTTTAATTTTTTTATTAATTAGAAGTTATTTTAAATGTATGAATAAATGGTCATTTTTTGTGAACCTTTCATTTCTCTTTACTTTATGTAAATGATTTCACTTTATAGGACTATATAGTAGTGTGTACATATAAAGTGTATAGTATTTTCTCTGCTTCTAACCTTTAGACACCTAATAGAGGCTCACCATTAACTGACATTAAAATGCATGTGCAAACAGCATCAAAGCCAGAAAATATAATTTACTGCATTCATGGTTTTTGCTGTATGCTTTCCTACCTCTCTTATTGTCCTGAGCACTGTTGAAAAGAAGACACAGATATTTCAACAAAGATAATAATTTGACAGATTTGGTAACCTGGGGCATGTCCACTTAGGATATGCAGGGTTTATGGGATTGTAGTTATAGTCCTCTTATCCTACAGGGCATGTTCCAGGTTGCCAAATGTGCCTAATTAGTGAAATGTTGTCTAATTTTCAGCGTTCAGGGTAATGAAATAGGTGGGGAGGGGTACAGCAGCAGTTAATAATGAACTTATAATAGATTTAACATGAAAATCATGTACACTGATCATTAAAATCTTTAACAATCTGACTTTATTTCCTTTTTTTACTATCTTGCCTCCTGGGTAATGAATAGGAAAAATCTGTTCATAATAAGTACAAACAGATTACCTTCAACAGGTTAGTACAAAGTATAACAATATTAATTAACCCTACTTGTGAGTGGTTCAAAAATTATTTACATTTCACGCTGTGATGACAAATTCATTGGACATAGGTGACAAACATTGAAGAGAATAAAGGTCCTGAGAGACAGACAGGAAATAAGAAAAAAATACACAGTGGTTTAGTATAAATAGGCTCAGGTTTCTTTTTAGAAAATGTTGCTTGTTAAACAGAGGTGTAAGTGCGCTTTCTATCTTTTGTGCCACTGTGCTCGTATTGTGCGAGTCAGGCTTTTAATTACTTAACTTATTAAACTTTACATCATGTCAACACTGAGCAAACCCCGTGTTTTTATTTGGCACAAGGAATGCAATCTGACACTAGGGGCTGTGGATGTTTTCCTCCACATAGTCTGAGTGTTATTTACTCCTGCAAAAAAACAAAAAAACACTCCTAATAATGTCTGTTCCTCATCACTCTTTAATAGCACTGTGTGTCAGCGTTCCCGTGCGTCATTCCTCCATGTTGACCGGTGCACAAAGCGAGGAGACCTGCAGCTTGTCCACATTAAAATCTCATTACCAACCAGAATGGCGAAAAATGACTCAGCCTAAAGCTGTAGCAGGGAAGTAATGTCCCTTTTTTTCTCCTTTGACATAAATACAAGGTGATTTATACTATACATGAAAATGTCCTGTCATACGCTAGAGGCACAAAATATGATTTGTGTCAGCATTTTTTTCTTCATATCAAAAATAAATTATATATAGATATATTAACCTATAATGCTTTTAAGGAACTATTTATGCAAAATATTGTTTTTATATATAAATGTGTTACTAGGCGACTGAATTACGGTAATTGTATTCTATTATTTTGTTTCACAGCTGGGACCTAAAGCCATGCCCATAGGAAGGAGCTTCACACTACCTGTGCAGTGCTACTGCATACAGATATAGATAGGGGAGTTTGCTAAGCACTTTCTCACCTGAGATGAGTTGAGAAGAGCTGAGATTATGTGAGAAGGGCTGTTCCTCACCATATAAATAGTACATAGTAAATCAGGAGATAACAAGAGATGCACTTGAATTGCTTAGTAAATTCCCCCCGGAGCATGTTACTGCTTGCAGGAGTATGATACATTGGTAGTTTGAAGCTCCTCAGCTCTGTACTTGGACTTAGTTCACAGCTGTGAAACATTGCATCCTACATGAGAGAAAACATGAAGAAAGGGGAAGTTCCAGAAGGTGAGAATCTACTCTGAAGGATTCCTAGAAGTGAAGTGTAAATATTATACGATAATACAATGAGGGGGATTAAATTAAGTCACCTAGTTAAACCATTTATATAAAATCAAAAATGTCCAAAGAGTCCCTTTAAAACAGGCATTGAACACTTCACAATTAAACATAGGCTGGTTTTATTTGAATGTTATTTTATGTAAAGATTCATTATACATAAATTAGGAAATAACATAATCTTTTTCACTTGACCATCAAATCAGTTTTATCGTAATTACAACATGATTAGTAATATTATTTATAAATGACTACATCACTGATGTAATTGTTAAACTGCATTTGGTTCCACTCATTGCTTTTTCTGCACTGAATCACTATAAACTAAAATAATTATGTGCAATTAGCCAATCATAATGTTAGGATATCAAAGTATTCAATTGATATAGACCCTCATTCAATTGAGCAGTTCGGGAGATTCGGTTCACAAGTGGAGGTCGCAAGTTATTTTGCTATTCAATTGGCTTCCGTTTGCGGGCTCCGATCGAGTTACGTGCTCCGAGCTGCAATTCATTGTGATTTGTAAAACAGCAAGTTAATGCCCTCCAAGCCTTTGATCCTTCATGGCCGCAAAAATCGCAAATCTCTATTCAATTGCTCCGATTCCCCCTCGCTAACTACTCCGTCAAGCCCGCAAATGGCAAATACCTAACCACAAGTTACTGGTACCAAGAAGGTCTTGCAAAGGGCTTACTTACTTACAAGCAATACTGTACTTTTATGAAGAGTGAAAGTGATGTTAGGTCTTAGAATTAATAGCACAACATTCTCCAGTTCTTTATTTCATGTTCAGTTTTCGTGTTATATCGATCACGGCAATCAATGTGAAGTCCTACGGGCTTGGAGGTTGAAAAATGGAGGTTGGATTTCAAAGTCCTACAGCCTTCGCTTACGAGTTACGGGCTTGGAGGTTGGTCATGATGACGATCTCTGTTTCCGTTGGCTGTTTCTGCATCAGGAGTTACAGGTTAGCTCCTGTCACATGTTCAAGCCCGCAAATGCTAAGTCCAACTGCAAATGGTTTCTGATTTTCCCTATCGGCCACTAACTTGTGGGCCCAGCCAATTGAATAGCATCGTAAAAGTAGACAGTCGCAGGCATTTGGCTGTCGGCGATCGAGATGCGAGCCCTGAATTGAACAAGGCTCATAGTGTCTGTGATTAATTATTTAATATTGCTATTTATAATGCTCTTGTGCCTAGAGTTTTTTTTAACAATTTTTTGACGTATATAATTGTTCATATTACTGCCATCTCTAAACCTTTATGTCATTTGAGTTTAAAGGACTACTGAACAATGAAAACCATATTGAGTATAAGAGCATAATTAAGGAGTAAAAGTGTCATAAAGCTAGACCTTCTTTCATTTGGTATATACATAAAAACAAACAAGTGCCTTTTTTGAATTACAGTGGTCATTTAATAAGAACTAACTGTTTGAGATTAAATATAATTTTCTTATTAAAAGTGAAAAATTATTTCAAAGCATCATTAGAGTTTCTTGAAATCATTATACAGTATTTTCCAGTACAATTTTTCACTCAACTGAATTTCTCTCTCTCTCTATTCTAAATATGTTTTTCTTCATGGGTGGAAAAATACATTTGATAGTAAGTCATTCCTTGGATAGATTTCATGATGCTAATTATATATTTCAACATATGTATCACACAGTTTCTGCTAGCTTGAGTGCAGCATCTATTCTTATCAGTTTAATATCCTGCCAATGCCAGGCCAAGTGATAACAAGAGCATGTTATCGCTATCTGCTCCTTATAAATAGAATTATCCCTTTATCTATAGCCCTGGAAGCAGACGCTAGTCTGTACATTGTAGAGGAGCAGTCTCCCATACAAAGGTGATGAAAGATAACACTGTCCAATGATTTAGAAATGCGTATGACAGACATAAATGTGACCTAAATATGGAAGGAAACAAAACTGTGTGTAGACTAATCTAGGCAATGAGGCAACATTGGTTCAACTGGTTGTGTGTTTCATCATAAGTAGGATATAGACGATGAGAAATGATATTGTAAGACTATGCACAAATAAAGGGTGATTGATAACCTATAGTACAGCTTGTATTCATCTACAATGTCTTTGTTTTACAAATGAACAGATGAGACTAAAGCTATGGAGAAAAGGTTTATGGCAGTAAAGATTTTATTTATAGGCAGCTGTATCAGTCATGAATGTATTTTTAGGCAATCACTAAATTACTTGTGACTGGTTAAAATATACTCCTTGGAAGAGACTGGAGTAGGACACACAAATGGAAAAAACATTCTTTAGTCTGCTAGGTCCATATGGATGATGCAAAAGCACACGGAACCCTGAGATTGAATCCAAAGCTAAATAATACTACATAGTTATATATGCCATAGTGAGCAGCTTGAGATAAAGATTGTACACATCATATTATATAATATTTATGAATAAACCTCCAGAAATAACACGTTAAACATCTGTAGAGTTTATGAAATTATTATTGTTGTTCAGTACTACAATCATGTCCGACTTTCAGTGACCATATGGACACAGCACACCAGATATATCTTCTTTGTTTGTGGTTGTACTTATCCATATGGTTTTCTTGTAAAGATACTTAAGTGAGTTATCAGTTGTGGACTGCAACTTGCCTTACCTTTCTGCTATGACCTGCCCATCTTGGATGACCTTACATGGTTTAGCTCACAGCTTCATTAAAGTACACAAGACCCTCAACTATGACAAGGTAGAAATCCAGAAGGAGTATGATACTATAGTAACCGTTTAAATACAGTCTTACATATATATGTACTCATTCTGGTGAAATTGTCAATTTAGAAGCATTACACCCATTATCTACTGAATATAACACTTTTCTCACAAAATATAACATTAGTCACATCATCCTTATTACTTTAAAAATGTCCGTAACGGAAATAATTCTCTAATGATCTCAAATTCTGTCCCATTTATTTTTTCTCAATCCTATTAATTCATTTTGCCAGCACCAGAAGCTTATCCTGTTAGCACAAGATGCATATTATATCATTTGGTTCCATATATTTTTAGAAATTGAGGTAATACATATTTGCTTTTTGTCTCTTCACTTTACTTGATATATCACTCATATAATGATTTTTTATCTACATCACATTTAAAGGGATATGAAAGTTTCATGGATTAATACATTTCTGTACTCTACAGGCAAAAAGCAGCCTATTTTTATGCATAAAATCTTATAAAACATGTTATTATTATTAATATCTAAAAATCCCTCTAATAATTATGTTGACATCTCCAGGGGGTGTCTACACAGGCATAACCCCCCCCTTTAATCAGCATGCAGCATCAGGGGAGCAATATTAACCCAATATTTACCTGCTGTTGCTTGCTCAGTCAATCTCCTTGCAGAATACTGTCTCTATGTCAGCAGTAATACATAGCACATATCAGTGATACACTACATATCTCAGGCTGCTTTGCACGAAAAACAGGAACCCAGAGTTAATTCAAAAGTTTCAGCTAACCTGATTGGCCAAAACAAATCATTTTACATTTAATGCTAATTTAGCCAGGGTTTTGGGGGTGCTAGCCCTGATTTCTCACTGTCAGAAATTACAAGAGATTTTGCAGACTTCAATGTTTATGTTGGGATTTTTTCATGCAAAAAATGTTTGCGTACCCTACTATTTCTCCTAAATAGCACATTTAGCCTCACCAATATAAAGCAGAAAGAACACTAAACCAAACTCTGGTAAAGTAATGTCTTGATTCATGCCCAGCATAGATGTGTAATTATTTCTTAGTCAGAGTCCTTTACAGTCTATTATTTAATGTAATTTTCATTGGATTTTTCTTCGGAATTAACAAGGGGGATAGGAGAAAAGTAGCAATTAGTCTTGCATCTAATTCTCAGAGCTCTAAAGGTAAATATCAGATGTTGTTATGGACTCCAAGGTAAACCAGCACAACTCAAGACCTCTGCAAAAACTTTTGCCTTACACTGCACACCGGGCAGATTTATAGTCAGAGATGTCTTTTTCAGTAATGAGAAATTTGCCTAAAATTACTCCGTAACAGCACATCTGTGCTATTTCAATACCAGATGTTTTTTTGCTTACAGAGTAGTAAAGTTTAGTTGGAAATATTTTATTACATGACTTTTACTTAGTTCTGCAAACTGCCTTTGTTATGAAAAGAAATGCAAAAACCTTTGTTACATATTTATGAAAAACAGTAAATATAATACAGTGGTTTGCATTTAACTAGTAAGGGATAAATAAGAGATAGTTTTGGAGCTGTAATACAAAGCAGGATAACTAACCATGAAATGAGAGGTACTCTTTACGTGGGTCTATCAAAAAGATGAACTAATGCTTTCTGCTCTCATTAATTTGTGTTTAATTATTATTTTTGCAAGCAAATAACTTTATTGTTTTACAATTTTGTTTGACATTTAAGTTTTAAAAAAAGAAGGCATATTTAAGTTTCATGGATTATGAATGCTCCTGAAACTTCCTGATAAGCATATATTTAATAATTTGTTTTGGCCAATCAGAGGCAGGTACAATAATCACTGCAGCAAAGCATCATGGGATTTGTAGGCTTAGTTCCCAAAACCACACCTCTCTCTTCTCCCTTGAATGATTCAACTCACCAATGCTGCTGTAGCTTTCTGCATTTTTTTCTGCTGTTGAATTGAAGGTTAGTATAGGTTTAAAAAAGTTCTTGAATGTCATTTTCTATTGCTTAGTACAAAGTGTCTATATAGGCATGTTTTAAAAATTTGGTGATTTAGTTATCAATATATTAAATTATTTTGTTTACACAAACAATCCCTCTAAGTTGGACTTGGGTGTGCATGTTAATTGTGTGTGTCGCAAATCCTCCAATATATACAAAACAAATGTAAGATTTAGAAAGAGATAAAGAAATACAGTTAGATAGTTGTGAAGAATTCATTATCATTAATAAGCATTAGTCGGTAATGACTGTATGGTGACAGTACTCTCAACCAAGAATACCCTGTTTAAAAGAAAGGGGGAAGTGCCATATCATTAGTCTTAATGTCCTAATAATTATTGTGAATCCAATTAGGCATATGAAGGAGCTAGACTGTGGTTTGAGTTATATGACTTCCTCTGGGTGTCGGTGTCATTAGAGAGAGCAAATGTGCTGTAGTGAGAACCATTATTGACATTCTTTCCTGAATGATTAGGAAGGATGGGGATTGGTATATTAAGATCAACTTTAAAAAAAAAAGTTATTTATAATTATTTTTATTTCTAAAAAATTCTGAAAGCTGGACCATTACAGTGGCTTGTTAAATAAACTACTACTAGTTATTATTTGTTTTACTGATGACATATATTACAGATGGAAAAAGATCTTCCACCATATTTTATTCAGTACCCCACTTGTAGACCATCTTGACTTTTTACACCCGGAGAAACAACATCACCCATGAGCACCAAGCGAGGCCAGGATTTCAAAATGTTCTTGATTGAGCAACTTGTACACAACAGAACTATCTTGCAAATTCTGTCCTGAAGGTTATATACATACTAGCCACTTGCCCGTCACAAATGAGGGGATAATATTGTATATTTCTAATCCCCCCCCTCCGTCTCTTTCCACCCTCTCCCGTTTCTCTTACCTGCCTCTCCCTCCCCTGTGTCTCTTTCCCCCTATCCTTTGTCTCTTTCTCCCCTCTCCCTCCCCTGTGACTGTTCCCCCCTCTCCCTCCCCTGTGTCTCTCCCCACCCTCTCCCTCCCCTGTGTCTCTTCCTCCCCTCTCCCTCCCCTGTGGCTGTACCCCCCTCTCCCTCCCCTGTGTCTCTCTCCCACACCTGTGTCTCTTCTCCCCCTCTCCTTTGTCTCTTCACCCCTCTCCCTCGGTGTGTCTCTCACCCTTCCCCCTCTCCCTCCCAAGTCTCTATCCCCCCTCTGTCTCTTCCACCCTCTCTTTTGTCTATTTCCCCCCCCTCCCCTGTGTCTCTCCCCCCTTCCCCTACTCTCTCTCTCCTGAGTCTCTTCCCCCCTCTCCCTTCTCCTGTGTCTCTTCCCCCGCTCTCCCTCCCCTGTGTCTTTTCCCTCCTCTCCCTCCCATGTCTTATTCCCCCCTCTCCTGTGCCTCTTAACCCCTCTCTTTTATCTCTCTCCCCCTCTCCTGTGTCTCTTTCCCCCCACTCCCCTGTCTCTCTCCCACCCTCTTCCTGCGCATTAAGCATGCACTGCACCTACCTCGCAATACAACTCACAATTTGCGGCCATAACTGCGAGCGTTACACACAAACTTGCAATTACGACAACTATATATGTGATTGTCATACACAATACAGCATATATTCTAAAATTTCAGAAAAAAACTGCGAGCGTTACACACAAACTTGCAATTACGACAACTATATATGTGATTGTCATACACAATACAGCATATATTCTAAAATTTTAGAAAAATTCAATGTCCAGTAATACCCACCAATAGAGTGTTAGCAGCTTCCACTCTCAGTTGTTTTGAGGGTTAAATTCCAGTGTCATTTTGCAATGTTAATTTAAGATACATTAGAAAAGAAAACACTAATCCTCCCAATAACTTCACTGCATTTTTAAAATGTGGTTTAACATGCAGGATACTTTTAATAGCCTTTGAAACGTGGGTCTGGAATTCATAGTCTGAAAGGCTCCATGGTAATTTAGCAGAGAACAAGTGGCCTGTACTGCTTTCTTTAGAAGTGTGAATGCAACTGAGGAAACCTTAGCATAGCTAGTAAAACCAAGAAGCAATCAGTGTGGAATTATAAAACAGGCCTGAGAAAATGCACAATGGGCCTGTAAGAATTTTATGTCAATTTGTGCTCCATAATGGATAAATAAACAGCGGTTTTATAACAAGGCATACAATTAGGATGAAAAGCGCAAGTTAGGTTGTTTACGTACATAAAAAATAAAGCCAGACCCATGTTACAATTGTTATTATTAAATATATTTGTAAGACGCCAACTGTATTCCATGTTAAAGTATGTTAAATGTAATTAAGGTAGAGTACTTAATTCTAATGAATAGAAAAATAAAGCCAAGCAGAATGATAAAAAAGATCTACATTGAACAATAATCCTTGCTATAAAAACATTGAAAATAGTATGTGTGTGTGGGGGGATTACATATTTACATAGCAATTGACATTGAAAAATGACTTTTAGTCCATCAAGGTCCACCTTTTTTATATCTCATCTCAAGTGATCCAGAGAAAGGCAAACAGAAACAAAACAAGTTAAACTTTGCCAATTGTCTCAAAAGGGAAAAACATTAAATTCCTTTACAAAATCTCTTAAAATAATAAGAATATATTAGTGTATAAGCTAATAAGTGAGGGTCCAGTGGTAAAAAAAAATCTCAAACATTTTTTTAAATGCCATCCTGCTTTGTTTAACTTTTACTGTAGCTTGACTGTGAATTGCAAGGCGATAATGACTACAGTATATACAGTTCCCTCACAGCCTGTGTCTGAGATAAAGGCAACATGACACTGTGCCCAAAGTGTTCTCTCAAGAGAACTGAAACACCAAGCACACAAAAGGCATCTGACATGAATTATCAGTCTCTGAGCCGCCCTGTTCACCAAACAGCTGGAAGCGATCCTCCGTGTAACAGGTCAAAGCCATGAAGCAGAGCTAATACTTGGCTGTCTCCTCTCACTACCACTGAGGACCATGGGCCAAGCATGATGTTGACCTTTTGTCTGGTGGTCCCAGAGACATGAAAAGGCACTGAGGAAACTTCTATTCAGAGCTAATGCTTGGCACACACTTTCTCTTTATCTTGTAGGAGTTCAAGGGTACGTGGTCATTAAGACACTCCAAAGGACTTCCTTTGAACGAACTTCTCTCACCTCTGATTCCTTTATAGAATTATGGACTTCCTACATAGCAGATGTCCAGGGATCATTATTGGCAGGATACCAACATGAAAGGTTAACACAGACACACATTGATTCTTCTGTGTGTGTTTTGTGAGTGTATGGTTATATTGAGAATGTTACTTCTGGCTCCTAAATATTTTGTAGAAGTACAATTAGTACATAGTACATAGTGTTATATGTTTTTCTCCACACCTCAAAACAGAAAGAGTGAATGCAAATAAAACATGACAACATGCTAAAGAAGTACCTTTGTAAGAACATGCCACTTTCTATATCAATGCACAAAAGGAAAGGCACTCGCGTACCTCCTATCTTCAAAGGCTTTTTGTTCTCTTATTAAACATTGTTCCTTGGGCATGAGTTTTCCTCTTCCAACTTTAATGTGGTCAAGTGACTGACAGCATTCACCTTAAGCCTACTGATGTGTTGTCAGACAATGTCCAGACATACACTTAGCTTATTAAAAAAAGGTCTATTATTTAGTATGGCTGAGCTTGAGTTGTGTAGATTTTTATATACGCAGAGAGAATTTATAGTATCTCATGCCAAAGCTACTTTCTCAACCTGCTCCAGATGGCTACTATGTGAGAACATGCACTTCCCATTAATGCAATATTTAACTTTTTTTTTCTGCTACATATATAGGGAAAATTGTATTTATGTGGGTAGTGGCCTGTCCCTCCATTCCTATTATATTTACATCTAGCTTTACCTCCATGATGAGCATAAAGCTACCCAGATGGTGTATTAAGATAATCTTGGAGACACATTATTATTTTAATATATTAATAAATACTTGACATATTTTAAATTCAAGAGATACAGTGAATACATAAGACAAACATGACAATTATATATACTGGTGCACAAGGTGTTGAGGAAATATAAAATTCAATACAATTCGGATAACATAACAGTAAAGATCTCCTAAAAGCATGTTAAAATACTTTTTAAATTCTTGATAAACATGCATTTTTCACAGAGAGATCAAATCGAATCGGTGTTTACATGGGTGACTAACTGCCTACAGCTATGTGTTGTGAGCAAAAGAAAAAAGAGATTAATCCTTACCAAATCCATCTTTGCAGAGCATGGAATGCTGGAATCACTTAAACAAGTCAGTTATGGGTTAACTGGTCAGCACATTCCTGAGTGCATGGAAATCTGCTATCAATCATTGGCTTCACCACAAGTTATTATGGAATTATGAGTTAAAACTGATAAATGCACTTAGTTCTAGTAATAATATTACTGTATTTTACCCAATTTAAACTTTAACAAGTAAGTTAATTAAACAAAATCTATGCCAACAGTGTGTCTCAGACTTGCACAACGTTTAAACAAATCAAGAATGAAAGTAAATAATGATATTTTTTACTATAACTTAATTAAACGTACATTCAGTTTGTCCTAGATTACAGCCTACACAAATAACGACATCAGTTATCAGTTCAACTTGTATATTCACTCCGTTGTTACATATTTATTCTCTCTGAGTTTACTTACTCATTGTTTTCTAGTAGTTGTTTTTGGCATTGATTATTGCAGGAATGGTAGACAGCCAAAAGTAAGTGTTAAAATCACTATAATTAACAGGTCTTTATATGGCCACAGGCCAACGCTTTGCTATTCCAACATCATTGAGGTATTTTGCCAGTAAAGGTTATTCAGAGTGACACTTACTACCTTGCCAGAATCATGAAACTGTAAGAATATAAAAAAATAAATAATAAAATGAAACTCATTTGTTTGCTGTAAGTGCTAACACTTAATATTCTGTATAATGTTGGCAAAGACAGAAGAGTTTATTACAACAAAATAATATAAGGTCAATGCACATGTTAACCTATATAAGTATGTACAATATTATATAAGTTGGCACCCATAGTGCTTCACATTTTTTTTCAGGTCTGACATAGGGATATTTTAAATTGCCTTTTCTTGTAGGCAGTGGCTCATCGCTGCAATTATATTATATATTATGGTGATATTATTCCAATTTGCCGATTGAAGCTTCCCACAATATAATTTTTCGAGTAGAAAAATATTTGACTGTATATCTGACAACTCTTCATCTATAGCTCTCTCCTACTTCCTCGCAGTTGAGCCTCTCCTCCATACCCAATGTTGTCTCTCCTCTCACTGACCATTGACATCTGTCTCTTCCTTCTTTTATCAGGATGGATTTATCAATATACTTTGGTATCCACTCCTCACCCATGTCTCACCTCCATCATTGGCTAGTGTAACCAATCAGAGGCTTTACAGTGGATTTATAGCTTATTCTTATGTGAAATTGTAATTTTGTAAGTATTGTGGATTGTTATTGGATAGAGTGGTTGGTTGGAGACACAAAGGAAACCTGTTCTTACAGGTACATGTTATGTAAATACTGCCTTGGTCATGACTGCTTCTCTCCATTGCTTGTCGCTTTCCTCCCTTGCTGTTTTGGCTCTATCTCTAACAGTGTGTAGTTTTAGTTAGTTTGGCATCAAGTCAGTGTGCTATGTTTGCCCTAGAACCACTGAAAGGGAATATGAGGTGACGGCCATATCATAGAACTGTATAATAGATCAATAAGAATTAATTCTGTTTAACATGAGCTATGTTTTCTAATTATATTAATTTTGGCTACCAATATATTATAAGAAACAAGCAAACAATTTATATATTATAAAAATAAAGAACCAATGTCATAATTACTTCACTTCTACCACTTTCTAGTTTTACACACTCTCCCTGCCCCAGATCATGTATATACACATTCATTCTGGCTGAACGCCTCTGTATGGGAATGATTTAATTGTGAAGTCCAAACCCGTCTTTAAGAAGATATTTATTTTGTCATGGCTCCAATTCTAGGGGGTCACGGTGCCTTTGGTTAGCTGCAAGTGTTCTAGAATTAATCTCCCTCAGACAGCTCAGCCTATAACAGACACTGCCCATAGAAATGCAACTGAACACTTGCCTTATTATTATTATCCTTTATTTGTAACGCGCCAACATATTCTGCAGCGCCGTACATGGGTTAAATACAAGGTAAAAACAGTTTTAATACGGTGCAAACGAATATTGGGCCCTGTTTTTGATATTATATATTGATTCTGCTTTAACCTATTTACTGTACTTTGTTTTGTCCGTTTAGGAGAGCTGGATGATGGTGTTTTCTTTACCATCAAGAACCATTTTTAGTAGATTATATGGAGTAGAGAACATTGTATGAGATCCATAAAGATACAAAATTAAGGAACACTTAAATTATTGATTTTTCATATCATGGCAGGTGTCTAATGCACATGTGTATCACAGGACAAAATACTGAAGAATATTAAAAATATATTCTTGGAATCTTTTCAATTTCATTCTGCAACAAACACCATTACACCTAATTGCTTTGAACGCTAAATGACCATTTTCCACAGAGCTAGTTGCCATATGTGGTGTTGCCATAGTAACTCCAGAGGCTAGAGATTAAGAAAACAATGTTTTTTTTGGTACAAAAAAACATATTTTTTTTATCTAAGTGCAGAGATTGCTTAAGGGAGAAGATACCGCTTAGAGTTACTGTCAGGAGGTTCATGAGGATTATTGCTTTAGGCAGAAAAATAATATTTGTAGTATAAGGCTGATGAACATTATTGCAGTCCTTGAAGGTTAGAAACAGGTTAGATTTTAAAGCTATCAATTTCTAAGCAAAGGTAGTTTAGAACAGACATTTTGACTTGCCAACACATGCTTTAAAAGGGATTATCCTTAAAACCATGGCTCTGTGCACTTGTATTGTACTCTTCATGTAAAAGGCCTTATATCTAATTTTGTGTGACACTTTTTTGCCAGATAATAGTGATAAACAAATTCTACCCCCAAAAAAATATAATCACATATATAGTTGTGAGCATATGAGTTGTTGCTAACGCTTGCGGGCTCGCCGAAGGCGCTCCTTGCCAGCAACTGCGACCCTCGCAAACTTTCCGTCGTAACGCAAACAAAATACAAGACGTTATGACCCATTACGACCTCGAAAAAACGGCTTCGACACGCGCACATCAAAACATCAAAAATTGAACAAATACACACGACAAATACAGCAAGAGGGAGCATACAGGACCTCGAAAACTAAAGTTACACCTCAATTTAACTGAAATTAAAGCAGTTTAGACACTAAAAAATTCTCTAAGCGAGAGAAAAACTGGCCGCTGAAAAAAACGAGGCTACAGCAGTCTAAAGACGCAAAACACCACCAAACACCTACGTATTTGCCGAAAAACACCTACGAGATTAGAAAACAAGGACGCAACCCGCGCAACCCCAAAAACATTACAAACACAACAAATACAAACAACAAACACATAAAAAGGTTATTTACAGCAAGGGGGGGCACCGAGGACTTCTGCAAGTGAAGTTACACCTCCATTTAAGCACAAATTTCGGAGTTTAAAGACCCAAAAATCACCTAAGCGAGAGAAAAAATGGCCACCGAACAAAACGAAAACAAAGCTAAAGGTCCCTAAACACGCAAAACACTACCATAAACACGCAAAACACCACCTACGGATATTCCAAAAAAGCCCACCAAACAGCTACGTATATTCCGAAAAACTTGCACGACATAGAAAACGAACGACGCTACATCAGCCACATTATATACACCAAACACCCTTAGCTCACTTACAATTTCATTGCCATTATTTTTTGACAGGCAATTCGCTAGTATATTATAATATTAACTGCAGACACTTATAAGAAAGCATAGCAAAATTGGTTGCCTTGTGGAATAAAATTGGCAGAAGAGGCATAGCGTCTAACAAGTCCAGAGGCTTGTTAAAAAAAATCTAAATCTTCCCTTTGTTCCACATATTGTTTTCTGGTTAATTTATAGGAACTAAAAGACAAATTGTACCCTTGAACCCAAGTGCCCCAGGATCCTTCTAATTAAAGGCTACTGCAAAGTACAGATTCTTCATATGACACTCTTAGATCCCCTCTATATTCCTACATGTTCCCCCTGTACAGATACTCATGGTCAGGAGCACATTGCTGCAGGGCAGACAAGGGATGCCTTGCACCATTACAGCGAATCCAGAATAACATCATTGTAATCAAAGCTCTGTCTCTGTACCCTGAGGGGAAGAGAGGCCCGGTGTATTGATGTCTGTCCTCATGAGAGATTTTGATTAAGGTCACATGAGGCCATGGGCATCTAAGGTGGAATTTCATATTTCACTTAAGCTCAGCCTTATATCTACCTGAACATAAAATAGCTGTGTGACATTTCAGGAAAAAACCTATTAGTTTCTAAGCAGCAAAAAAATAAAAGCAACTACACATGGCTTGTGATGCATTATTTAGTTCACACAAAAGGTTTATTTTCAAGTTGCTGGTGGGTCAGCTGGCATTTTCCTCTAAAATCTTATACAAATCAATTTGTAAATTATCTGCTTCTACTATTCATATATATCAAGAGTGCACTATGTATAGTTTATAATGTACTATGTGATGTATACAGTAAAGGCTTTTTGTTTTCGTAGTCTGTGTAAATTGACTTCCCCATGAACAACATCATACTCTTTAAGTGAATCCACTACGGACTCGCAAAAATATGACCTTAACGGACAACCCGCGCACAACAAACATTAAAAAACACAAAAATACACACAAAAATTAAATAAAAACCTTACCCACAGCAAGGGGGGACACCCAGGACCTCTGCAACACAGCTTAAACTTTGAATTCGGTCAAAGTTTAGACACTCGAAAATCCCCTAAGCGAGAAAAAAAATGGCTGACGAAAAAAAACAAAAACAAGGCTACACGACCCCTAAAGCCGCAAAATACTGCAAAGCAAATACGGCTTTTACAAAAACCCAAACGACCTACAACATACACCGTTATTAAGGACGTTAAATCATCCACACCTGCGTACCACATACACATTCGCCGCCATTTTACAACACTAACTTACAGAATGCGGAAGTACACAGCTACACAAACGGCTTCCCCTCGCGCACGCAGCCTATTTACACTACACACTGCACACATTGCTAACACTTACACCTCAGCTCCACAACAGTGCAAACCTACATTGTATGCTGCAGGAACATAAAAACAGATTGTTAGCTCTTCAGCACATTGCTTGCTGCATATATTAAATACAAACAGGTAACGTATATTAATTTATGATTTAATTAATTAATTCATTACAATTAAAAATATATACACAAAACAAAAAAAAATTAACACCACACTATCGCAAACAACCACAAACACCTTCACCGCGCCACCCACAAGGAGCGCCAATGGTGCTCTTAGGACACAAACTACACCAGGGGAGAGCCTTGCAATAAGCAACAAAACAAGATCACTGCGCACCTAATAAGCGCAAAAGCGCCTATGATAACAACAAATACACCAACCCAGAGGCTCTCAATGAGCGCACAAGGATCTCAGACCACCAAAACACTTACGCTCTGTGGCAAACAGCATTACTTGACTTACAATTTTATTGCCATCACTTTTTGACGGGCAATTCGCTAGTTTCTAATAATTTAGGGTAACTACCATATGTGTTATTTTTAAAGGGTCAGATCTATAAAATATTTGGTAAACTGGTAGTTACACATACTGCACAAAACTGCTTAAAGGCAGCTATAAGATGACATTTTGTTATCACAGTGGAAGACTTTACTGATGTATTCTTTAATTAAGAAACACGTATACTGTTCCCACGCAGCTTACAGAGGCTGACGAAATGGAGGTCACATGACAGAAGTTCTTTCTTTATTATTAATAGTCTTAAACAGAGGTATTAGCTTTATTGCGAATGTGTTGGAGTATAGAAAATAAGGAAATCAACAAAATTAATGAAATTTTACATAGGATGGTGCAAAGATCATCAGGTGATTACTATTTTAAGAAACCCTGCTAGATAACAAAAAAAGCCAATAAAGCGATTGAATAAAACATAAATCAGCATTAATCCCCTTCTTATGTTTTTGAGTTTTATAAACGTAACTGTTTTAAATACTGCTGTCCCTGTAAGGGAGGGGTAGCTGGTAGGCAGACCTTGATCCAAATCTGGAAATATGACTTCTTTTTTCTCGGACCTTCACTGCTTCCTTACTTTTACTTTTCATCCCACCAAAAGTTTCCAAAACTTTAAATAAACTATCACTTAGGCCTCTGACGGTATGTAAACTTGAGATCAAAACTTAGGGTGAACAACAGTATAATACCTTGCTCTGTTGGAAATTGTCATTAACACCTCAAGCTTTTATTATCTTCATTTTCCTATTAAAGAGTAGACATTTCTACAGTATGTACCGTATTTATCGGCATATAACACGCACCGGCGTATAACACGCACCTCATTTTAAGAAGGAAATTTCAGGTAAAAAAAAAAAAATTCAAATAAAGAACTTTGAAGCAAGGTGCACCCGGTATATGCTAATGACGTGGCGCGCATGTGACGTCACATGCGCGCCGGGTCAGGGTGCGGAGGCCGGAACAGAAGCAGGTAAGTGAGGGGGAGTTATTTAGGGGGGGTTTAGGTTGAGGAGGGGGGGGGGGGGTTAGAATGAGGAGGGAGGTTGAGGATGAGGAGGGGGAGGGAATATCGGCGTATAACACGCACCTATAATTTGCTCCCTATTTTCAGGGAGAAAAAGTGCGTGTTATACGCAGATAAATACGGTACATATCAGTATGCTTCTACCCCCAAAATGGAGGCAAGACTACTCTGCACAAGATGGTAACAGAAACCCCAGATGTACTGTATGTTTCGGTCTCTGGTCGCAAGAGACTGAAATCTACTTTCCTATGTCATTTTCAATGCATTATTTTGAAATATTTAAATACCGAAAAAAATCTAATCTCTGAACCTTGATTATATTTTTACTAATACATTTGGACCTTAGAGTATTTTGTGAAAAATAATTTACTAACCTTGTTGGAAAGGATAATAATTTACTGCCAAACACAAAACCTAAGAATCTGTTCTTTGCAATAACTTTCCCAGACCAAATATGACTACAAAAACATTTAACTACATAATTTATATTATTACTAGCTAATTGGTTAGTTATTAAGCTAGTTGGGATTTTTGGATGAAATTGCTGACATTATACTTGAGTGTAGATGAGTCCTTAAAGAACAGAAAGTTCCCATTTGTGTAACATTCATATATGGAAGTCTAACTTCTCAAGAACATTTCAATAACCAATCAACTTGCTATTCAGAAACCAGCAGCTATTCTTTCCTGTATTTTCTGACCTTGACAAATAACCTTATACAACATAAAATCATTTTAAAACGGACAATTCTATTTTTTCCCAAACTTCCCAACTTGTACAAATACTCATTTGATGTGATCCTTCACTTATTTTTGTTATTACAGAATAATTAAAGTATCAGTATTAGCTTGTTCATTTTCCCCTTTTATAACTAGCTGCACTAATGATCGCTTGACTGAAATTAAATTTGCTGACTACAGTAAGGGATTCTGGGAGAATTTCTCAGCTTCTCCCGTCTGCTGTAACTGTTTTTCCACGAGCATCATTTATCACTGTCACACCTTGAAACTGCTACACAAGCCACTCATTTCCAGTTCCTCTACAATGGTTTACCACATAATCAACTCCTTTCCAGACTTGCATCGTCCTTGAAGTGCATTTATTTTCAATAGTGCTATTTCTTATAAAGAAATTTTAACACTAATTCAGGTTTAGGTATACAGCTGTCTTAACTTTCGGCCTAGTTTATTTTTCTTATAGGCTGCAAAAAATATATGTTTAAAACTGGTATTTGAAGTGACTCTGACCACTTAAAATAATTATATTATTATAGGGAAACTGAGTGATGCAATTATGTTACTTGGTAATGACAGAGTATAATAAAACACATTTCATTGCTTTTTCAGCTTTATAATATGTACAGGTAATTAATTGACTATAACACCTAGCCATAAAGTGATTTTTTACCTCATGCTAGATCTAATGGCAGGTAATTGATGGGCCAAGTTAATAATGGTAAAGAAGAAACATGAAGGGGTATTCTAGTGAAATCTGAAAAAGAATATATATATATATATATATATATATATATATAAATGTATATATATATATATCCATAGAATTCCTTGTGATGTATATTTTCCATAGTAATGTTGGAAAAGCCTTCAAACTTATAAGTTGTTTTCAAGTCTTAATAGTGATTATGCCGCACCAAACTAACTACGATATATAATATTTTATCAAAAAAAATTGTAAATATTTCTAAAATGTGTTGCACGCATTCGGGAGGAGCTCTCTACTCCACCCCGTATTCAACATTTTGCATGAACACTCTATTTGGAAATTTGGAAGTAATCAAACCATTATACCCAGTCTATAATATATATATATATATACATATATATATATATATACATAAATAACACAACACTCCATTTGGTCAAACACTACCACATAAACAGAAGCATTCAGAGTACTAATTTGATTAATAACCTCAGCAGACAAGGGATACTTTGCCTGCAACAAATTGAAAAATATGTCTTTAATTAATGGCTTTACTTTTTATACAATATGCTTAAGTTGAAGAGATATACATTTTTCATAAGAATTAATTGATTAAGGCAATTTTGTAATGTTACTTTCTCTGACCCTTCCCTTATCAAATATATCTATAAATTCAATATTACTAAAAACAGATCATGTAATGGAAATAAATAATAATCACATATATACCCAAGTCTTTTTGCTTTTAAAGCTCTAGGTGGAGGGACATGTATCATGAGTACTCATTGCAAATCTAAACGGGAACACCAAGCCTACAAAACCCTCCAGGGCTTCTTTCTTAATCAGAGAAAACCATCTCACACAGGAAGTTATATTGGCCATATTAACTAAGTACCTTTGTTAGTTCATTTACTGCCTTTCCTGCAGAAAGTGCCCATGAAGCCATCTATAATAGCTTTCCAGCTGACAGCCATTCAGCTACTCCTGGCTTGCCCAGACATTGAGCTGTCCGTTTTTCCTGCTGAATGCTTTTTTAATTGCATGTCCAACTTTATTAGCTGCATTGACCCACAATAAAAGCTTTCTATGCTTAAACATAATGCTTGAAACATGAGACTCGGAGTGACTAACGACACTCAACACTGCAACAGTGTATGTTTTCCTTTGGGTATTTCCATACAAGATAATAACCAAGGTATTAAAACTCACATATACACAATGCAAATAGGCAAATGTATAAAGATACAAGCACTCACAGAGACTACATTGTATGTCTAAGAATATGAGCTGCCACTCATAGAGACTACTACAAAACATATTCAGGTATTTTAAATCTCCCGAAGCTTTAAGTCTTATACCAGACCTCTGTCAAGGTTATACTTGTATATACGGAGAGGCATAGAGCGAGGAACATATATATGACCGTTATGTTTTGGTATATGAGAATAATAGCTTTGATCCAGCTGAGCAACAGGAGCATTAAACTCATTGTGGATTCATTTTAAGAGTGCCTAACATATATTCCTAACAGATATATATATTTAGGGCAGAAACAAATATTGCTTTATTGCTTAGCAGTAGTCCTTCTTCAGGTAATGTATGAATTATACAGGATAGTAGACTTACTAACTCTAAATTAACAAGGCATACGGATACTAAATTTCATTATTCTTCAGATAATTTGCATGCTTATATACATAAGCACCAAATGTCAATAACCTCCATTATAAATATCTTGAAACTTATAATGATCTTTAGCTCATTCCAACAGGAGATTGATTGCATTATTGAACTAACTATAAATTCCACCTGAAGCTTCCTTATACTTATACATATACAACAAATAAGTGTCTTTCTATAGGTTGCCCGCAATATGTAAAACATTTTGATGAGGTCTGAATTGCATTATATCAGTGTTTCCCAAATATATTCAGCCAAGAAGCAATTTTTCCTCTCCAAAAGTGATAATGGAACTACTGAACCCTATATTGTCTCTTATGGAACTCTACAACTCCTAGTCATCATGATTCAATGGCTTTCTTGGTACTACAAAACATGCTTCAAAACCACCCCTCCCCTCTTGTGACCCGTTTCGAAGAACATCCCAGGGAGATATTTTGGAGGGAGGTATTTACTTGAAGAAAACTTGGCCACACAAAATGGAACCCCAATAATAAAAATAAAAAAACACAGTTTGAGAAACACTACATTATATTACAATGTGAGCATCTTGATAGAAAAATGGAATCTGAACATTGATTTCATTTTCACAAAGCCAATTGGACCACGGTGAATTTTATAAAAGTGAGTAGACCACCAATATATGTTTTGAACATTAACATGTATACAGTTTTATTGTTTCTCAGTTAATATATTACTGTCACTACAACCATATTCTAGGATATCTGCAAAATTATTTGAAGGATATGCTGTAACAGTGATACATCCAAAACAAAGCATGAAAAAGAGAGTGAGGTATAACCAGAGATGGGCGGAGATACAGCCCAGGTACAAGGGATTAGGATGAGTTGACTATATTACCTCTGGGCAAATAGTGGAATGATTCGCTTACATACACTAAAATGCTAACAAATGTAAACGGGAATACTCATTGGCCAGGTGTCTGTGGGGTGTTGTTCAGGAATTTTTTAGAAGGTATGATAAATATGTATCATTATTACGCCAATCAGCAAGTTCAAAGGCATCATTTCAAACAAAGGTCAAAGAAAAATAATTTCAGCCCCTTCTTTCAACACCAAGTTCTTTTCCCATCTAAGGTGCACAACATCTGGAGACACTAGACATCTGCCACAGCAAGTCTGTACTTCGAAGTCTAATGTGAAGGACAGAGCTCACTGATGTCATTTCAAAGTGTTGTCCTCACACCTCTGTGAGCCAAGCCAACCAAGGTGGTAATTGGAGTGGAAGGTTAAACAAGCAAACATTCCAGAAAGCCAAGAATTCACACTGAATGCTATTCACGGACAACACTCCTGTACATGCTGTGAAATTCTGTCAACAAATGCTTACTTGGACAATACGCATGTTTACCTAGGCAAGCGTTCTCTCTGAAGCACAGAGTCACTGGGAGGCAGGGCGGTTAGCCTCTAATGGCATATAAGTTATAGTAGTGACTGAACAGTAATTGCAAATGAATGTGTCAATGATCCTGAGGATGCAACGGATAGCTGTGAGTTATGTCTCCTCTTGTGGAGCAGAAGTAATTATTGTACTTATATTCTAATTATAGAGACAAAATGAAATCCAGTGAATATAAAGCTGTTTAACCTTTAGTTCTTATTTATTTATTTAAGTTATTTTTTCATGGTGAGGTATGAGTGTCCAACTAAAGGCAACTGGATTACAAAGCAATATTGCATACATTTATATTCTCCTTAAACATTGCATAAAACACATAGGGCCTCATTCAACTGCTACATTTTTGGCATAAGTAGCCACAAGGGGAGGCCGCAAGCTACTTACGTCAAAGCCTTTGATCTTCCGCGGCCGCAAGAGTTGCGGCCTCAAGATATCCCTATTTGATATTCAATTGCTACAATTCACCCTCTATCAAGCCCATCATCTTTTTACTTGCAAAATTTAATTAATCTAGCCATTTCATTCTTACAGATTTTACCATCCTGATCAATATTACACTACCAACCGCGATTGACGACGATCTTCCCTGCTAAACTGCATCTGGTCCTAAGATACTGATGCCAGGAAGGCAAGAGCCTAGATTTTTCAAATGCTGGTATACCAAGTCACATCCAGTGCTGGATACTATGATACTATGATACTATCAGCCCTACATTTTACCATTAGGTATCATATATACCAAAATATTATTTTTTACCTCAATTCAATCTATAACTTATTTATTTATGCTCTTGTAGAACCTTTGAAAATGTCCCATCTAAGAAATCAGCCTCAAAGGAACTGGAGATGTTTCCAAATAGTTCTTCAAGACCTCTTCCCTTCAAACCTCTGGTCCACTCTCCTTTTGGTCTTTATTCCAAACAATTATTAATACCTTGAGTTAAAGTACCTCTGTTTGAGAGTTTTTTTAAAGGCATGTTGCCCATGTAGGTAGCGTTTCAAAAAACTGAATTAAGCATGTTTTTAAAAAAAATAACTTACTTCTTTAATTTTTAGAATGTGACTCAGTAGAAAAGGATAAATGTAGTGCTTGATCAGAGAAGTAAATGGAATCACAGGGAACTCAATATATGCTGAATTTGGATTCTTTGAGATACTGCTGTCAGGGGCAATATGCCTTTTAAAAACATTTCATACAGTGGTCCATTAACTTAAACATTTTCATGCATGTCAAGTGAATATGTTCAATAAGCACATACCAAACAACAACAATAACACATATAAAACCTTGGGCCACAGTCATGAGGGTGTGTCTACTCATATAGTACACCATCTTGGAGGAGAGACTCCACAGTAAAGAAGAGGGCAGTTTAAAGATAGTGACTATATGGCCAACATGAGCTTCACCTCATGCATATTTCCATTCTTGACCACCTGGAGGGCACACTGCAGGTTCTAA
Organism: Discoglossus pictus; assembly: GCA_027410445.1. Taxonomy (NCBI): domain Eukaryota; kingdom Metazoa; phylum Chordata; class Amphibia; order Anura; family Alytidae; genus Discoglossus; species Discoglossus pictus. The sequence goes on along the minus strand of CM050165.1, from coordinate 133,951,904 downwards.
TGCCTAAGATGTTGACTCTCAAGCCATGCTGCTTCCCCTTTAAGCATGGCATCCACAACAGCAGCCTGGTATGCAAAGATCAGACTATGAGTACTATGTCACCTTTCTATAGCCTGTGAGAACCTCAGGGCAATTGGCCCATAATGTTTGTGGTTTCTGCTTAGCCCTGTGGCTCAGAGATGCTAGGGAAATAATGTACTTCCAGGCAATAATTTATAAAAAGACAGGGTCATTACCTCAGTTTCTAACTTCTAAAAGCACTGACACACATAGCAAAGATTTACTATTCCCTATGCCTTCCAAACAAATGAAAGGATTTCAATTATTCTCTGCAGCACCAGCCAAGGTGATATATTCTCTGTCTATGCCGAGACCTGGGTCATGGTGCGTGACCAGGGTTTATGAGATCATAAAAGACACTCTATGCAAAAAGCCTTCACAATTAGATGAAGCAGCAAAAAAAAAAAAAAAAAACTCAATGTACTGATATCTAATTATCTTTTATATCTGATTATTTTACTTTGGAATAGAAGATTACAGTACATGAACATGGTTAGGCCCAGATATTGTACCATTTTACTGATAATACCGTTTGATAATGTTTTTGTTATCTGAAACTTAAGCATGCCCGGGTTATCCTGATGTTTAAATAAGCCAATCATTTAAGTAGATATAATGTGCAGAAGAGATGGGCCATTTTGATTTTTATTGGCTTTCAAATGTATGTCTAAGATACCCGAGAGAGAAAGAGAAATTACTTAAGATTTCTATATGTAAGTAGTGGCAACCTTAACACACATAAGAAGTAAATATATTAAGCTAAAGCGACACTGGCTCATCAACAAGAAGCTGATTTCATTTTAAAGAGCATTAAACAATGGATACACAATATACTAGCAGTTTTTCTAAACAGTAAAGCATTTTCTAAATATTTAGAGTTAACCAATGTGCGGCTCAGAGTGCTTGATAAGGGTGGGAGAAGGGTCTAACTACCAGATAACATTGGAGATCTTTATTTTGACAACTACCAAGATAGACAAGCAATCAGTAAACCTAATTAGCACAGCAAAGCAGTTAATTTCATATGTGTGACCTGCTCATTTGTATATACATGCAGTAAGAACATGATATTTCCCAGGATTGATTCACTTTAGAAATAAAAGATGGATAACACAACATATAAACAGTTTTTCATGCTCTTTAGGAATAATGTCAAAAAAACAATGTGATTTCAGGTGATATAGACACTTTAACAGTGTATTATCTTGAAAATATGTTTTTATACTTTTCAAAAACACATCTTAAGTCATTACTGAAATATTTATGAACATAAAAAATACAGAGAATATACAATAAATCACGTATAGATAAATAAGTCAAGGCTATGAATGTTTGATTTATTGAAGCCTGTAGATTAATGTGTTCATGAGTAAATAATGAAGGTAATTAGATCTCCATTTTACTATCCACTTGTCAAGTACTGAAAGGTTTTATCAAGAAGAAGGAGAAATCAAAACATTGCTACAGCAACCGCTAACATTGCAAAACTAGGACCAAAGGTGTACAACGTACTGGAACTGGCATGTCATATGATCAGGAAATGTTTATATAATACATACTCTCATTTACCCATTTTTGGTTTTCATTTACTACACTGTAAAACTGTCATCCTCACAGACGCACACACATGTAAATCAATGTACTGTATTATTCATGTTTAGATATTAAAACCGAGACACAGGGCTGTATATATAAATACATGAATAATGCACAATTAGGTTAAAGTGGTGTAACTAATATGTTTTTACTGTAGTGAAATATATATACATATATATATATATATATATATATATATATATGTATATATATATATATATATATATATATATATATATATATATATATATATATATATATATATATATATATACTTTTATCTTTAAATATACAATAAAAAAATGCTTTTAACTCTTTTGGAGCAAAAAAAGCCTAATAAACAAGAAATTCCTGGACAGATAGACAGATAGATGGATAGATAGATCCATAGTACACCTTTTTTTTTTTATAAAGCACTAACATTGGGAAGTGCTATTTACAAAGGTAAATAACACCATCCAAATTTTGAAAAAACAAATTAAAAAGATAAACAATGTTATGAGGCAACATAAAGATAATGCCATAAAATAACACAATTTGATCCAAAAGAGTTTAGGTCCGTATTGCGAAGCACTTCAAATTTAGATACACAATTATTAGAAACACTGTTATCATAAAGAAAACTATTCAGTATGAATGAATATTTATTTAAAATCCATTAACTTTTTGTTGAGCGCAATTGCAACACTGCAAAATAATCACATGTATCCTTTTTTTGCTTGTTTTGCGTCGTTCAGTCGTTTTCTGTGACCTCACAGGCACATCTTTATGTCCAGGGTCATGCTGAACCACTTGGTATTCATGGCAGAGATACTGCCAGTGGGTTGCCAGTTCCTGAAAGCACCAAATCCTAACCACTGGACCACCAGGGAGCCCATTACATGTATCTTACTGAGTCACAATTTATTATGGATATGTTTAAGCTAAAGTCTTTATTTTTAGCATTAATCAGAATAATTTGATTTGGGTGTTGTAAAACCATGGCAGAATCATCACAGTGCGCCAAATAGGCATAATATGCCAGTATCTTCGGTCAAATAGGATTAAGACTGCTAAACAAACATAACTTGTTTTAATAAATGTAGGGGTTGATGATCGTTTGCTGTGTTTCTGAATATCCTGGGCTAAATCGCTTCCATGTGGAAAATGACTTCATCTATAATGTTAGTTTATTACATTTTAACCCATGTCACTGCTATGGGTATTAAATCTCTACGATAGACAGGCTTTGCTTACAGAGCTGTGGATGAGTTATGTAAAATATTTGATATGCTGACCTGTGATGCAAATTTAACAGTTTCTATTGGCCAAAGTTTGAGGGAGCTAATCCTACCAAATGCTGACAAATTACTGCCCTGGGCCATTTAAAATCACATTTCTAATACAATAATCCTATCTGCATTACAATGAGTCAGGGCGAAATGATTAGGCGGTGGAAATGTTTGCACAGCGAATCAAGGCTCAATCCTGGCTGGCCACTATGGTTCAGAGACGAGAGGAAATGAATGCACCGGTATTGTATAGACACACAGGGGCTTACAGCTGCCCCTCAGTCTGCGGCATGTGTGCACATGGTGACAGGCTTTGTTATGTGTGTAGTCTATTATGTGCTGGTAATGTATTTACTGTATCTCCGCTCTAAGAATATGAGTGGAAATAAAAGGATCTATGAATTGGGACAAACTAATATCATGTTAACACTTTAGTGACACAGGAAAATGTTTCTTTGGTGCCTTGTGTGTGATTGTATCTGTTTAAAGGGAAACTTCAGAATTTCTATCTTGCTTTTAAGGATATGGTTTAAAATGTGACACATATTTTGTTGGTTGCATAAAAAATGTGATCTACTGTCAATGAAACATAGCTCAACTGGCTCCATTTTGTACAGCCATTCAGGACCTGCAGGGTCAACCAATCAAAATCTGTATAGAGGCAAGGCCTCATTATGAGACTAGAGAGGGGTGGTACAATGCTTGCAACCAATCAAAATCTGTATAGAGGCAAGGCCTCATTATGAGACTAGAGAGGGGTGGTACAATGCTTGCAACCAATCAAAATCTGTATAGAGGCAAGCCCTCATTATGAGGTTAGAGAGGGGTGGTACAATGCTTGCAACCAATCATACTCTCTATGATCGCAAGCCCTCATTGTAAGGTTAGAGAGGGGTGGTACCAGGGCTGTATATACCTTTTTGGAACCCCTAGGCAGTGAAGTGGAGGTTGCACAGACCCATTTTTGCCTTTTCTGTATGTGTAATTTCCCTTCTCTATTGTAACTGTCTTGTTCTAGGTGGTTACCCCCTAGTAGCCAGGCTATGAACTGCAACAATTAATTTTTTTAAAGCCAGGAACCATTTTTTTTAAAAGTGGCGCCCCTCACAGGGAATTCCCCCTGGGCGGCTGCCTAGTTGGCCTAATGGGTAATCCGGCCATGGGTGGTACAATGCTTGCAACCGATCAAACTCTGTATAGAGGCAAGCCCTTGTTGTGAGACTAGAGGTGGTACAATCCTTGCAAAAGCATAACCCATTTAATGTATACAGCTTTCTCTTTTAAATTTATGATAATATAATTGGGACTTCCATGCTCCTTTAAAGGAGCATTACAATGTCATAATTATAACATGCTCTTGAAAGAATAAAAGCCTACATGTTTTTAGAAAGTGTAAAAATATAAATACAGCCTATATTTTTTATTATTAAATTTACCTTTGCTTTACTTATTCTTTTTTAACTTTCTAAAAATATTTTTTTCAATTACAAAGTCTAATAAGTCAATGTACCCCCAAATATCGGAAACAAATATAAGCTTCCAACTCTAAATTGGACTATGATGATGATGAGTTTAAGAACATTTTAAAAACACTTTATTTATATTTTCTTTTTAGTTTGGCATAGGTATATACATAGGTTACTTAGTTCAGCTATGTCAAAAATCTTCTAAATGAGTACCATAAACTAAATGATATTTACAAAGTCTCACAGGCTTTGATGTACATTGCTATGCTCTATTTCCTATATCTGACCTTGCAGCCCCTCATACTCCATTGCAGTCCCTGTGATAGCTAGAAAATATCCCTCTACATATTTTATATTTACCAAATAATCATAAGAATTATTTTATGCTGAATTGCATTTTTTAAATCTATGTCTCTTATACTTCAATCATATGAGTTGGTTGCATTAGATGTTAAGAGATGCAGAACAAGACATGGTAGAGTCAAGAACAAGATGTTAAGAGATGCAGAACAAGACTTGGTGACTGAGCTTTCAAAGCCTAAAGGTTTATTCTTTAGGTGTCTGTACTATTGAATGTAGGATCTTCCCACAAATGTGGTTTAACTTCTTCTCAGGGCTTAATGTATTTTCTAATCTGTAGACATTCAGAAAATGTGTCTTTCCACCTCATATTTTGTCCATACTTGCTTTAAGGACACAAAGCATTTTGTGCACAGGATTATATATTCCCATGCCCTCTAGGTTCCACTCAAAAAAATTCCAGTCTTTAATACCAGGGTTTAAAAAGACATTTTCTAAGATTGGTGTCGTTTTTGTGCATAAACCTAGCTTGGGCACCATGAATGTATTTATGCCATGTCTTGTTAGTTTCATTGTATTAACACATTCATTTTTCATAAACAATATTATTCATTGCCAAGACAGTGGATCTTCTATTTTTAAGGATAGATATTTTGGGGGACACTACACATAACCTACAGAGACATATACAGAAAAGTTAATATGACATGTACTGTATAATACCAATTCAGATATATTTAGATTTTTTTTTATATTACTATAATAAATAGTAATATCTATAGCTTATTCCCATTTTCTTATAATTTTTTTCATATTTACTAATAATGTAATTTTTTTTTGAGAATTTAATGGATACAGAAATGCAAATAAATACATCAAATGTATTTGTGGATGGATTTTGACTGACAACATGTAATATCCTTAAAATAGGAATATAAATTTATCTTTGAGCCTGATAGTGTAACCAACAGTGAGGTTTAGACTATCAGGAGTTAATACATTCAACTATTGAACTAGACCCACAGTGGGCATACCTTTATGTTTTTAAGTATATAACCTAATCAGCAAGTCTTTGAAGTGGAAATGTAAACATTACTGTTAGATAACGCTTGGATCTGCATAGGAAAACATTTACATTGTCCACTAGAGTTCTCACCGATCTATCCCCTACATGTTTGCTATGTACCTGCTATAATAGTACACCAGCACAAAGGGCATCAATTAAGAGATAGAGTTAGCTGGAACATCAGGCAGACTTGTATTGTATCTGGCAGTTTATGTTGTATTTGTGCCAAGAAGTAAAATAGAAGGGTCTACTTTTTAATATAAAGAAAATACAGAGCTGCTGTGCTGCTTATTGTATTCCCCAGTAAATCTGTAGGTCTTTCATTTCTGATTCCAAGACATCTCTTTTATTAACGTCACACAGCAGAAGACAATATGGCTGTCAATGTCTTGCTTCTCTATATAAAACATGTGAAATTGGTTCATACTATTCAAATTCACTTGTAGAGTTCAGTTCAGACCAAATGATTACTAGCTAAAGCTAAACACACACATATTAACAGGTTCTATGCTTATACAAAACCAGCAATCACAGTGCAGTAAATTAAACATGGGGCACAGGAGGGAGGTTTACATATTGTAGGAGACATGTGAAAATGTTACTGATTAAAGCATTCTGAAAGTTTAGTTGGGATTTATGAAAATGTAATATAGCAGTGGAGGTCCAGAAGAAGGGAGTTGCAGGTCCTCCTTGTGACTGCCTCTGGTATATGTCTTTAAGATTGGAGAGCTTTTAAAACAACATATTTATCTTACTGTAGAGCAAAGCTTACTGTAGAGCAGGGTTTCTTAAAGCATTTCAAAGAAATCCTTTTGTTAAACTCTTTGACCTCTATTCAATTGAGTAGCTGTTGCTTACTGGAGCCCGTAATGTAGCCCGTAAAACAAATTTGCTATTCAATTGGCGTCTTGCAGCGAGCCGCAAACAATCTGTGGGTTACAGGCTGAAAATCCCTGCGGTTGTCAAAATCCTAACTTACAGCCCATCTACGCCTTTGATCTTTTCAAGCCCAATCTTTAAAATCGCAAATAGCTATTCAATTGCTACAATTCCTCAAGCCTGCAAATGTGTTCACAACCGTACTACACTTTAAAAGACGAGGAAAGCAATGAAAAACGTTAATTGCACAACAGTCTCACGCTCGCAAATCTGCAATCAAATGTGTTTTTTTTATGTTCCATTTTGGTGTCCTATCAATCTTGGGAATCAATGAGTTAATACATACCAGGCCACCCATATGGTCTAAAACAGTATCGCCATTTGTTTTACATTGCCGAATTGCGAGTCTGATCTCATATGGGACCTCTAAAAGCTAATTGATTGACGTGTAACCTCCATGTTTTACTGATTGGCTGTTTCTAAATTGGTAGTTACGGCCTTGCTTAATTGATCATGCTTTGAAATGCTACATACGATTGCATGGTTTACGGTTTCAGCTTTCGGCCCGTAAATTGCAAGCTTGTTCAATTGAATCGTTCTGTAATTGTAGCAAATTTCAAGCCCGCAGACGTACGGCCTGTATAACATAATCTGCGGGCTTGCAATTGAATAAGGCCCTTTGTCATCAGGAGTTCCACAAGATATTGATCCAAAAGGTTTTCCTTTGGTGTGATTTTGAGGTCGCAAGGCCATAATGGAGGCCTGGGGGGGGTTACTGGGCCTTGGGAAATGATCTTTAAGAATTGGTAAGATTTGATTGGGCTTCATTGTAGTCACTTCAGTTTTTTAAGATTGCATTTGTTCCATTAAAATTGATTCCACGGTTAAACCAACTTAAAAATACTGCTGTACATTCTCTCGGATCAGTTAACTTAATATTTTTGTATTCTTCATACATTGCTTTTAGTAAGAGTCATTTATACTGTAAATTCAAATAGTGCAGGCTGAGAAATCTAAAATAATATAATATAGGGTATGTCATCCCCAAATATTCATTTGTTTTTCTATCCCATAACTGCTTATGAGTTAAATTCCACAGAGGTAGTGAGCCAGAGAGAGGGATTGATGTAAGTCCAGACTGCTACAAACTAATACATGCCGGATCAGAAACTTAAGCTTAACTTTCCAACGGAGGCAGAGGTGACATGTTGTTGACAAATCAAGGAACAAAGGATCACAATTGGGAACAGAACTGGAAACACTCTGAGAAGGAATACCTAGACTGGAAATGTCAACTAATTCTATTTATGATTTTTGGATATGATTCTTTCTGACAGAAATGTATATTTAATATATGAGACAATAAAATAACACCATAACCAGATGAATAACTGAGAAAAGATTTATGGTAAAGATTTTATTTTTTTAAATGTTTTATATATTTTATATTTTTTTGCTTATAATGCTTTTTTGCTAGTTTCAACATATTCAAGCAAATTATTACACCTGAATTAATGTTGTTCCATATTTTTGCTGATGAGCTTCCTGTGGACGTTAAAGCTTGTATAGTTCAAGTGATTATGACTGGCTGATTGCCTCCAGATGGAGTCAGGTTTCTCCTCCCACCTGGAGTGAAATTAAAATCATAATAAATAAAAATAGATCCTTAGAAAAAGGATTGATCTCTTTAGGTATAATTAAAGATCACATATATAGTTGTGAGTATACGAGCCGATGCTCATGCTTGCTCGTACCGCAAACAAAATACGAGACACGTTACGACCCAATACGACTTCGCAAAAAACGGCCGCATCACATAAACATGTAAAATACAACAAATACACACAACAAATACATAAAAAGCTTACTTACAAGAAGAGAGAGCATCCAAGACCTCGAAAACTAAAGGTACACCTCAATTTAAGTAAAATTAAAAGAGTTTAGACACTAAAAAATTCTCTAAGCGAGAGAAAAAATGGCCACCGAAAAAAACGAAAACGAGGCTACAGCAGTCTAAAGACGCAAAACACCACCAAACACCTACATATTTGCAGAAAAACACCTATGAGATTAGAAAACAAGGCACCGAGGACCTCTGCAAGTGTAGTTACACCTCCATTTAACCACAAATTTCGGAGTTTAGAGACCCGAAAATCACCTAAGCGAGAGAAAAAATGGCCACCGAACAAAACGAAAACGAGGCTAAAGGTCCCTAAACACGCAAAACACTACCATAAACACGCAAAACACCACCAAACAGCTACGGATATTCCGAAAAAGCCCACTAAACAGCTACGGATATTCTGAAAAACTCGCACGACATAGAAAACGAATATTGCGAAAAACTTGCACGACATAGAAACCGAACGACGCTACATCAGCCACATTATATACACCAAACACCCTTACCTCACTTACAATTTCATTGCCGTCATTTTTTGACGAGCAATTCGCTAGTTTCTCTTTAAAATGGAGGAAATGGGGAAAAAAAAAACTTTGTTCCCATCACTCTGGTTGTGAGTCTTAAGTTAACTTGCTGTCTCGCTTCTCCAGATCTCGTTTCATAATGTGTATTTATGTAACTTTCGTAAAAAAGTTGAGGTCATGATGTATCGTGCTGTTGGTTCAAGGGAATGTCATGTGTTTGTTTTGAAGTAGTGAAGATTATTTAAAAAAAAAAATAATTCAAATAAAATAAAAGGAACATATTCAAGCAAAATGTCAAAACCAGATAATTTTGATGAACAATTACAATAGTAGACTAGTTGCATTTAGAATTATTGTGAATCTCCTTGATTGATTGGTTCCCTTGAAAGACTCAGTTTGAGTACCAAACAACTTTAGTTTCAATATTAAGTAATGTAACTTTAAAGTTCCAGTCATCCTTTATCCAACTAATTCATTAACCACAAAAATATACTCAGTAATATGCAAGGCTCAGGCCCTTGACCAAGCAGAAATGTAATCCTTTGAAGCACAGCAGATCCCAATGAGTAAAAACATGGGGCCATATTCTATTAGCTACTTGCAAATGCCTTGAACTCATAGATTTGGCTTTGGGTGTTTTCTTAATAAATGTTTATATGCATTCTATTGACATTAGTGCCAATAAGTAATATTTGCCGCATATGTAGCAATACTAAGAGTGATTTTAAGTGTGTATGAGCAATAGAATAGGGCCCATGGTAAGGGAGCATACTTTTAATGAAATTAGAGCATGTCTTACCAGCAGGATTCCTGATAGCCAGAAAAGCTTTGCCTTTCAGGAATTTAGAGCATCAAACAGGATTTAAACTCCTCTAACCCTATTAATCCATGTGTTGAATGAAGAACTGGTGATTTTTAAAAAATGTGGAGCAGTTCCTTTTGCCTAATACATGGTTAAGAAATAATAAAATCTACTGAGATCCCAAAAAAGCATAACTGTCTAATGGATGATTTTCGAAGGAAACTTTTAAGGTGCCAATTGTTGCGGTACTATAAAATATCATTCAAGACATTTTAGTTTGCAATGCACTGTTACTAGTAATGTTAGAAATATTACTGTGAAAACTGCCTTTTCTTAGTTGTAAAAGAATCATAGGTATGTCCTGCTTGTTCTGCATTACATCAATGAGGGCAACTCAAGATCTTTTTGGGAACGTAATATAGTCTGATGCTGGCCATACAGCATAGCTTACACCTTCACTCTTATATTAATATTCCTAAAATATTCATCTCCTCTGAAGTTTATTAAATACAGAAAAACAACATTTTAAAGTTTCTTATACACTGCATCTATATCGTATAACTAGGCATTTTTATTACCAAATAGCTTGGGACTGATTTTCAACTGAGAATACATAATAATCAAAAGATCAAAAAAAAGTATTAACTTTTAGCTTACATTTGGGAATACCTTGAACCAGTGTAATATGTAATACATTTTTTCGTGATCATGGTGACCAGCAAATAATTACTTTAGCAGCAGTGAGACTTTGGCACTGAAGGCAAAGTGAAAAATACATGTATAAGGCCACAAAATCGGGGTTGAATCAGGATCTCTTGTGCATTTACCAGCTATACCTCTCCCCACATTTTAAGAGCATCCAGTCACAAGATGTATAGATGATCCTTAGACTCACAACATCACTCACTAGATAGCTTAACACTAGGTAATTAGCATCACTTTGCACAACATTCTTTGTGTGAGACCACTTAATATCCCCAGTGTGTGAAATTCCACAGAACATCCATTATTGTAACCAAGACACAGCAGATCCCTTAAAGCAACAATCCATATTATTCTTTTGCTTTACACAGATATTGTTTTTAACCTAATTTAAAACAAGGAATCCCCTAAAGCTGTAAAAACACAATGTAAACTAGTCAGTACCTGAGATATTTCATTTTGAAAATCCCTTACAAGAATGGTTGTCTGTCAGGACAAATATGGCCATTGAGATTAGCCTTGCCCTCATCAGCCAATAGAAAACATTGAATCCATCACATAATGACACTTAAGTACCAATGTTCTTTACAGGGAATACCGCCACAAATGGGTTTTAAATAACGTCTCGCTTCTATATATCATAAAAGGTATCTATCGGCTCATAAAATAATAATTTACAAGATATCTCCTCATTTTGTTAGCTTCTTCTGATTCACACCTTTTCATTTTAATTTACATATCTACATGAAGCTTATTTCATTAGCTTTGTAACAGGGGTAATTTTGTTTTAAACATGGCAGCCGCCTAAGGCTTCTTCATTCATAAGGGAGCTTGCCTGGCTGGTTGGTTGGAAAAAGCAGATTTGCAATCAAATCCAAATATGATTGTTTAGTGGAGCAAATATTACATTAAAGGATTTATATAGTAATTTGTTAGTTCTATTATAATGTGTGTGGGCTGTCAAGAGCCCCTGCTTGTAATAGAGTGATGACCTCAGCAAGAATAAATGGAGTGACAAGAAATGCTTAATGCATGAGGAGTGTAACCATGGCAACTTCAGTCCTATTCCTGGTAGCACATCCGGCTTCTTACCTTACTGGAGTGTGGTCCTGGCAGTAGTAGTTTCAGGGCTTGCCTCTTCAGTTCCACCAAACGGGCATTGCAGTTTTCACACCACACACCCCGGTCAGAGCCTGGAGATGATCCCCCTCCACTGCCAGAACCAGGGGAACCTGTTCCAAAACCCGGTGATCCTCCCAGAGATCCAGGAGAGCTGTTGCCAATTCCAGGAGAAGCTGGCCCAGGCGATCCTGAGAAAGAACCAGGAGACGAGGTACCAGAACCAGGGGATGGAGTCCCTGATGATCCTGGGATGGATCCTGCACCCTCAGGTGCTGGGCGGCTGCCAGCTCGCGACTCTTCATAAGCTTTCCTGTACCAGCTCTCAGGAGAGAAAGGGGCCGATGTTTTTGTTGGGGAGCACACCTCATTTACCTGAAAAAGAAACAGATGAATTCTAAATATTGTGCAAAAGAATGTAGGAGCCAACTCAACAATATTACATTTTAAGGGATGCTGGTCTTAAAATATCCATATAGGGTTCTTAACAATTTTGCTTAAGAGACACAGAATATGGTATAATTTTAAAACTATATATAATAATAAATACTTTATGAACCGAGTGTGCAAAAAAAAGACTCCCTGGGTCTGAGCATGCCCAATCTTTTTTATGTCATGGCAACTGCATTCAAGACAATGGACCCAATGCCTCAAGGGCTAATATAATATAATGGCCATGATCTTTCATTAAAAAAAGATATGAATCTCTGTTTGTGGCCTGACTGACAGAGAGCTTAAAATGGTAAATTTTAATGTCAGTTTACTATAGGAAAATGCAATTATTTAAATAGCACTGAACTGATAAAGTATTTATTATTAACTGTAACTTTAAATTATACCATATTTGGAAACTCCACTGTGTCGCTATATATATCTGGAGATTGCAGTCATTATACACAGTAGCCAAGTTCAGTGATCAAAGGGGTTATTCATTAAAGTGAATTAGTTCAGGTGAATAGGATAGACCATGAGTTAGGGCTCTACTTTGTTCTAATATAGTTTAATGATTAAGCCCCTAAAGTGTAACATCATTAGTACGCATGAAGTGCAAATAGTCCTTTAACTCAGTCTTACACTATTTTGTATGCTAGCTCAGTACTCAACTTTCTTTATTTTTCACTTAAATAGATATTTCTGTTCTTTCACAGTATGACAACCTTGTACAAACTGTGTGAAGTGCTTTAAAAGGTATAACAGCGATAAAGATACAGTGGAAATATTGTATGCTAAGTTAATCTGTAGTAGAAAAAGTCTTTCTGACATATTTTATACTTGTAATTACTGTATATACTTGAGTATAAGCCAACCAGAGTATAAACTGAGGCACCTAATTTTACCACAAAAAACTGTGAAAACGTATTGACTTGAGTATAAGCCGAGGGTGGAAAAGAGGGTCCTTCCCCCCTGATCATCCTCCTCCTCCCCTCTTATCATCCTCCTCCTTCCCCCTAATCATCCTCCTCCTTCCCCCCGAATCATCCTCCTCCCCCCTATCATCCCCCCCTATCATCCTCCTCCTTCCCCCCTTATCATCATCCTCCTCCTTATCATCATCTTCTTTCCCCCATAAACTGCACCCTCTCCAATCCCTATCCCCCTCTCTCTTTACTTGCTACTATGGTCCACTGAGCTGATGCTGATCCTGATGCCGCAGCACGTCTTCTGTACCGGCATATGCTAATGACGTGACGCGCATGCAGAAAAAGTTGGCTTATACTCGAGTATACGGTATATTCTTGATCACTGTATTAGTACTGTGTAATGTTAATATCAGATCCCCCTGGCACCTTAGTGGCTTTATTTTTGCTAGCACTTAAATTATAATATTAATATGTAAACTTTATTTTAACAATTAACTTAAAATATAAAAATGTATCAAGAGGCTGTCAGCCAGCTGTTTTAATTTTTTTATAAATGAGCAGTGCCAACAAATCAATTGCATTCATATTTATGGCTTTATACTCCACTTTCTAAGCATTTTTAAATTATGCCCCATTTCAAAATGAAAGTTAAATTACATAAAAAGTTTGGAATATTAATATGTTTATGTAACATTGTTCCATCATCACTGTGTAATGCACCTTAGATTTAATAGGTGATATAATTTAAAAGACTAACTGAAAAAGATCTTCACAGATGAGTTAAAGAACGTTCAAGATCTGGTTCACTAGATCCCTAAGACTTTATCTGCTGGTCTGTAGAGTATGGGTAGAAAGAAAATTTACGAGAAGGGAAAAAAGGGGTGAAGAGATGATAGATGAATAGAGTATGGCAGAGGAAGAGAAATGATGAGTTCCAAAAGAAATAATGGTTGGGAGTGGAAGGAGAAGGAGAGGAAAAAAGAATGAGGAATATGACGAGAAAGGTAAAAGTAAGAGGGACAAGCATTTGACAAAGAAGGATGATTAGCAGACAAGGAGGAGAGCTGATGAGTTGGGACTAACACTTTAAATATGTCACTGACATTTGTACGCTTTGATCCTAAGAGGTACTGTTAGCCATAAAAATAGCTATATTTCTGCAAATCAAATGAAAATGTATTGTGGGGCTCAAATATGGTCCATGTCAAGGTAGCCAATCAGTATCTGGCATCAGAAAGGCATACCACTTTTTAAGTTATATGGCATCTAAATATTAACTAAAACTCTAAAACAAAAAAAAAAACCTTCTGGCTGTTAGATGGTAAAGCTGTAAAACTATTGTTGGCATTTTGCTATACCTGCAAAACACATTAATAAGGTGTAGGGTTTGCACACTACCATTATTTGAATAACAGGCGGCTAACTGAGTAAATAGTCTGAGTTGGTAGGAATGCTACTACAGGGGTAGACAAAAATATCTCAAACCTAGGGGCTAGGAACGTTTTTTAGGAGCCAGACAGGTTGTTTGCTAGGGCCCTGGTAGGAAGCCTTTTATTATATTTTGGAAAAATATTTGGGAGCGGTACACATTTAGGAGCCTCTGCTCCCAGGCTCCTGGGAAGTTTTCACCCCTCTGCTACTATATAAACGGTAGTTTATGTTTTAATCCAATCATAATTCCATTGTAATAAAAAGCAAATATGAAAACTACCTACTTGGCCCTGTTATCGTTTTAGTCTCCAAGTAGACTAAATATACACACCTGGCTTGTCAGAGTCTAAACGTGCATGCCAACCCTGATACTATATATACCAGCAGGAGTTCTTATGTTAGCATCTTTAAAATTAACACAGCTACTTCTAATCATATACCTTAGAATAAGGACTCTTAACAGTAGAGTTAAAGGGTTCTGAACAGGTGTGTATTTCAATTTAGTAAATGGACATCTTCATACATACATAAATCCATAAAGTAGTAGTTGCTATTATATTTATCTTTACATTTTAAAGACCTGCAGTCAGTTTCCTTCTTCCTCATTGATATTACTGCAGTTTTTTTTTTATTTTAAATCCCCCCTTCTGGCATATGCATAGGTATGTAATATGTTTAGAAACTGTTTTTTTAAACTCAAACATCTAAAAAAAACTAACATTATCAGAATATTGTAACTGGGAATAAAAGCAATGTTAATAACTTTACTCAAAACGGATTGTGTCCTTTAATGGCTTTCGTGGAATTAATTTGAGAACCAATACTTAAGTAGACGGACAAGACAGCAAAGCTTCCTCTACTGGTCACACATTGTAACTGCATGTATCTACATGATCAAGTTCAAAGTCTAGGACCAGAAATGACTCCCTCTGAGGGATCAGGCTGTCTACTGCCTAAAGCTCATCAGTGGACTTGGTGAAAAAAATGCTGATGGATAATGTTCTAAAATCTATCCTTTACTATTTATAACAAAGTCACAAATTACTACTATTGTTCAAAATGGCAAGATGTAATATCAGCAACTTATTGGTATCAAACACATCAGAAAGCTACTAGGACTCAGTAGGCATGCTGTTCTATAGAGTGACTAGCCAGTACAACAATTATTTCACCAGTAAAAAGATAATTTACTGCAGCCTATCTATTATTAAATAATATTCAGTCTTAAAATGTCTTACACCCTCCCATAATCAAATCAAATTACAAAATCTGAATTAATACATTTCAGAGGAACCTAATTTGGCTTTATATAGAAGTTCATCTGGCATACTACTTGAATGTGTACTCCACCTCCAAATCACAGGGGCTTGACAATTTTTCCTGAACTGATCCTGCATTTCCTTAGAGGAACATGAGGATGATCGATCACTGCCAGCAACCATCAGTTTGTTTAGAGGGAATTTCTGAATTGCTTCTGCCCAAACTGAATTGAAGCGGTAATGGTATGACTCCAAAATTAATAATTAATAGAAAGCCATAATCAGAATGGGTCTACAGAAGTGTAGATTGGTACCATATTGGATAATACTAACAACCAATTAACGTATGATAATAAAAAGATTCGCAGGTTAATATACACAGAAGAGAAAAAGTGGTCAAAATGGTTGTCATGATTACTAACCCTTTCTAACGTATATGTATCTCTGATATGGACAAAGACGAAAAATGAACTCCAATGAATGTCCATATGCCAACATACACAGACATATAATTTGCCTCAAATTCACGGTTGTGGTGTCCATACTGGTAACAAAACAGATGACTGGATACTATATTGGTGTATCATGGTCACCCAAGCTCCTCTATGAGCCCTGGTTGCTTACAGTCAAGTTCTATTGCTCTTCAAGAATATTTCAAGCTATGTGCAGTTTTGGTTAAACCATCTTTATCAGAAAATTAAAAAGCTGTAATATTACCTATATATTTTTTTTTTTAATTTATTATTTTGCTCTTGCTTTTACATTCAGTGTTATTGTTGCCACCTCAGACGCTTATCCCTTATCTTCCCAATTTAGCTTTCAGTCAATGCAGCAATTTATTCCACACACAGACCCTATACTGACAGAGCTCCTCCTCCCTGCAGATCATTTTCCCTGGATATCCAAACTGTGATAGGATTTTGACACGAATTGGAGGTAAATTCCCCACAGTACCAGGAGTTCCTGTAATGCGCCACTAAGCAATGTGTTATAATCCCATAGGAAACTGAAGCTTTTCCACGGGAATGCAGTGTCCTATCTAGCAGAGTCATGGCTTAGTACATCATCAGATTCTGTGATTTATTGGCACTACCTCAGGTGTTATCCTATCGATTCACTTCTGTCCTTGGATAAGTCTTACACACTATGGTAAATACATATAGTAGAATAACATAGGAATTGGAGATGTGTCTCTCAAATGAGGAAAATCCATCTTAGTGAATATAACCAGTAGTATAATAGTGCTAGTTTATTAACTTGGATAATTTATAACTATATAAATACTCTTATCTGTGGTGCATACCTTTAAATACCACAACATGATTGTTAATATTATTGCAAATGTGGCAACTGAGATGTATCATGTGCAGATGATTCCTTGCAAGATGGTACATATGTATCCTAATTCCTTTGTGTAAAGAAGAGAGATACAGGAATGCACAGTATGCATTTCATAGGACACCAGTAACAACAAAGCATCTTCAATATTGCTTTTGTGAGCAATACTATCACATACGGTCAACATTAAGCACAGCAAATATACATATATATATATATATATATATATATATATATATATATATATAGTAATTTAGTATTGCAGTATATTATGATACCTTTTGTATTGGACAAACGTCTTATTTATAGTGACAAGCTTTCAAGCGGTTCAACCTCTCTTTATCGAGTCTCAAGCAAGATATATATAATATATATATATATATATATATATATATATATATATATATAAATGTAAGTTATGTTTTTTGGTAAGTCATAGAAAATGACGTATTATTTTGAACAAAACAATGAGGGTAAATTTGCAGAGTTGTAAGGTTTGTAAAACCACAGTTTGCAGTCAAAAATATACGATATGTAAAGACAATCACTATATAAATTCCAGATCTGTATGTGGACAGGTTTGTGAATGTCAAGTTCTGATTGGAGATTGCTGGTATTTGTGTCTGTGGAGTTGTCCCTGTAGGATACAGAGCTGGGTAACATGATCTATGCAGGACTGGGTGTTATAATGTGTGTCTGTGCACTTTCCTACAACAGGAGTAATATGGGCAGTCATTCATTCTATCTCCCATGGTCAGTGACAGAGATAGACATGTGTCTCCTGCCTTACATTACATGTCAAAAATGTCTGTGATGGAATTGGAGTTCTGTATAAGTCTGATGTCTCTATAATAGAGCATCAGAGATGTGTGTCCTTTACTGTGTCACTCATAAGAGAAAATGATCATCTGAGACATGAATCTCTTGGGGAGACCATGAAATGGACTGCTGGATTTATTATACTCTGTAATGCTCACCTAGTATATGTATGTGTGCATATATGTATGTATACTGTATGCAAAATATGCATACAGCCATATATACACCAACTTATGTGTGTATATATATATATATATATATATATATATATATATATATATATATGTACATACATACACATTTGTGTATATATATATGTGTATACACACACACATATAATAAATTGTCCAATACAAAGCTATTACTTTATACTGCACCACATATTTATATACATACTCTATGATCTTAATAAGTGGAATATATGCATGGTTCTTTAAATTCTGTTTACCAGTTGGATGCAATTTAGCAAGTCAATTACAAAGGTGAAGCCAAAGAGAAATATGTTATATGATACTGATGATGATAAGTTATTGTTATGAGGGAAAAATACAAAATCCACTAGAGCTAGAGAATATAAATCATATATAGTGTTCAGCAGTGTATACTGACAAGTACATGCCTATGTATGGCTATGTGAATGGGTTCCTTTGCCATGCATTTCTATCATTCATCCTTGTACCTATGCAAGATTGCAATATTGTATCATATGAATACATCTCCTTACCCCATATTTTCTGCTCCTGGAGGTGACTGCAATCCTCTCTTTATTTCCAGCAACCGAGCTCATGGTGAGATACAGAAAAAGGATAACTTGCAGATACTACAATTTACATCCAAAGAATATATGATAGATTTTCTTTTAAATTTCCATACACAGGTTTGGTCCAAAAGCAGATGCAAAATAATGCAAGCTTGTGTTTTGCAAATCAATCCAATCCCTTCTTGTTTTCTGTAGACAGCCACCAGTTCACAGGAGCCTCTGATCAAACCATTTGATTGTCATTTTCACCTTCTCTCCCCTGCTGCTGCCTCTTCTGCAAGGCTTGTGAGTCACAAGAACTGCAACATCCACTGAATTATCATATTTCACCTTAGCCAGGACAATATCCTCCAGCAATCACTGCTGCAAATGGGGTGTATGTGAATGCAATAGTACATCCATGCACATCTGACTGTGTGCAAAGGGGTCTGGTCCCTGCACATACAAAAAAAAAGTCTTCTTGCTACAAGTGTTAATACAGATCCATGCCTCAGTCCACAGTGTCTAGCACTTAATACTGCAAGTACATGATTCACAAGATCCTGTGTCTACTGGGAGGAGTCTTGCAATGCTGTTCAATGGTTGTTTCTCTAAGCCTGGCAGGTCTAAAAAAAGGGGGAGGTTGCCTATAAAAAGGCACCTAGGTCTTGCAGCAAGCCTGGAATGAATTGCAAGAGAGGGTTTGGATTGTTCCCCTCCTCCTCTGTGCTGGATATAGTAGTGAGGTGGGCTGGGATCTGCTTTAGCATACCTTTAGCACACCTTGACTGACACTTACTGGCTGCATGATTCTCTGTAACAAAATCTAAAGATGTCCTCTTCTTGCAAACCTTCCAATGCTTTTTTTTTTTTTCTTGTTAATTCACAAATTCTCTGGCTCCCTTATCAGGCAGGCAGGGGAAAGCTTATTATGCAGAGCTATGAAGCAGCAAATACATTATCTGGTCATAAAAGGGAAATATTAATGTACATAGCCTTTATTGTTGCTAGTATTATAGGCTTTTTTTTTTTTGGCCGTACATTAAAATAGCATCAAAAAAATTCATATAACATACAATTTGGAAGAAGGTCAAAGCTAAAGGAGGTCATTTTTTCCATCGTACATATTTTTATGTATAATATATTTATTTGTAAGACTTTATTATGCCAATATTACAGTATGAATACAATTTTGTTTAATACAAAGTAATGGTAATGCTAAAAATACATCTTGAACATCAGAATTCATACCACACGGACACAACCTATTTGAGTACATGTGCATGTATCAAGCAGCAGGAGAGAAGAATACACAGAATTATTCAATAGACCAAGCTGTGTCCCAAGGAACCCTATGGTTTTATTTTATGTGACAATGGGATCCATGATTACATCACCTCAGTAGTTTTATCTCTGCAGCAAAAGGTGGGGTATCCTTGATAGGGAGTTTTAGATGGGGTATGAGGACATTTGTGGACTCTGTGGGACCATTTTGCATTGCTGGAGATCCGTGGCTGAATTTGTTTGGAAAACCCTAGTTTAGATTGTGGGAGTATTTAGTTTTTATGTTGCCCTAGGCCATTCAGATGTGTGCCCCCACGTCTCTTACTTACTTCTTACATTTTCCCTTTCTATATATCACATCATAAAAATAAATGTGCATTTATGTATAGATATGGTATGTCAGAAAGTGCCATGTATATTTACAGACAGAAATATCACTATATAGACATGTCTGTGAATATACCAATATATTTCTGTGTACTGCATCTTCAGGCATCTTGCTGCCCCTGGGAATGTGCTGTCCTAGGCCTGGGTATTGAGCAGATACTCTTCTCACTTAAGCATACAATACTGGATCATTCTAATGGCTCTATTACATATAGTGCATACCTCCCAACTATCGCTCTTTCACAGAAAGCCCCCTGTCCCACTTGGCATCCCAAACATCTCTCTGTATAGGCAAAGTCACACATTTTAGGATAAATCCCTGTTTTCCAGGTCTGTTCATGACCCACTTTCCCTGGTTCTTCTCATTGTTTTCTATCAAAGTGTAGGAGAAATGAACATGCAGTGGCGGTTCTAAAGAATAAATGTCTGTATTTAGCATTGTTCTGTGTGTTTTTCTAAAACATAGTTTACAAATTGGCAAGAATGGTGGTAAAACCTTGTAATAGTAGATATTGGTTTTGAGAATATTAGTGTCCCTCTATAGCCATTTTCCCCTTCTGGATCACTACTTTGTCATGGCAAAGGGGCATGTGTATTTCAATGAAGCTGTGAGCTATACCATGTAGGGTCACCCAAGATGGGCAGGTCATAGCAGACAAATTGTGGTCCACTGGAGAAAGGAACTGGCAACCCACTCCAGTATCTTTGCCAAGGAAACCATATGAACAAGCACAAACAGACACAAGATGTCCAGATGTGCCTGGCATGCTGCAGTCCATGGGGTCACGGATAATCAGAAAGGACTGAACGACTAAACAACAAAACTGGCCATTTTAAATATTGGGAATTATCCAGTGGCAAAAAGCAAACAAACAACCACACAATCGACTAAATAATACAATAGGTTTGTGGGTAGTTTTTCTGATATTTAAATACTGACAATAGCTATTTTTTAAAGTACAGCTTACATATGATGAGGGATCAGTGTTTAAATTAACACGGAACCAAACAAGTGAACATCATTTGCATGTTAATCAAACCTGAAACTGGTGGATCCTGGGAAATTAGCCATTTTGCCAGAGTGATAATGTATCCCTTTTACATCAAAGCTTATACTTCATTACAGAATCTATTGTTTACTTCTGTAGGTACAATGCAGGAGATACAATAAGCTTTACTCAATAAGGAGAGCCTTTTCTGGTGAGGCTGCTTCAATTTCTATTTAAAGGGACTCTCCAATATAAGTGCATTTATTGCAAAGAACATGAAAAGCGGTCTATAAATTATGTTAGACATTTTTCTGTACAGTAATTAATTCCTGAGATATTCAACATTATTTGTGTGGTGGTCCTGCTAATGCTAATCTACGACTCAATGTGTTAATAGGCGACTATGCTTGCTTAATAATGTTAATAAGGAGAGGGTTTAATTCCAGGCAACTTTGAGGACATTGTTTTTGCCACCACAGAAACAGACAAGCAGTTGTTCAGTTGTGTTCTACTCTCTGTGACCCTATGGATAGCAGCATGCCAGGCACTGGTGTAAGCCCATTTGAGCTCTCTCAAAATTATATGAAATCAGCTATTCAGTATTTGATATAGTCTCATTTGAATTTTAATTAATTTTAAACAATCCTTAATATATCAGTATTGATCCACTTTAGAAAACATGTCCCTTTAAATGTTTCTCCTCACATTTTAGTGAATATGCTAATTATTAAAAAATAGGATTTGAAGAGATCTCACTAGTAAGAATACGTTCACATTGAGTATAGTCAAATAAGAGTAAACATACTATACAACAATCAGAGCAGGTAACTTATACAAACTGATAAGTGTTCAACAGGGCATGGCATGTCATTTGTACATCTGCTGTAATAAAGGTGAGCAGTGAAATCTGCCCTAGGGTTGTTCTTCTTTGTTTGCTGATATATCCCGATAACCAGAGCTTTTGTGACAATCACAACATGCCATCTGAACAGCTTTACAAGGATAGGGGGCTCACATGCCTTTCTAATGTGCATTTAAAAGAACAGGCTTTATGCACTACTAAAGGTTGTTGTTTTTTGTTGTTGCATGAAATACAAGTTCTACAAAGGTTAAAAATCATAAGCAATACAATGAAATGTAGTTTTACATCATTTTCCCTTTAAAATGTTTTCTGATGACACTGCAGATATTTTTTTGCTGCTCTACACAGCATTATCATCACATTCACATGAATATGTAATGTAGACATATTCTCCTTACTACAAGTAGATTCATCTTACTATACCCAACACTAATAAAATAATGGAGGCAATTTAAGATTCAGATCTGGAGATGCTAAAACAGAAAGAGAAAGAAAAGAAAGAGCCATTGTCACACTAATTGACTCATGTTATTATTCCTGTTATTACCCATATTCTTAATTTCATAATGCATGTAATTTTAAGCACAAACGTTGATTTATGTAATTTTCCAATTAACAGAAACGGTTAAAATTGTGGGAAAAATTATATTACCTCGAAGATCTTGTTTTGGTTTAATAGGAAAATGGCAGTAAACATGGCAAAGAATATAATTTCACATGCACCTAATGAAGTATGCTTATCAAAGACTTCCCTGAGACAGCAGTGGGTATATTCACATAGGAACTAGATATCACAGCCATCGGTGATCTGGTCAAAACTCCAGCAAGTCTGGGGAATATAATTATATATATATATATATATATATATATATATATATATATATATATATATATACATATACACAAACACACACACACATGTATATAATGTTCATAGTAGATTATACTTTGCTGAGCAATGAGATATGTTAAACTATATTACACTTATTTCATTCGATCAAATATTGGGTCACCAAGTCTAAGAAACCTTTACAGTCCTCATTCTGTCCTAAGTGCATTAAGATATGTGCATCCACACCATAAGAAATCCACATGTATGTATATATATATATATATATATATATATATATATATATATATATATATATATTATACATCATTTTTTATTAAAAAACCTGGTATATTAACAGACATTTCTGGTCACACTGACACACTACTATGTAGTATTGGACTGGAAACCTAAAGAAGCTTTTTGCCACCTGAAAATTGTCTGTCTTAGGCCTGTGCCCTGTTGACCCGGATATAAATACATGACACCCAAATATAAAATCTTCATTGCTGTCTAAATGAGGACTAGTATATTTATAGTTTGCTATATTTACATTAAAATTCACTATAATTGGTCATATAACTGAAATACAACATGCTAAAATATTTGAAACCCTACATATGCTGATGGGTGCGTGATATAGTATAGAATGGCTCTGATATCACTGGGAATGTGTTATTAATCTATGGCCACACTATCTTTGTAATTTGCAGATACTGTCAAGGGCCAGAGGGACGTCTTTGATTTTGCTGGTGCCTGATTCAAATACAAGTCACTTGTTCATTATGCTTCTTATATTTGACAGAATCCCAGAGGGTAATACACAGACATAATACAGGATTTGCTTGTTCAGCATTAGTAACATGGATACATGTCACCCAGGGAAGTTACATATGGTGCATCCTCTTGTGGTGGGTTCATGAAGGAAGACTGATCCTTAGCTCCCCTATCCATGCAACTAATCATTTCACTGAGGTAAAACAGACAGAATGTCTGGCTAATTGTGATGGTAGTCAAAATTCCCCTTGCAGTATTAATTTACACAGGGAAATAAACCATTTTCAGAGCATTACACACAGCCCCCAGGGAGAGAGCATGTGTCCCTACTGCAGCAACGGGTTGCATTCCTAAACAGAGGCCTTCATTACTGCATGTTGTATCTGTGTGCAAACAGCGCCCTCTAGTGAAATGCACAGGTAAAGACAAAGAAATACATACATTTTATTGTGTTTTTACACTCCATTTCTTATGCTTTCTTATTGACTCTAATTACTAAAAATGTGTAAAATATCTCCTAATTTTATTAAATATACACTGTAGATTAACAGTAAAATTGGAGAGTTATTGCTCACACAAGAGGAAGTGCTCAAACATTAGGGTCTACTAAAAGGGCCATTTACTTCACTATAAGTGCTCCTCATGGTGTTCAAGACCACAGGATCGTATGATAAAATTATCTATTTCTTTAATTACAATAATTACAGATAAAAAAAATCTTTGTTTACATACAAGTCTATCCTGCCCACAGGCTGCTGCACGAGTTATAACAGATTGTTGAGTATAGTGTTCTTTGTTACTGCACTGACCAGTTTAGCTATAGCTTACCTATTTAGGCGAGTCCAGTATTCCATGCCAGCACAGATAGATGTGCTAAGGGTTACATTTTTGTATGCTAGGATCACTGCATGGAGCTGCACCCGCCACAGATCACAGAGCACTGACCCCCCTGCATTGGTCTGCATTGATCAAATTCCAGAGAGGCAAGAGAGCAGAAACCTGAATTTTCTGCATGTAATGAAAAACAGAACCTTTTCCCTTTAAAATTTAAATCTAAGCAGCTTGACAACATTTACTATTGACTTGGTTGCAGTAATGAAGCAGTCATAGATCAGTCTGTGTACAGTCAGTGACACATTTTATTTCATTTGATTTCTCAGTGAAAAATCCACATATTTTTCCTAAAGTATTTCGACATGCTTTTAGAAGATCTACACAGTGATGTGGTCCAAATTGTGCTGAATTAATTGTCCATTTAATTAAATTGTTCATTGTTCATATTTAATAAAATGAGGAGACATTTTACACATATTTAAACAGTCAGTATCAGTATCTATCTATCATTTTTAAACAGTCAGTATCAGTATAAACATTTAGAAATGACACAGGAATAGAGATTTGGACCACAATCTCACTGGAGCTCTGTGTAACATGCTACACAAAGTACGTTTTTTTCCCAAGTAAACCTGTACAAGTCACCTTTTGTATCCAATCTAATAAGTATGCATACATATGTATCCATAAAATAACTTCCAGCTCAACTGATATTAACATTTATATGTAATAATTATTATAAATGATTTCTTCTCTGTACTCCCCTCTCCATAATATAGAAATTTAGATTTGATGGTAGACCCAAACTAAAAGGCCCATCTAGTCTGGCCATTTAATCTACCTGGATAGCTTGTATTAATTAAGCCTCAGTATAGTCTTAGGTTTATCCCAGACTGTTTACTTTGAGGTGAGGAGAGTGAAGCGCATGGGTGACCTAGAAGACATGACTGGGTTTATGTTTAATTAGACATTAAATATAATATTTAAAAAGAGCATATAAAAAAGCACTAATAAGTGAATGAGAAGGCCTAATATATAAAAAAGAAGATCTGAACAAGAAAGAACCAGACCTAACAGTACGATTAATAATGTCATATGGCGATGATTGGGAGTCTATAAAAGAGATATTACAAAAACATTGGTACATCTTCAGAGAGGACAAAACACTAAGAGAATTTGTAACAGTAAAACCCAAGCATAACCTACAGGAGAAACAACAATGTAAAGGATACCTTGGTAAAAAAAAGTTTCTACAATCCAGTAAAACAAAGATCAAACTGGTTAACTGAAACCAAGGGCCTCTTTAAATGCGGGCATTGTAGAGCTTGCCAATATATTCAGCCAAGAAAAAGACTTGAAGATGCGAATACAGGCAAAAAATACCCAGTTAAGAGCTTCATGAACTGTGAAAGTACACATGTTATTTATGTTATGACATGTCCATGTCAGAAATATTACATAGGCAAGACTTTTCGCCAACTGAAAAAAAAGATACTTGAACATGTATATTCCATCACTAAAAATCTTGACAAACCTGTCTCGAGGCATTTTCACAGAAATAGACCAGAAGCTATGAAGTTTCAAGTTTTGGAGAAGCAATTGATAAGTTCAAGAGGAGGAGATGTAGACAGAATGGAAAGCAAGTGGATATTCACTTTAGATTGTTAATATCCAAATGGCCTCAATGAAGGTTATTCGTATTCGGCATTCCTCTAGATCTATTCATTCATTCAGAGAAAACACTTGTATTTTCATTCATAATAGATGGGATTTATTTAAACACATTTTATATATTTCACAATAATATTATCAATCAATTAATTTTATAATATAAGTTACAAGTAGCAAACGTTCACTTATATTTATATAGCAATACATTATTGACACTCACAATAAGGCTATACAGTACTATTATAAGACTTGGGGCCTCATTCTATTATCGGCCGTAAATCGGCCGTAAGGCTGCGATTCCTTGCGGGGGTTCAGTTAACTTGCGATTCTATTATACGGCCCCGCAAGGATCTCATCTTACGGCCGGCCGCATATCTTGGAACCGGTCGTAAGCTGTGAAATATAAAAACGCAAAAATAAATTCAAGCCTGCACTGTACAGCTCTGTAAAGGCTAGGGATCATATTGGGGGACATGAGGATTAAAAGGAACCCACTCTCAAGCTTGCACATCTGCCCAAACCCGAGTTCAAATTAACTGTTTATTTTCCGGCTGCGGCGTGGGTGTGTCTGAGGTGCTCCAAGCACTCTGGACTTTTTACATGGATATTTTACGGATATTAAAAATAAAATATTTTACGGATTTGAGTACAGGATAATTATGTGCTATTTTTTCTAACACCTAAAATCCCTTTATAGTCTTCTCAAAGTGCAGGATGGCTTTATTTGAGCTATTTTATGTGCTTAATTGGTGCTAGCGAGACTAGCTTGCGGCCGGTCCTTGCGGCCCCGCAACGGCTGCAGCCGCTAATAAAAATGAGGCCCTTAGTAAATACGCCACATGTCACACTATATTCAAACTAACACAAAAATATTTTTCAGTATATTAATATTTAGCTACACCAAGTTATTGATCACACAGATTAATCAAATTATGAGTTCATTTTAATTTTTATTAATATCACATCATTATCATTTCAGGATTGCACAATATTATTATTATTCATTTAACCCCTTCAAAATACATACTTCCCATATAAAATCTAGAGATACATACTGTTGCAGATCGATAAATAATATATAAGGAAGCATTACTAATACAATATGGGACTATTTATACCCATATAAGTAGTCCATATTAGATAATCTTTGAATGTCTCAATAATAAGGAAAGAGACATTATTTCCATTTAATATGAATATTGATCTAAAAGGATTGTTACTAGCTTTCAAGGGAATAATGATATCTATTGTGGGTAAAATACTTTTTTTTTTTTTACTTTGAATAGCGTTTTAAGCGCTGGTTTGACAAGGCACAATAAAGTTAATTGAAAAGCGTCATAACACGCAGGAACATCAGAATGTCATAATGTAGGCGTCACTATGAAGGCCTTGTTTTACTTAATAAAGTTATCTAAAAGCATCAAAACATGTTGACGCAGTAAAGTCATCACATAGACATCATGACTTCATTACGCCCATGCAAAACCCAGAAGTAACAGGGCTTTATAAGCCAAGCAAAAAGCCAGGGAAAATAGCCTCACAAGATAGACGAAACGGCCCGTTGGCACTAATTTTTTAAAGTGGGACAAGTTCAACTCCAGGAGAGAAGGGCTGCATTGGTGTTTTTTGATGAAGGGGGAGATTTGGAGAGATGGAAACTGAATGGGCAAGTACTCTGTGACTGCTATATGTTATTTCCACTCCAATGTGTATGGAATATCCTAAATCCCTGTATGTCTTTTATTACATCTTTTTTGCATTGTAGAGCAGCCATTTAACTCTCTTAGGATTTGATTGAAACTTGTTGCCCACTTTTTTGTTTTTAATAGTGAATTGTTGTGCTTTTAAACCTTAACAACTCTATGATTATAAGTATATCCTGTAATAACAGGATTATCAGTGTATTCTGAAATATGTCTATTGTTTATTGGTGGTACATTGTAAATCATCCAGAGATTGTTTCCCCTTATTATACTGATACCAATATATTGGTGCAAAAGGGAAGGAATTGGTGATTGTATCGGGTTAACATACATACCTCATCAACAATTTTAGACCCTGATAATAAAGGCAAATATTTGAAAGCACCTTTTTAAGTCACTAATCAGCGTAGTTTCCGGATCAAAAGTATCCATTTAAAGCCATTTAGATTAATATATCAAAGTGGTGTTAAGCACCGAACAGATATCAGAGCAATAGGTCAAAAACATATTCTTTATTTTTCAAATATAGCGGAGGCTAGATCTATAACATTAGTCCACAACTACTGCATAACCACCATATGCGAAAGAAGGATCCCTCCTCTCAATAACCCCTGAAGCAATTAGGATTATTGTTCGCTTTCTAAGGATTGTCAGGAGTTATATATATCCTGTGTAGTATTTTGAATAAATATTCTTTTATTAGAAGGTATGCAAAATCCAAACATAAATAAAACATTCTTAACAGTCATAAATGTCAGTTTTATCAAGTCCTCTAAACATAAAATTATCATTTTGCAGCATTTAACTGACTAAACCTTCTTGTTTTTTTTAATTTTTAGTGAGAAAATGTTCTAATGTCTAGGCTGGTTTTTCCAACCATATAAAAAATACAAGGCAAAATGAGCCAATTAACTTCTAGAGTACACAATCGATAGGAGTATACAATATAAAATGTATTACCTATCTATATTAACTAAACTATCATATACCATACCCCAGATAAGAGAGAGAGAGAGAAAAAAAAAAATATATATATATATATATATATAAACTAAATAGAAGAATCATTGGCCCCTCATGGCGGCCACAAAGCAGTCCCGGCTTATTTCTCCCTCTTACCTCAGATCCTTCCCGCCATCCAGCCCCTCTGAAAGGTCTCCAAAGCTCCCCCACTCCAGTCCACTCCTCAGAATCGCTTCAAGCAAATACAGGCATTATACTAGGGAAACGCTAAAGGAGGATGTTATCCAAGGGTCCCAAACTATCTGAAATTGGGGCATCCTATCTAAAACAATATGAGTTAGCCTCTCATTAATAAGCAAATAGTTGATCTTCTTAATTACCTCTTGAAAGTTTAGATTCATGTCCTTCCATCTACTAGCTATGTGAATCTTTGAAGCCAATGCCATTATTTGAAACAACTTGTTCTGGGATTGCGACAAGTTTTTAATATGGACCCCCAGTAAACAGGATTCAATTGAAGGAACTACTTCTTTATGAAAAAGTGTGGAGGCTAAACGGGTCAATCGTTCCCAGAGATTCTGGGCACGTGGACAGGCCCACCAAACATGAATATGGTCCCCCACATCCTGGCATCCCCTAAAGCATTTGTTACTCTCCTGTGGCCTAAACTTCTGCATTTTATCGGGAGTACAGTAGGCCCTATGTAAAACTTTGATTGATGTTTCTAATAAAGCCGAATTAAGTGATCCTTTTGAAAGATTGGAGCAAGATTCAGTCCATTTGTCCCAGTCCCACTCCACCCCCAGATCCTTTTCCCAATGCAGCATAAACTTGGGTTTCTGGCCCCCCGAAGTGCCCAGAAAGGTGCTATACAAAGAACTCAGATTACCCTTGGCCAGTGGGAGATTTTTACAGATAACTGATAGCCAGGAGGCTCTGGGGGGCCCGGAATCCTTAACCATCTTGGTAACCCAACTTCTAATTTTTAAGTAATTGTAGAGTTCTGTAGTTGGCAAGTCGTGAGTCGTGCAAAATTGGTCATAGGTCAGTAGTTTGTCATTGGCGAACCAGTTCCCTATGCGATCCAGGCGTCTGGAGGTCCACCAAAATCTAGACATAGAGCTTGAATCTGCTAGAATTTGAGGGAAAGACATAACTGATAGAAGGGGTGATAATTCCGTGCTAAGTCGATGCCTAGATCTAGCCCATCTCCAGGCCTGGAGCGTCAAGGAGATCATGGGGTTTTGATGAGTTATGAAAGGGGCAGAGTCCTCAGGCATCCAAACCAACTTATCCCAACTATGTGGGAACATTTGATAATTTTCCATAAAGACCCAAGATGGATGGTGTTTCGTAGAGTGGGCTCTAGGCAAAGGAGCCAGGTGTGCAGCTTTAAGATAAAGTCTTAAATTCGGAGTCGCGAGGCCCCCTCTATTCTTGGAGCGAAACATCACCTGCCTGGGAATGCGAGGGCGTTTATCGTCCCAAATGAACCGGGAAATGCTATTCTGGAATTTGTCTAGGTCTTTAAGGGAGAGAGGGATAGGAAGGGATCTAAATAAGTATAGTAATTTAGGTAAGATATTCATTTTCACAGCCGCAATGCGGCCTGTCCATGAAATCTTAAAGCTCCTCCATTTCTGCATATCCAATGTCAGAGATCTATACAAGGGAGGAAAATTTGCCCCGTACATATCCCCAAACTTGGAGGTAAGTCTAACACCTAAGTATTTTATAGACTGTGCGGGCCAAATAAACTGGTGATTAGCTTTGAGGATGTCAATCTCCCCCTGCGGCAATCTGATCCCCATCGCCTCAGTCTTCTCAACATTCAGCTTGAGACCCGAGATTTTGCCAAAGTCCTGGACAGTGGACATGAGTGCAGGTATGGATGAAAGGGGATTGGTCAGGGTGCAAAGCATGTCATCCGCAAATAAAGAGCATTTGAAATGCTGGAGGCCTACCTGTACCCCCTGGATGACTGGGTTGGCTCTAATTGCTTGCGCAAGGGGTTCTATGGCAAGAGCGAATAACAGTGGGGAGAGCGGACACCCTTGCCTGGTTCCTCTTTGAATGTGGATGTCGACTTTGTGCTCCCCTGGGAGTTTTAGATTGGCTGCTGGGGAGTCATAATATCTCTTAAGTAAATTAATAAAGCGTCCCTTGAATCCAAATTTGTCCAGAATCTTATATAAATATGGCCATTCTACTGTGTCAAAAGCTTTCTCTATATCTAAAGCTAAGAGACAGACTGGTAGATTAGACTTCTGAGCCATGAACTGTGCGTTCATGACCCTCCTAACATTGTCCCCGGCCTCTCTAAAGGGAACAAACCCAGTCTGGTCCTTATGGATCAAATCGGGTAGAAATTTAGAGATGCGGGTGGCCATAATTTTCGCCAAGATTTTTACATCCCCATTGATTAGGGATATAGGGCGATAATTTTTCACCTCTAAAGGGTCCCTGCCATCTTTTGGGAAAATCACCAAATCAGCCCGGTTTAGCTCCGGGGGCATAGACTCTCCGTTTAATATGGCATTAAAAAGAGATGTCAAGTGGGGGGTAAGAAGAGGTTCAAATTTTTTATAATACAAGTTAGTAAAGCCATCCGGTCCTGGGGATTTGCCCAACTTAAGATTCTGGATGGTAAATTTAACCTCCTCCTGTGTTATTTCTAAATTCAAATCATCCAGTTGATAATCCGGTATTTTAGGGAGGTCGCGTGAATTTAGAAAGGAGTCTATATCTGATCCACTGCAGTGGGGTTGCGAGGAGTATATTTTTTGGTAATAATTTTGAAATGTTTTTTGGATATCATTGGGGCTGTAGGAGATTTGACCGCCAGGTATCCTAATTTGGGTGGTTCTGGGTTGGGAGAATTTATTGTTTAGTCTTTTAGCCAAAAGGGAGTCAGGTTTGTTTGCCTTCCAGTAATAGAGGTGCTTCATTTTTCTCATAGCCCGTTCAGTTTGATGGGACAAAATAGCGTCCAGCTCAAGCCTAGTCTGGTCAATTAATTTACGCCCCTGAAGAGAGGGACACTGTTGGTTTTTCTCCTCTAACCTCTTTAATGAGGTAGAAAGCTCTGTCTCCTTCTGCCTAAGAAGTTTCTTATGTATAGAGGACAGCTTAATGCAAGTTCCTCTAACAAAAGCCTTATGGGCGGCCCAAAGCCATCCAGCCCCAGTTTCGGGGGTGTCATTAGTCTCAAAAAACAGCTGTATGTCCTTGGATATGGAATCCACACTACTCGGATTAGACAGAAGGAATTCGTTCAGCACCCATTTATAGGGGAGTCGAGGATTAGGACCCAGATCCAGCTCAACTAGTACCAGAGCATGGTCTGACCAGGGGCAAGGGACTATCTCAGAGTTTATGGTAGAGTCGTACAATGAGGAAGTGATAAGTAGAGCGTCAATTCTAGAGTATGTCAGGTGAGTCTGGGAGTAGAAAGTGTACTCTCTCTTGTCCGGATGCTTACCCCGCCAGGCATCAACTAACCCCAAACCGTTCAGTAAGGACTTAATCTGATTAGTCTTGTTGGGAAATCTGTTGGTCGGTTTTCCAGATCTGTCAAGTGTCGGGTCTAAGGTCAGGTTAAGGTCCCCCCCAATAATCAATTTCCCCAAATCCTGAGCCTCTAGTTTTTTCAACAGGTCTATGAGAACAGAGTAGGGGGAGTTCGTAGGAGAATACAGAGATAGCAGCGTCATTCTTTCCCCTCTTATAGTCCCAGTTGCCATAACGTAATTGCCATCCCCGTCTACCCGAGTGGATTCTACCTGGAAGGGGAAGGTCCTATGCAGCAAAATTGCACAGCCAGCTCTCTTAGTGGGGAGAGAGGCTAGATAATAGGTAGGGTAATCCTTATGTAGGAATTTAGGTTTGTTGCCAAGGGAAAAATGGGTCTCCTGCATGAAAATGACCGAGGGAGTATATTTTTTGTAGAATGCAAAGGCCTTCCTCCTTTTAAAGGGGGAATTGAAGCCCTTCACATTGTGGGTCACTATGGTGTATTTAGAAGTAGCCATTAAAAAATCGGGAGTGTAGGTGTATGCAACCTTACCTAATAGCTGAGCAAGTGAATGGCGAGGAGTGGAGGAGCCCGGAGAGCAGACAGAAGTCCCAGCGGGTATGCTGTTGGCGGCGGAGAAATCTCACTTTTATCAAGAGGGCTGAGAGCAATGGAAAGGGAGAAAAGCAGGTTAATATCGGAGAGGTAGATAAATCCGGGATAAAGCAAACAAGCCAATAATAGAACAGAAACAAGAAACACAAAAATAAGAAAAATAAATAAATAAATAAATAAATAAAAAAAACAGAGCAGGAAAACAACAAGTTTACAGTACAACTAAACTTCAAACTGTAATTTCAAGAATATAGCAGAATAAGTATAAAACATTTGACTACACAAGCCCTTCTATCTCTATTTATAGTAAATAAAGTAAAAGACAAATCCACGTAATGTGGGAAACTAGTCTGGCAAACTATATTAATTCTAAATGGCAATAGTGCGAACTATGCTATCAACATTCTATCTGGATTATAAACAAAGAAAAGTGAACATCAAATACTCAGCAAAATATTATCAAAGTCCAGCTAGGTAGGAGGCCTCTCAGGTCGCGGTCCCAACTTTGAAGAGGCCGAGAGTCCAGAATCCGCTGAGGATACTAAGCGCGTATCTTGCTGATCGCCTATATAGTCCCGAAAGCCACTGGGCCCCTCCAAGATAGGGACTTGTTTGCCATGAACTTGTGATGGCTTTGAGGTCTGCTGCCTCTTAGGGATAGGCGAAACAAGGTGCTCTTGATTTGCAGCTGTCGTGGGCTCCGGGCATAGCTGTAATCTCTGCAATACATCTAGACAGTCTTCCAAAAAGCGGGTGGTATAAGTCTTGCCATGATAGGTGAAAGTCAGAGCAAACGGAAAGTTCCACCGGTACTGGATCCTGTGCTGAATAAGAATGGTAACAGCCGGTTTCATAAGTCTCCGCTTATGCAGGGTATCCGGGCAGAGGTCCGCATAAAACTGCAGGATTGAGTCATCCGGCCCCTTGATGGTATGCAGCTTTCTGGTGGCCGATAGCAAAAGATCTCTGGTCTGCTGCCTTAAAAATCTAACAATAACATCCTTGGGGGCCTCCAAGCTCCTCATGCCACCCAAGGCTCTATGGGCCCGCTCAATCTCCCACACACTTTCGGGCTGATTAGGGAGGATTATGGGGATTGTATCCCTCAGGTAGCCAGACAGGTCCTGAATCGCTCTCGGTATACCACGGATGCGGACATTGTGTCGGCGGGACCGGTTCTCCAGATCCTCTATCTTATCCGTGAGGTCAGAGATGTGAATGGAGTTTTGAGCAATAGAGGATCGGTCTCTTTCTTGCGCCTCGGCCATCCGATCCGACGAGTCCTCCAATATTTGAGTGCGTTGTCCCAGGTCCTTCAAATCTTGTCTTAGAGGATCAATAGCTTTTGCCAGGAGCCGTTCAATAGTAGCCACTGACCTGGCCGAAAGGTCCATATATCGGCTAGGGGTGTCAGGAGTACCTTCCCTGTCTGAGCCATCCGAATGCTCTGAGGCGGACTCCGCAGGGGGGGAGCATCTGGGAGTTTTAGGTGTAAAGTGCTCCCTTATGCCCTTCACAGAAGCAGTTCTTTTGGGTTTCGGCATGTTGGAGTACGGGCCGCAAAAGTCAGCAAAGAGTCCGTTATGAAAACAGCTTGGTATAGGATAAGGGGAAGCTATGCCCCAAGTGGTCTGAGTGAGAGACCGCTGGCCAAAATTGTAGAGTTTGTCCAGATTATAAAGCTGAGTTGAGGTAGGTGATAGCTGTGCTGCCAGGCCAATTCCCCATTCGTCTCTTTATTCCATAATTAGAGTGTAGTCCCCAGCCGGAGCTCTGGGGAGGCCTTTGGAAATCCGGCCAAACAAAGAGTGATCCTTTGGTAGACGAGTGGCACAAACAATTGTACCCTCTTCAGATAATCTGTCTGCTTTCGTTGACAGGAGCCCCGTTAAGTAGAACTTAGCCGTAGAATAGATCAGTACAGACAGTAAGCAGCAATGGATGGCAGGGAGACTTCCCCTCTTACATTATTCGCATAAGGCCAATGATGATCTGCAGTATTGTAAACGTCCACAGGGTGGCAGCATGTGTGCTGATGTTGTAAGAAATTGACACAGACCATGCAACTGACAGTGAAAGCACAGGTTTCAAGTCTAGGTAGGCACAGTATCTTTGTTAGATGCAGAAATGATCCAAAAAAGTGCCTTTAAGAGAGTGTCAGTTTCTGAAGCCAGGTACCCCCACAAGGCTCCAAAATAATATGCAATTCAGTCTCTGGCAATGCTGCGGGGTAAGTCTCTATATCAAAATCTCAGTCCTGCATGGGTAGCTTAAAGAGTTGACTCACACCACCTTAACTCCAGATCCCAGGATTGCGCGGGGATATAACAGTAAGTAGATCCTTGTGTGCCTTGCAAACTGGGAGAGATGCAGGCAACTTCCTCCTCCTGCCCCACTATGCCTCTGATATTAAATGCAGCCACAGTTCTTTGTGGTGAAAGCTAAACACCCACTACTAGCTGTGGGGACACTGCTCCCTCATTTGGGGATGGTAATTATGCTCCTGGGGCCCCCCTGGGGAGTCACAACCCTCCGGGGAATGTCCCCCCTACCTGCAACGTTCTAAGATGGCGGCCCCGCAAGATGGCGGCCGCATTTCGCGGGCTTTTCTGCCCCGTCTTCGGCGGCCTCACTCTGGCCAGAGAGGTCACTCTGGGATCCCGGCCGGATCCAGCCGCCACCGGGATCCACTCCAGCACCAGCCCAGGAGCTGAAAAGGAGAGCCCCGATGTCTTCTGGGGCCTCAGACGGCGCCCCGCGGACGGAGGTCTCTTGTGCTGCTGGGCCACCCAGATAGCTCCCAGTCTCCCCCCGGGGGATGGGGGCAACCCCCAGTAGTGCCCTTGGAGGTGAGAAGGGCCCAAGAAGCCGCTCCAGGGCAAAATAACAGGCCCTAAACGGAGCTCAGCACGGAGCTCAGGAAAACACGTCTGGCTTCCTCAGACGTCAGCTCCGCCCCCCCCCTGTGTAGTATTTTAATAGAGGTCTCCAGGATGCTACTGTTTACTGAACCCCTGGACAGGTTCTCCCAAGAGATTCTCCCAAAATCTTTGTCTCTCACGAAACCCAGGTCACTCTCCCACTTCCTTATATATGCTAGCTTTTTATCTGGGTGTCCGTCATTAAAAATGTTATATAGTAGGCTTACTACACTCTTAGAGAGTGGGAATTTGTCGCACAGATTTGTGAACAATTAGCTTTAGGTTTTCCCTGAAGGCGTTCTGTGGCTTCAATAAAATGCTTAATTTTACAATAGGTAAAGTGTTCCTGCAGGGGTATGTTAAAGAGGTCTCTAATTCGTTCATACATGAGCACTAAGTCACCTCTGTACCACTGGCCAATTTTTGTGAGGCCTGATGAGGTCCAACACGCCATAGAAGTCTGGGACAAAGTTATTGTCAAATGTGGATGGGATATGATAGGAGTAAAATTAGATAAAGTGGGCGACAGACCATATTTTGAGGGAGAATCAAGATAGTGGCTTGGGTAGCCAGTCAATCAAGCTCCAGGATTGTGGGGACATCCTGTAATTTTCTATGAACACACAAAGGGGCTGGTACTCTGTAGAATGAGTTATGGGAATAAACAATAATTGTGCCGCTTTATAATACAATTACTATTACAAAATACATTACTATTCTAGATATTTTAGAGGCCTTGTTATGCCAGATACATTTGAACACTTGACATTGAAAAGCATCCAGTTCTTTATAGTTATGAGCTATTGGTAAAGTCCTAAAAAGGTATAGGAGGCGAGGGAGAATGTTCATCTTAACCAAATTTATCTATCCTAGCCATATAATTTGACATTTAGACCAGGTGTGGAGATTTTGTCCTAATTCTTTATAGAGAGCTTTATAATTAGCTTTGTAAAGGTCTTGGGTCTGACTAGTAATGTTTACTCCTAGGTATTTAAAATGTTTTTTTGGCTACTTAAAATAACATTTTCTTTGAAGGTATATAATGTAATTTTGATTAAAGGAGATGTTCAGAGCCTCTGATTTATCAACATTAATTTTTAGACCTGAGAAGTTTCCAAAGTTCTTGAAAGCGTGAAAAAAGGCGGGTATCGAGGTGGCAGGTTCTCATACAGAGCACAAGATATCATCTGCAAATAAACAGCATTTGAAGTGATAGTGTCCCTGAATAAGTGAATTTAATCTGATGGATTATGCTAATGGTTCTATTGCCAAGGCAAACATGAGTGGGGACAGGGGTCAGCACTGTCTCATGCCTCTTTGTATATCTAATAATGCTCTAGATTCTCCAGGCAACTTCAAAGATGCCTTAGGAAAATTGTAATATGTATGAACTAAATTCATGAAGGGTCCCTTAAATCCGAAAATCCTTAAATACCACATTTTTACCGTGCCAAAGGCCTTTTCAATGTCCAAGGAGAGTAAGCATGATAGAATATGGTTTAGTTTAGCCCAGTGCATAATGTTTAATATATGCCTAATGTTATCCCCTGCTTGTCGAAAGGGAATAAAGCCAACCTGGTCTTTGTGAATTAAGTTTGGCATAATTAAAGCCAATCTATCAGCCATGAGTTTTGCTAAAATTTTTGTGTCTCCATTTAGTAAAGATATAGGACGAAAATGTTTAACTTTGGTGGAGTCACAACCTTCTTTTGGGATAAATATTATATCAGCTTGGCTAAATTCAAGAGGCATTGGGCGACCCTCTATGATGTCATTATATAAGTTAGTCAAGTGGGGAGCCAATTGATCTTCAAACTTTTTAAAATATAGGTTGATGGAACCATCCTGCCCTGAAGATTTGCCAATATTCAAATTTTTTGCTACATGTCTTGACCTCCTCCATCGTGATTTTAGAGTTAAGAGCGTACATTTTCTGCGGCAATAGAGATGGAAGATGACACAAGCCTAGAAATGAGGATATTTGGGAGGTAGAGGACCTAGGAGAGGCTTCATATAATTTCTGAAAAAATGTATAGAATATGTTTTGTATGTTATTAGGACTACTACTGATACTCCTGAAGAAGATTTAATTTGGAATATTTTCGATTGAGATACTTTTTGTTTCATATTTCTAGGTCCATTCCATGGCCTTCTCCATCCGAACAGACAGCACCATGTTAAGTATCAGCCTGGTACTGTCTATCCGCTAGCAAAGAGTTTGGTTGAGTTTTTCTAAAGGATTGTACGTTTCCCTGGGATTGTCCTGGTTTTGCCTAAATTTCTTTTTGTAGGCAGGTAACTCTTATATAGGCTTTATGAGCTACACATGCCCAGCCCCTGTTTGAGTCTAGCGTAGTATTGACCTAGAAAAATAAGTCAATATTATTAGCAATTTGTTCGTTAAATGCAGGATTAGTTCGGAACATCTAATTTAATCTCCAGGAAAAAGGCGGTCTATAATTTAAGTTTAGGTCTATGGCTATGCTGACAAAAGCATGATCAGACCAAGTACATGGTAGGATTCAGTAGGATTTATGCACTGGTGAGTAAAAAGA
The DNA here is from genome assembly GCA_027410445.1 of Discoglossus pictus. Taxonomy (NCBI): domain Eukaryota; kingdom Metazoa; phylum Chordata; class Amphibia; order Anura; family Alytidae; genus Discoglossus; species Discoglossus pictus. The sequence goes on along the minus strand of CM050165.1, from coordinate 133,913,365 downwards.
ATATTCTATGACTAATTTATGCATTTAAAATATATAGGTTGTACTTTAGAGAATCAATTTGTTTCATTTTATTAGATAACATGCCACCCACGAGTCGGACATGTACTGTCCAGTGTCGAGTTTATAGTGAGGTTATTAGGTGGTATGTAATTTGGTATGTAAGTGGTATGTAAGTTTTGTGAACCCAATCTAGTAGGCCCAAGCGCTTTGGTAGTAAAATCCAGGGAATGTTAAGATTGACACACTATGACCAAGCTGTTCTGCTGTGTTTTGTTGTGGATGTTGGGTTGTCTGGGTGAGAGAACCAAAGTATGCTAAGAGCGCACAATAATATACTAGGAAAAAGGTATTTCTTAAATATATATATATATATATATATATATATATATATATATATATATATATATATATAGTTAATATAAAAAGTCTACATACCCCTGTTAAAATGTCAGGTTTCTGTGCTGTAAAAAAATGAGATAAATCATTTCAGAACTTTTTCCACCTTTAATGTGTAAACTGTACAACTCAATTGAAAAACAAACTGAAATCTTTAAGGTACAGGAAAAGAAAAAATATAAACATAAAATAATTTGGTTGCATAAGTATGCACACCCTTAAACTAATACTTTGTTGAAGCACCTTTTGATTTTATTACAGCACTCAGTCTTTTTGGGTATGAGTCTATCAGCATGGCACATTTTGACTTGGCAAGATTTGCCCACTCTTCTTTGCAAAAACACTCCAAATCTGTCAGATTGCGAGGTCATCTCCTGTGCACAGCCCTCTTCAGACCACCCCAGAGATTTTCAATCGGATTCAGGTCTGGGCTCTGGCTGGGCCATTCCAAAACTTTAATCTTCTTCTGGTGAAGCCATTCCTTTGTTGATTTGGATGTATGCTTTGGGTCGTTGTCATGCTGAAAGATGAAGTTCCTCTTCATGTTCAGCTTTCTTGCAGAAGCCTGAAGGTTTTGTGCCAATATTGATGGTATTTGGAACTGTTCATAATTCCCTCTATCTTAACTAAGGCCCCAGTTCCAGCTGAGGAAAAACAGCCCCAAAGCATGATGCTGCCACCACCATGCTTCACTGTGGGTATGGTGTTCTTTTGGTGATGTGCAGTGTTGTTTTTGCGGCAAACATATCTTTTGGAATTATGGCCAAAAAGTTAAACCTTGGTTTCATCAAACCATAACACCTTTTCCCACATGCTTTTGGGAGACTTCAGATGTGTTTTTGCAAAATGTAGCCTGGCTTGGATGTTTTCCTTGTAAGAAAAGGCTTTCATCTTGCCACTCTACCCCAAAGCCCAGACATATGAAGAATATGGGAGATTGTTGTCACATGTACCATACAGCCAGTACTTGCCAGATATTCCTGCAGCTCCTTTAATGGTGCTGTAGGTCTCTAGGTAGCCTCCCAGACCAGTTTTCTTCTCGTTTTTTCATAAATTTTGGAGGGAGCTCCAGTTCTTGGTAATGTCACTGTTGTGCCATATTTTCTCCACTTGATGATGACTTTCTTCACTGTGTTCCATGGTATATCTAATGCCTTAGAAATTATTTTGTACCCTTCTCCTGACTGATACCTTTTAACAATGAGATCCCTCTGATGCTTTGGAAGCTCTCTGTGGACCATGGCTTTTGCTGTGGGATGCAACTAAGAACATTTCAGGAAAGACCAACTAGAGCAGCTGAACTTTATTTGGGGTTAATCAGAGGCACTTTAAATGATGGCAGGTGTGTGCTGACTCCTATTTAACACGATTTGGAATGTGATTGCTTAATTCTGAACACAGCTACATCCCCAGTTATAAGAGGGTGTGCAGACTTATGCAACCACATAATTTTTCTTTTTTTTTTTCTTACCTTCACTTAAAAGATTTCACTTTGTTTTTCAATTGAGTTGTACAGTTTATAGGTCACATTAAAGGTGGAAAAAGTTCTGAAATTATTTATCTTTGTCTAATTTTTTTACAGCACAGAAACCTGACATTTTAACAGGGGTGTGTAGACTTTTTATATCCACTTTATATATATATATATATATATATATATATATATAAAATATGTCAAATTTAGAGCTGTATTTTTAACTATTTATAAAAACACTAGACGCCTGTACCACCAATTTAACCAATTTACTATTTGTATATATATAATTATATCGACCACTGTAATTTCATGAATCATAGGTAATTATAACCGAGGAAGCTGCGGAATATCAGTGAAGAAACGCGTTGATATAATTTTTATTGCACTTACCTATTGATTTTACCAACTGGGCTTGGATTTGAATTTTACAAATAAAGATATATTCCTTTACAAACCTACCGCGAGTACTCTTGTCTTGCCTTAAAGGACATAAGCCTAATCACGTACGTGTCATAGGCCCATAGTACTACACACGGTTGGAACAGACTCGACTAAGAAACACTCCGGTGTTCACTGACAAAAAACTATGGAGATCTAAATCATAGCACTATCGATTACAAATCTCCATTTATTATTATTATTATTATTATTATTATTATTGGATAAAGGGACACAGGATTGAGGCCTGTGGATCACCAACATCCGAGATTGTGCGCTCTTAGCATACTTTGCCCCCCCCCCCATGCATCAACTAGAGTGAGGTTAAAATCTCCTCCAATAATCCAAGGTCCATAGACTTTGAATGTTTAAGCATTCTAATTAATGATTTGTGGGAAGAATTTGTAGGAGAATGGAAGGAAATCAGTGTAAGTTGGGACCCAAGGAGTGTCCCATTAACAATGATGAAATTCCCTTTTTATGAGTTATATTAAGGGGAGAATCCTTTTGTATAAGAATAGCTACTCCTGCTTTCTTGGTAGGTTGGCTGGAAGCAGAAAATGTGGGGTATAATTTATGCATATGTAATGGAATATGATTATGTGAAAAGTGGGTTTCTTGTAAAAATAGGACTGATGGATTTAGGGATTTGTAAGTAATAAAATGCTTTATGCTGCTTGAAAGGTGTATTGAATCACTTTAGGTTATGAGTGATAAAACTGAATGTTGTGGGTGTCATGATACCTTATAGTAGGAGAGATTGTATGCTACAGTTCTGCAGACCCGCAGAAGAGGTACCATGAGCAATATGGAGGGAGAAGACCGCTCCCCCCCCCCCCCCCCATCACCAGCCACGGCCGCAGCAATAGATAAACTTGGCTAGCAGAGAGTTACCTGAAATGACAAAAAACAGGGTGGGGTAACAACACAAAAAAATGCAGTACAGGTATTGCACAAGTACAATATCAACATAGTAACTTGTAAACTTCCTCAAATTAGAACCGAGGGCACCAACGTGCCAAGGGCAAGGGAGCAATAAGGCATTTCCTTGGGTTCCCCACTTTTGAGGAAGATACTCTTAGATGTCTCTAGCTAAAGTTCGCAGCTAGCGTCTGCATAGGAAGCATGAAAGGACACGGAATATACTATATAAAGTGGTTATAATGGATTCAACTTTGAGGAGTCATGATATGTCCAAAGCCCAAAGGAGTTTTTTTTTTTTTTTTTTACTTAAGAATATGGATAACTTGGTTGCAAGATATCTTGCCTAGGTAAATAGAACTAATTTTGCGATAAGCTATAGGCAGTCCTGTAGGCCAGAGAGTCGCATAGTTCAAGCTATACATTTTAAGGCCATGAAGTATTTTCTTATCACTTTTGTTTGCACCATTTTAGTTGCCCTCCATAGAAACATTTCCAACTTGGAGAAATTATCTCCAAAACTGTACACGGTGTAGTAATTGAGGTATGATTAGTGATTATCCTACTGGCTTTTCCTGCAGGTATGTTTTAAGTCATCTGATATAATAACTCCCAAATCAGTTGCCCCAATCAATGGTTTGCTACAAATCTGCCCACGCCTGAATGTTCTGTAGGCCGGCCAACAATAACTTTGCACAAAGTGAAATAATTTACAGATCAGATATGGATGATGGAGAAACATGACGTTACCTGAGGAGAATTCCGTGGGAGAAACTGGATCAAAAGAAGGAAATGAGACGTGAATAATTCCAATTTTGTTCGGTATTCGTGGATCAGAGCATATGCTAAAATTGCTTAATATTCTTATAACTGATTAATATCAGGAAGGATATGAGTAACTGAATTTAAATTAGCATTTAAAATAACAAACATTAGAAAATATAAATCTAGATGTGTTTTCAGTAACAGATGAGGAGCATGTTGTAAAATCAGTTTAAACAGATTTGACATCTCTGGATACCTACAACACATCACCCTTTAGTATATGCCCTGAGGTTTTATAGATTATAATAGTTTTTCCTTGTATGAAAAAATAATGTTGCAAAGGTTATGACAAATTACTTTATTCAAATCCACAAATGTAGCTTCACAACAAAGTCAGGATGTCCATCAGACTGTGGGCACTGCACTAGCTGTGTCATGGAGTTTTGTGGTCAAATAAGTTACTCCCTCTACTGGCTGAACCAGGGATTTCGAAACTCTTAGAATATTATAGCTGGACCACAGCAGGTGCAAAGCACTGGAGCCCACTATTATATAGGGGCCAATGGCTGCTGGCAGGGTAGGGTAAGTTAAGACCTTTAAAGGGACTCTGTCATTCCAAAATCAAGTTAGTTTTGTAGGTTATTCTTAAAAAGCATGAAAACATGGATGCACATACAGAGAGAGGCTTAAAATGTGTGTAAACTATTTAATATTAGCGACTTGCCCGTCAAAAATGACGGGGCAATACAATTGTAAGGCAGGTGATGCTGTTTGCCACAGACATTAATTTGTTTGGTGGTCTGAGATCCTTCGGCGCTCATTGCGAGTCTCGCGCTGAGCGCCTTCGACGCTCATTGCGAGGCTGTTGGTTGTTGTATTTTTTTTCTGAGAGGCGCTTTTGCTGTTATTGTTTGGTAGGCGCTGATCTGCTTTTTGCGCTTATTGCAAGGCTTTGTGTGCTACGAGCAGCGTTGGCGCTCGTTGTGAGGTGCGCAGTGAATGTCTTTTGTGCTTATTGCGATAGTGTTTTTTTTGTGTATATTTTTTTATGCTAATTAAATACTTAAAAAAATTAATAAATGAATATACTTTACCTATTTGTAATTAATATATGCAGCAAGCAATGTGCTGCAGAGCTGACAATCTGTTTTGATGTTCCTGCAGCATACAATGTAGGTTTGCACTGTTGTGGAGCTGAGGTGTAAGTGTCAGCAATGTGTGCAGTGTATAATGTAAATAGGCTGCATGCCCAAGGGGAAACCGTTAGAGTAGCTGTGTGCTTCTGCATTGTGTAAGTTAGTGTTGTAAAATGGCGGCGAATGTGTATGTGGTACGCGGGTGTAGATGATTTAGCATCCTTACTAAAAGTGTATCTTGTACCTCGTACGGCTTTTTGGAAAAGCTGTATGTGCTTGGTGATGTTTTGTGGCTTTAGGGTCCTGTAGCCTTGTTTTCGTTTTTTTCAGCTGACATTTTTTCTCTCGCTTAAGGGATTGTTGTGTGTCTGAACTCGGGAATTTGGAGTTAAATTGAGGTGTAACTTCAGTTGCAGAGGTCCTGGGTGCCCCCCCTTGCTGTGGGTATGTTTTTTTTTTTGTGTATTTATTGTGTTTTTAATGTTTTCAGGTGCTCGCGGTTCGGCTGTTAAGGTTGTATTTTTGCGGTTTCGTAATGTTTTTTTTTCTAAGTCCTGCGTCTCGTATTTTTTTAGGCTAAGTCAGTAAATTTTGCGTGCTAAGTCCCGCGGTTCGTATTTTTTTGTGTAAGTCCGTATTTAGTGATTGCGTGTTGGATCTATTTTCTTAAAGTGCTGCTTGTGTGGGTGTTTGTAACTGCTTCGCGAGGGGCCGCATTTGCAGTATGGAATGAGCAGCCGACGTTGGAGCCTCCACCTTCCGCAAATGCGGCCCCTCGCCTCGCTTAGAGCAAAGGAAAGTCTGCTGCTGCAAAGAACAATTCAGCATAAGAACCTGGATTGTTAGAACTATGAAACACTGGATGTGGTCAAACATTAGATGACAAGGTTAAACATTGATATCCTCAGAATTAGTGAACTCAAATGGACTTGAATGGGACATTTCACATCAGACAACCACCAGATCTTCAACTGTGGTCAAGAATCCCACAGAAGAAATGGAGTAGTCCTCATCAATCAAAGGGTGGCCAAAACAGTGCTCGGTTACAACCCAATAAATGACAGAATTATTAAAGTTTTGAATTCAAGGCAAGCTATTTAACATCACAGGGATCCACGTCTATGCTCCAGCCATGACTGCTGAAGAGGTTGAAGTTGTCCAGAAGATATTCATCATGACATAACATAACACCACGATATAATACCAGGAAAATATGTGACTCTCATCATAGGAGATTGGAATGCTAAAGTAGGGAATCAAAAGACACCTGGAATAACTGGCAAGTTTGGCCTTGGAGTACAAAATGAAGCAGGTCAGAGAATAGTAGAATTCTGTCAAGACAATTCTCTGGTCATAGCAAACACCCTCTTCCAACATCCTTCTGAGACGACTCTACACACGGGCATCACCAGATGGACAATATATAAATCAGATTAACTATACACTTTGTAGCCAAAGATGGAGGAGCTTGATACAGTCAGGCTGAGATCATGAGTTTGCAAAGTTCAGAATTAAACTGAAGAAGAGAGGGAAAATCATTAGACCAAGCAGATAGAAGATAAATAATATCCCCAGCGAATATGCAGTGGAGGCAAAGAATAGATTTAAGTGACTAGACATGGAAGATAGAATGCCTGAGGAACTTTGGGCTGAAGTTTGCAGCATTCTCCAGGAAACAGCAAGAAAGAATATCCTCAAAAGAAAGAAAACTAAGAAGGCAAACTAGCTATCTGATGAGGCTTTGAAAGTGACGCAGGAAAGAAGGAAAGTTAAAGGTAGTGGAGATAGGAAAAGATTTGGCCAACTGAATGCAGAATTCCAGAGGATAGCAAGAAGAGACAAGGAGACATTCTATAATGAGCGATGTAATGAGATAGAATAAGACAACAGAATGGGAAATCAAAAGATCACTTCCTAAAAATTGGGGATCTCAAACAAACCTTTCCTGCCACAGTGAGCATTATAAAATACAAAAATGGTAGGGATTTAACAGAATCAGATTAGATAAAGAAGAGGTGTCAGCAACACACTGAAGATCTATACAGAAGGATCTTAATAGCAGTGATGACCTCAGTAGTTTTTCGAATGAGCTAGAGCCAGATATCTTTGAGAGTGAATTGGGCCCTAAGATGTCTTGCTAATAACAAGGCTGCAGGAGTTTATTTTGAGATTGTTAAATATCTAATAAAGGGTGAGTAGGGTATGATCTAACTCAGGAAACTGCCTTCTTTGTATTAAACATGGACTTGTATCAGTTATCATTGTTTTGTGGCGGTATATCAACCATCTGAGTGTAAACTAAACATTAATGTGGTAGAGAAGGTAAAGGATACTCATTTATTGGTAATATCCTGGTTTGATTCATATGGCAATATTTATTATATAAATGGCAATTGATCTGTAGCAAAGAAATGGAAGACCACAGATTTAAAGTAAAATGTAACTTTTATTTAATACTAAAAATATATGTCTATAAATGAACACATAAATCTAAACTGAAAAACAAGTTCCTTCAATCCTTCTACATATTTGGAAAGTAAGATTGTTGGAACTGTTTATGAGCGTTATAAAAGGAAATATATTACCACATCTTATAATATACTCATTTGCTATGTTTCGATCAATAAAACATTGTGTGGTGTCATGAGTGTTTGGTCTCCATTGCTTTTCTTGAGATATTGACATAAGTGTATACAATGTTGCTCTGTGTTTTGTCAGCTCTTTATGTTGTGGTCTCTGAATGACATAGCCTGGCTGCAAAAGTTGCTAGCATACCTCCCAAATGTCCATCTTTTGAAGGGATACTCCCTTTTTTCAAGGGAAACCCCTCTTTTAATTATATTTGGGGGGCAGGGGCTATGAGAATGTAAACAAAGAAATTAAAACAAATTGTTTTTAAGGGGCACTGCAGCAATGGGGCCTCCCAGAGCAGGCCCCCCAGTGTGATAGCTCAGTCCCTGCTTCCTGTCCTAGTAGTAGCATTGAATTATCCCCCCAGATTTGTTTGAGTTCCTACGCCCATGACTGAAAGGCTGTAACACTAGCTACTAGAGCTCAATTTTTGAAGAATATAAATGTCCCTTTTAGGCCATTTCAAATGTTATGAGGTATTTGTTAGGGACTAAAAAAAGAAAATTGAAAGGAGGTTGCATATGTTGAAGTATATCAGAGCTATATGAATATGCACAAAATACAAGATGGTTAGACATGTGACAATATTAAAACAAATGCCTTATTAACGTATTAAGGTATAAATCTTCAAAGCCAAAGGTCTGAGGGATAAAAAGTCAATTAAAGAAAATATTAGTTGTTGTAAAATATATATTTAGGATCTTTTTTTTTTTAAAGTTAAAGGCACATCAAAAATAAATCTGTGTAAATAAAAATATATGCAGCACTATTTAAACCTAATAATACACAAGCCCCATCCTATCCAATGCATTTTGACAACAACTTCTTCAGGGGGGTTATTTTTATGTGTTTGGGACTTCTAGCTTTCTTGTTATCCTGAGAGTGTGCAGTATGGTTTCTAATGGGCTATAAGGAAAGGCTAAATATAACATTTTTGTATATAACACATTTACCTTGATGAGCTGTTTAACCATTTTTTTCTCTCGATATATGTTGTAATATAGATGCTTTAAAATGTTTTATAATTAGGAATAATGCATTCTATTTTGGCAATAAAACACATATTTCATTCATCTCTATGGCTAAAACAACATCACTGTCAGTCTGTGCCTAACCTTACTGAGTCCTTGAACTTATGTTGACAATAGTCTGGTATACATTACACTGTTTATTGATCCCAAAGTGTGAGTAAATTGAAAAGCATTGTAAATTGTATAGTGCTTATATTCAATATATTTATTGAGAGAGCATATATAAAATACTGTAATAAACCTTACTGTATTTACATCATTATTCTATTATTGGTGGCTTTTATTTTCCAGATATTGATGTCACTGGATCTTTTTTATTTATACAAGTAGTTGTCCAATATTCCTTTACCTGGAATGATTCAGTGTAAGTATGAAACCATGTAAACTGAAACTGTGCAAAGAGAGGATTTAATGTATATTGTAAGCTTTTTATAATTTCTATGTTGTAATAATGACTCTGAATTTCTTATGAGCAGTTATTCTGTCCACAAACTTTCAGTATGTTGAGTTAATGTATCACACACCAACATGTAGCTTTACATATACAGTGAAGAGGAAAGACACATACACAATAACACAACCTGACATAGAGTCATTATGTTACAGAGAGGGCTGGATTAACCATTAAGCAAAATAAGCACATGCTTAGGGCATCAAGGGAAGGGTGGCACCACAGAAATATTCCCATTGCCAAATGGTGCAAAACTGCAAATTGCACGAAAAGGGGCTCCCACAGTAAATGAAAAAAATTGCATATATACAGTCAGGTCCATAATTATTGAAGACAGTTGCAATAGAGGTCTGGCAGAGCATCACCAGGGATGAAACCCAGCGTCTGGTGATGTCTATGCGTTCCAGACTTCAGGCTGTAATTGACTGCAAAGGATTTGCAACCAAGTATTAAAAAGTGAAAGTTTGCTTTATGACTGTTAATGTGTCCCATTACGTTTGGTCCCTTAAAAAAGGGGAGGCACATATACAAACTGTTGTAATTCCTACACCGTTCACCTGATTTGGATGTAAATACCCTCAAATTAAAGCTGAAAGTCTGCAGTTAAAGCACATCTTGTTAGTTTCATTTCAAATCCATTGTGGTGGTGTATAGAGCCAAAAAGATTAGAATTGTGTCGATGTCCCAATATTTATGGACCTGACTGTATATATATATATATATATATATATATATACTAGCGAATTGCCGGTCAAAAAATGACGGCAATGAAATTGTAAGTGAGCTAATGCTGTTTGGTGTGTAATAATGAAATATATAATACATTAATAAATGAATATACTTTACCTATTTTGAAGCATTGTGTTGAAGAGCTGTCAATGTGTTTTGATGTTGCTGCAGCATTAGTGGTGTGGAGCTGCTGTGTAAGCGTGGTGAATGTGTGCAGTGTAATACTGTGCGTGCGCAAGACAAAACCGTTAGCGTAGTGGTGTCTTTCCGCATTGGCGTAAAATGGCGGGTAATCTGTGGTATGCATCTTCGCGGATTATCCGTAGGTGTTTAGTGGTGTTTGGCGAGTTTCTTGTGGTGTTTTGCGAGTGTGTTGTGGTGTTTTCCGTGTTTAGAGTGCTGTAGCCTCGTTTTCGTTTGTTCGTTGGCCATTTTTTCTCTCGCTTAGCGATTTTATTAGTGTCTATACTCTTTTATTTCTATTTAAATGAAGGTGTAACTTGCTTTTTTGAGGTCCTGGATGGTTCCTCTTGCTGTAGGTAAGCTTTTTATGTGTGTGTTGTGTGTATTTATTGTGTTTTAAATGTTTTTATGTTGGCGTGTTGCGTCCGATTTTTGCAAGGTCGTAATGTGTGCTAACGTGTCTCATACGGTGTTTGCGTGTGTAGCCTAGTTTTCGTTTTGTTCGGCGGCCATTTTTTCTGTTGCTTATCAAAACATTTTTTTTTGTGAAGACAAGGTGTAAGTTTTATTTTGAGTGAAATCAAGGTGTAAGTTGCTTTTTTGAGGTCCTGGATGCTCCCTGTTGCTGTAGGTAAGTTTTTTATGTATGTGCTGTGTGTATGTATTGTGTTTTGAGTTTTGTAATGTTCGCGAGTTGCGTCCGAGTGTTGCCAGGTCGTAATGTGTGTTAACGTGTGTCGTATGTTGTTTGCGTTGCGAGGTAAAGTTTGCGAGGGTCGTAATTGGTGTGTCGTGTTGTTTGCGTTGCGACGTAAAGTTTGCGAGGGTCGCAGTTGCTCGCATGGAGCGCCATCGGCGCTCCATGCCAGCAACTGAGGCCCTCGCCCGCTGCCCACGCTACGCGAGGGCCGCGGCTCGCTGTGCGAGCGCGCAGCCCTCGCTTCGCAAGTGCTGTGGCTCGCTACGCGAGCCCGCAAGCGTGAGCAACAGCCCGCATGCTCACAACAATACTGTATCTCCCTTTACTGTTAGAGATGTACACTGCAGTTCGAGTCTGTAATGGCGTTATGTCTTGGTTCCATTGATTTCACTGGTCTACAAAATTTTCCTTTTTTTTGTCTCAGAAGTCAAAATAGGTGAACCTTATAGTATTTTTTGTGCTAAATACAAATATATTTTTAGAATTTCTCTGTCACGTAAGGATTTTGAGAGGCAGTGATTTTAAGTTTACAGCATTACATATATTTACAATACGTACATAGTAAAGGACTAACTACCCTAAAAAGGGAGGATTTTCTCCTGTATTTTTTGTCAGGAACATCGCTCGTAAGGGTCCAAAAGTAATCAGCAAGCATTGCTGGACGCCACTTGCCCTGGTACCGCTTTTCCATTTTGGAAATGTCCTGGTGGAATCATTTACCATGTTCATCGCTGACTTTCCCAAGATTTGCTTGGAAGAAATCCAGGTGCGAATCCAAGAAATGGATTTTCAAAGACATGTTTGTACTATGGTCTTGTAAGATTGCAAAAGATCGCTCAGTATTTCTTTGTAGTTGTCAAATGATTCCCTAAAAAGTTCTGGCAAACACTCCTGAAAGATTTCCATACAGCCTTTTCAGCCTGGTTCAACTGACTATCAAAGTTTTCATCTTTAATCAGTTGTCTTATTTGAGGTCCAACAAAGAAACCCTATTTGATCTTTGCAACACTGATCCTTAGGAATATTTTTTCCTAAATATGTCAATCCAGGTCCACTTCGATCGATCGATTTGACAAGTTCTTCATATGACCAAGCTTTATATGCAGTGGAGGTAGATACACTTTTTCTGGATGAACAAGTGATGTATTGACAACATTCTTCTGTCCTAGAGTCAGTGATGTTCGTTTTGGCCATTATTTCTGAGTGTAATGATTTCTTCAGTCTCTGCTTTGTGTGACCAAGTTGTAGTCCAAGCAAAAGAGCGACTACTTTCAAGTCACCCCAGATATTCCATTTGTATTTTCCATATTTGATTTTTTCAAGCACAAGTTTCATGCTTTCATAAGTTTCTTTGATATTGGCAGCATGAGCTAGTGGCACTGATGGAAATCCATTTCCTTTGTGGAGAAGCACAGCTTTCAAGCTAATTTAAGACGAATCAATAAATAAAAGCCAATCTCTGTTTTGTACTTGTGGCCAAGTGCTTGTACGACAGACCTCTATGGGGCACTCTGTCACACTATGGTATTCCCAGTAGTAACATACGAATGTGAGAGCTGGACCATAAAGAAGTCTAAGCGCTGTAGAACTGACGCCTTTGAATTGTGGTGTGGGTGAAAACTACTTAGAGTCCTTTGGACTGCAAGAAGATTAAAAAAATCAGTACTTAAAGACAAACTTTTCACTAGAGACTGTAGCTCAAATATTTTGACCATATCATGAGATGGCAGGATTCCCTAGAAAAGACTCTGATGCTAGGGGGAAAAAAGGCACAACAAGAAGGGGATGATAGAGGTGGAGATGGATAGATGAGTTCACTGAAGCAATGAATATGAACTGGATGGAGCTCAGAGGGACAGTGACTGAGAGATATACATGATGTGCTGCTGTCCATAGGGTCATGGAGAGTCAGACACGACTCAATGACTAAAAGATACAACAATAAAGACTCAAAACACACTCAATTAAGTTTTTTTAAAATATATTTCACACTTAATTCAATAAGAGTTGTGTTTTACAATCAATAGGGATTTCACTTTTAGTATAAATAATTTTTATCTTTATTCATTTATTTTACTTTCTACAACATGTCAGAGGAGTATACTGATTCACATTGCTCCATTAATTACTGATAACCATCTGAGGTATCTTGACTAGAGATGTCGTGGAGAGTTCACCCGCGGACTATTCGCAGCGATTTTGGCATGTTCTCGTTCGCACCATTTTTTTCCTGTAATCTAATTTCAGTTCCCTGCCTGTGTCAGGCTCACAGCTTATATTGTGCTCAGTAAAATAAAACAACACTTTTTAGACTGTAATAGATTGAATAGCAATTGCCTGCCTACAGGCGTGTGTGTGAAGCCTATTGCATCTACTCTGCCAACTTTTGCCAGTGCACAGTGATACGTCATATCTGGTGCAATCGTAGTGTACAGTGACATAAAACAACACTTTTTTGACTTTAATCGATTGAATATCAGTTGCCTGCCTACAGGCGTGTGTGTGAGGCCTACAGTGCCTACTCTGCCAAATTTTGCCAGTGCACAGTGACACTCATATCTGGTGGCACCTTAGATTGCACGCGCAGTGCCCCAAACTTGAAGTAGGAGGTCCGACCAAGGATCTTTTTCCATCTCCCTGTTCCAAAAATCAATGCCATATACACGTCCCCTAATAGTGGACGTAACAGGGATTAAACCGATAGGAATAGTACTACTTAACAGTACACACCTTATAATGACGCAGACAGAGGCAACGCAGAGAGAGGAGTCTGAAGAAGAGGAGTCAGAGGAGGAAGGTGGCTTTGAGGAGGTGGAAGACGAAACACAGCAGGCATCCCAGGGGGCTTGTTGTCACCTGTCGGGGACCCTTGGTGGCTGGGTGGAGGAAGAGACCTTCAATTACATCAGTGAGGACAAGGAACGGGACATGGCTAGCTTGGTATCCAACCTTGTGCAAATGGGGAGTTTGCGGTTGTGCAAAGGGACTGTTTGCGGTTGTTTGCGGTGCATTAAACGGGGAGATTGGTCTATTACTGTGAAGCGGGTGTAACCCTTACACTACCTGATCGATACAACATCATACCTGATGTTTTAAAGCATGTTATTCCAAACAATTTAGGAATGTTAGGTGATTTATGCCCTTTATGGCTTAAAACCAGACTCTGCATCAACTATGTAATTTTCCTTGGGAGTTTTGCCATGGATCCCCCTCCGGCATGCCACAGTCCAGGTGTTAGTCCCCTTGAAACAACTTTCCCATCACTATTGTGGCCAGAAAGAGTCCCTGTGGGTTTTGAAATTCGCCTGCCCATTGAAGTCTATGGCGGTTCGCCGGGTTCGCCCGTTCGCGAACATTTGATGGAAGTTCGCGTCCGCTGTTCGCGAACCGAAAATTTGATGTTTGTGACATCACTAATCTCTTCAGTGCAAATGCCTGAACAAAAAGAGACTAGGTATGCTCAATATACAGGTGGTTGCACTTAAGACAATGCAACCCAACACCTTAGGATTATCAGTAATTAATGGCAATGATCCTTCATTAATAAAATATATTACGCCTTAGGGGTGCATCAGAAAGGCTTACAGCTTAAAATGACAAACTTCAAAATTTGTTTACTGTAGGAATATACAATGTTTAGTTGATAAAGTACATCTTATTACCTATTATTTAAAAATTACACATTTGGATCCACCTCTGTGTCACTTTAAGTTGACACTTGTAGAAGATTAAGTGAGATTTTCTATTAGTAAGATTTATTTTATTTTAATATAAAATATGCACAAACTCCCTATACCAAGTTTCAAAAGGGCATAATTAGTTTAGCACACCAGTGATATTTATCCCAGTTGTATTACTGAAACGTTTCCTGCACTGGGCACCTGTGCTCTCGCTATCTGGGGTAATAACATTTTTATAAAAGGCCACTTGAAACTAGACTAAACATAAACCAACAGTATAGGCAAATCTATAGCAGGGAATATATGGACATCATGCTCAAATTACATTTATAAAGCCATACTGAAACCACTTAATTTAGCTTCAACAATGATATTTTCTGTTAAGTGATTGCATCCCTTTTAAAGATTATTAACTTCATTTCAGAGTACTCATCTCTTAGATCTTCATTGAAGTATGAAATGTTATTCATATTTATATTCCATAAAATACTGAAATTTGTATTTATTTTAAAAATCAAACAAGATCACTTGATTAATATAATGACTTTATATATTATATTTTTATAATGCCTAATTTTATATTTATTATACAGTTATTAATTTGCTAGTAAAGAATGTACTTTTGTGATTAAAAAACAAAACAAAAAATGACAGTGATGTTGCAGAACATGGCAGCGTTGCATAAAATTGTATATTGGCTTCGTCAACATACCTCTTTTCAAAAATGTTATAAATACTTTAAATTTATCTTATGTTTATATATCTCAGTGTTCAAAAATAATGTATGCTGAGCTACAAAATAAGCACATTTAGCCTTGTTTATAAAATTAGAAGACAGCAAATAATAACTGTTCAGTAAATAAATAAAAAATGCAGTGACACATAGGACGTAGATATATTGGATAGATGGTGAAAGTTCCTTAAGGAAGAAAAATTCTAAAATGAAAAAGGCTATACATATGAATGTATAGTGTCTTGCATAAGTATTCACCATAATGGACTATTCCATTTTTGCAGGACTTTTTACCATTTGATTTACACAACATACTTTGGAGGTTCGAAAATATTCTCATTATGCCCCAAAATTTAATTAAACAAACAAAAAAAACTTTGTTGCTACTTACAGCTGTGAGACTTTAAACAGCTGGATTTTGCAAATTTTGCCTATTCTTCTTCCAAAATTGCTCAACATCTGGCAGGATGTATGTGGACTGCTGCGGAACAGCAATTGTCATGTCTTGTCACATATTGTCAGTCAGATCAAGGTCTGGGTTTTGACTGGGCCATTCTCAGATAATTTGGTTCTTGGTTTTAAACCTCTACATTGTAGCTTTAGCTGTGTGTTTAGGGTCATTGTCCTGCTGAAAGGTGAACTTCCACTCTAGTCTCAAGTCTCTTGGAGACAGAGTTTCCTCTAAGATACTTCCTATATGTGTAACAATCCAGCTTGCCCTCAATGCTTACCAGCTTCGCCCTGCCAAATCAAAATGTATTGTCAAATAAAAAACTATGTATAGAACATAAAATTCTAACTTTAGGTGGTGGAGCAGATATGCTTGAGCAGAGGTCGGTTTGCTTTATCACATATATAGTTGTGAGCATGCGGGTCGTTGCTAACGCTGCGGGCTCGCCAGGGCCGAAGGCGCTCCTTGCCAGCAACTACGGACCTCATGAAATTTACGGACTTACGAGAAACAAATACGAGACGCGGGAAAAAAACATTACGACCTCGCAAAAATACGACCTAACCGCACGAAACCCGCGCACATGAAAACATTATAAACACAATAAATACACACAACAAACACATACCCACAGCAAGGGGGGGCAACCATAACCTCAGAAACTGAAGTTACACCTCAATTTAAGTTGATATTCAAGAGCTTAGACACCCGAAAATCACCTAAGCGAGAGAAAAAATGGCCGCCGAAAAAAACGAAAACGAGGCCAAGGACGCAAAATTACTACACTTACTTGCAAAACGGAACGAACGCTCCAGACTAGTTCACACGGTACGTAACACACACTATGCGGCATGTACCACACTGCTATTCCCCACCATTTTACATGAAACACACAACTATTAGAGGCTAAATGGTGGCTGGAACGCAACTTTAAGGCTGGAACGCAAATAGCGCATGCGTATTGCGTTCTAACGGTTTCAAACACCTCAAAGTTTATAAATGCTGCCCACTTTCCAGAAAATTCTACATTTCTCCTCAGGTGATGAACAGTGTGACTGGACAGTTCACTACTGCCGTTACTGCAGAAGAGAATTACTCAACAATTTACAACTTCACAATCTGCAAATTTCAACTGAGAGGTAAGCTATAATACATTTAATTTATTAAGAAACACTCCAAAAAATACTACTAAAAAAAAACAAAACATTTCAAAGATTGACACCAAAGACCACATTCATGTATACTATATGTATAGTCACATTTCAAATACACACATATGTGTATGGGCCCAAAAACAAGCTCATCTTAACTGAAAAAAATCAAAGAAGTATATTCAAGTCACATCAATTCCTAGGAAATAATGGCACAAAAAATAAATCACACCCATACATATTTAACGTGCAGCTCAATCTTTCCCTTTTTTTCACAATTCAAACAGACTCTGCATCAACAGCATCACTCAAGAATTTGCAGCGTGGACTGTGAAAGAGGATCACTTTTAAACAAGACAAAGAAAGAAGAAGAGGTAAGATACAAAACTACATTACATGCAGAAAAATAACACGCTTTTCCAAAACCAACACAAGACTGGCGGCTCAACATTGGCAGTAGGGGACCCTCTGTCATTCATACAGCAAAAGGACTTCAATCAAGGTATAGTATAACAAGTAAAAACACCCCAAAAATCACATCTTTCCTGCCCGCCAATATGAAAAGTAACAAAAGTAACAAAAAAAATAATAAGCCTCAATACAAATTACAACAAACCCAAAACACCACACTTCTATAAATATTGCTAACACATATCAAATTCCAAAAGAAACAGACTTGCATAAGAAAAAAGCTCTCAACAGAACTAAAATATAAGTCGCGGACACAAAACAGGATAGTAATACAAACATTAACAACATATAGAAAAACAACTTCTTATTCCTGTTTACTCTACAACAACCTCTAACCCTCACCCAGAAGCCAAATTCAGTATCCCAAAAGTGGCGGACATAAAACAGGATAGTACAGAAAATCTTCCAAACATATAGAAAATTGACTTAACATTCCTGTTTACTCTACAACAACCTCTAACCCTCACCCAGAACTCAAATGAAGCATCCTAAAAGTGGCGCACACAAAACAGGATAGTACTGCAAATATTAACAACATATAGAAAATTAACTTAACATTCCTATTTAGTCTACAACAACCTTTAACCCTCAGCCACAAGCCAAATGGAGCAGCCCAAAAGTGGTGCACACAAAACAGGATAGTACAACAAACATTGCTATCATATACAAAATGGAACAATCATTACTATTAAGTCTGCAACAAACTCTAACTATAACCCACAACAAAAATAGATCAATTTAAAAGTGCAACACTAAAAAAAGGATAGTATAAGAAATCATGATAACACATACACAATTTCTCGTCTTGACTATTGCAACTCGCTCCTTGTTGGCCTGCCCATCACTCGCGTCTCCCCACTTTAATCCATAATAAATGCCTCCGCCAGACCCATCTTCAGTACACATCGTTCAGTGTCGGCAGCTCCTCTTTGTCAATCACTTCACTGGCTTCCCTTAGCCTCCAGAATAAAGTTTAAAATCTTGACCCTAACTTATAAAGCCCTCAACAACAGCGCACCCCCATACATCTCTGCTCTCATCTCCAAATACTCCCCCACACGCCCTCTTCGTTCTGCTAACGTCCTTCTTCTTTCTACCACTCTTGTCACTTCCTCTTACTCCCGCCTCCAGGACTTTTCTTGCGCTGCCCCTTTTCTCTGGAACTCCTTGCCTCGCTTCACCAGACTATCCTCCTACCTTAAATTCTTCAAAACATCAATAAAAACGCACCTCTTTAAAGAAGCCTATAACCTTCCTCCCTAACATGCTCAGCACTATTCTCTCCCTACTGTACCACATACAAACATCATCCTTTAGATTGTAAGTCTGCGAGTTTCAATCCTGTGCGGTGCTTTAGGGAAAGCGCTATGGACACCGGATTCCAAGCTCAAAGACAGGGCCATCCACTCTTTGCAATGTGTGAATCTTGAACTTGTCATTGCCTGTAACTTAACTTATGTATAGCGCTACGGAATATGTTGGCACGTTACAAATAAACGATAATAATAATAATAATTCAAAGATAAAAAATACTGTTTTATGCCCAACAAACTACTACAGTGAAACAATAATCCAATTACACCAGTGGTGTACACAAAACACCATACTAACACATTCTAGCCAACGCTACACGGTTTGTCACACACTCTCAAATAAATAGAATTTTAGACTAACATATTGCTTTTCAAATAAATAAAACATGCTATTGGTCCAAAATAAATTACAAGAAAATAACATTTATCTTTCTTTTTTTACAACAGACACTGCTTGAAGACTGTCGCACGAAGATTTACAGCACTGGATCCAGTGATATTCGTCCTCAAATCAGACTTCCAACAAGGTATAGTACAACAAGTAAAAAAAGAGAGAAAAAAAAGCATGTTTGCTCTGCAGCAATGGCAACATAAAAAAGCAACTAAAAGAAGAAGCAACCAACAACAATGAGGCACACAAATCACGATCCTTCAATAAATATTGTTGACACATTTTAAATGTAAAAAGAAATTCTGTTTTACCTACACCAACCTTTAACACTAAACCATAACTTCAATATAGCAATCCAAATGTGCCCAACATAAAACAGGATAGTACAACAAATAGTGCTAACACATAACAAATTTAAAAATAAATTCTCTTTCCTGGGCCCTAACCTACAACCTTAAGCTTACAACCTAAACAGACACACAAAATACAATACTAAAAAAATAAATAATAACACCTACCAAATAACACTATAAAGCCTCTTATATAACCCACACCAAATAAGCCTAAAACTAAAAAATAATCCTACTATTACAACAATCACCTACAGTCAAAATTACAAAGATCTAAATATTACTACCATTGACAACATCCACTCCACAATTCCCTTGCCTCTGCTATGCCTCTAAGCCAAACATACAAGATAAAAAGGAGCCTCCACCAAAAAACAACAAAACAATAACACATACTAATTTCACACTATAAAGCTAATTCATCTACAATGATTTATAATCCCATAGTACCAACGGAAAGCTAGAATCACAACAGTCTGGCACAAAAAACATTGTACTAACAAAAAACACAAACAAGCACTTTCAAAACAAATTACAATCACAAACTAAACTAATAATACATTATTTTTCTTTACAGATTAATATGGCTGATAACGACAATAAACAGGAAAAGATAAGACGTCAAGCTAGAGAACGACAAAAAAGATGGGCAAACCAGCAGACGCCGGAGCAGAAGGAACTTCGAAGAGAAAAAGAACGGAAAAGACTTGCAACCAAAAGACTAACTGATGAAAAAATTAAATCTAAATCTAAAAAGGCAACAAAAAATCAAAAGCATTTAGAACCTGTTCCTGAACCATCACATAACATTTCCAATTATGAATTCGAAACTGAAACTGATATATGCTCTTCAAATTGTCCTTTACTTAAGTCTTTAGCAGTAGAGGTTCATAATTGTGGTGACATGAATATTCTCTGTCAGATTTGTGAGGCTTACCATTTTAAACAGGAAAGACCCAGAGATGGCCAGTTCATTAGTTGCTGTCAAAAAGGCAAGGTCAAACTTCCAGAAAGACAACAATTCCCATCATATTTACAAACATTATGACTGAACCTACTTTTCCAAACTACAAAAATTTCAAAACAAACATAAGATCATACAATAGTGCCATATCCTTTGCATCTATTAGGGAAACATTAGCCGCTAATGTACCAGGACATGGCCCTTACTGCTTTAAAGTCCAAGGCCAAATTTACCATGGTACTTCACATTTACATCCAAATGAAGGAGAGCAAATAAAATTTGCTCAACTATATGTCCTAGATACATTGGAAGCTGTTGACCAATGTATGCAGCTGCAAGAATATAACAAATGCTTACCCAGTGTTTTTATAGAGCTAGATAAAATTATGGCCAATAACCCCTACACTCAAGCTTATAAAAAATTGGCAGAAGTAGAAAAGGAACATCAACTTCATGCAGAAATACATCAATTACCAATGCCAAAGGTCAATATGGCGCTTAAAAGAGATAGACATACTGATAAATGCCGTTATAATTTACCAACATCAAATGAGGTTGCAATGGTGTTTCAAAATGATGAAGGAGAACCACCATTTCAGAGAGACATTAGAATATATCCCAGAAATAACGAGCAACCTTTCATCAATATGAGTATCTTAAGTACTAATTTAGATCCAATGACATATCCAATATTTTTTCCACATGGAGAAGCAGGTTGGCAACCAAAATTAACCCTTCCCAGTTACCCAAATTCTAAAGTACGAGTGAGAAATAATATTTCCATGCTTGAATTTAAAGTAGCTCAAATTGACATTCGAAATACATTTAATCCAATTTTATGTGGTGGAAACCTAAAACAACAATGGATTATTGATTCCTATTTGCAAGCTGAGGCCAATCATTTAAACTTCATAAAATATCAACAAGATAAACTACGTGTAGAACAGTATTGTGGATTAATGGATTATGTCGCTGAGGTTGCTACAAGCAGAGACATGACAGCTGGCAAAGCCATCATTTTACCATCTTCTTTCCAGGGATCTCCTTGCATTATGCGAGAAAGATACAATGATGCCATGGCTATTGTCACCAAATTTGGGAAAACAGATTTATTTATTACCTTTACATGTAATCCGCAATGGCCAGAGATTACCCAAAATTTATTTATTGGCCAAACTGCTTCCGATAGACTAGATTTAGTAGCCAGGCTTTTCAAAATAAAATTTAATGAATTGATACGTGACATCACTATAACTCAGTTATTTGGCAAATGTCTGGCTTATATTTATACAATTGAATTTCAAAAAAGAGGCCTTCCACATGCACATCTTCTTATAATCCTTCAAGAAA
Source organism: Discoglossus pictus (assembly GCA_027410445.1). Taxonomy (NCBI): domain Eukaryota; kingdom Metazoa; phylum Chordata; class Amphibia; order Anura; family Alytidae; genus Discoglossus; species Discoglossus pictus. The sequence continues at coordinate 133,891,653 of CM050165.1, read as the reverse complement.
AAGATAAGTTAGATACTGGTGACAAAGTGCATACTGTCATTATTGCTGAACTACCAGATCCAGAACTATATGGTAGACTATATGAGATTGTAACTCATCGTATGATTCACGGACTGACTGTGTGGAGATGTTAATCCACAGTCACCATGTATGGAAAATAACAAATGTACTAAATAATTTCCAAAAGATTATAAAGACAAAACTGATGCCAATTGTGATGGCTATCCATTATATAGAAGAAGAAAGGAACAAACTGCCATTATTCGTGGTAAAAACGTCGACAATAGATATGTGGTACCATACAATCCACATTTATTAATGATGTATAATGCACACATTAATGTAGAAGCCTGCACTTATCGCTCCAACATATTCTGTAGCACTGTACAGGGGTTTAGTACATGGCAAAAAAAAAAAAAAACCTTAACACCTTATAAAGAATGGAGGGCCTTGTTTTTGAGCTTATAATCAAATGTACATAGTGCTTGTTTCCAAGGCACGGACACACTATTGAAAACTCGCAAACTTGCAATCTTATGTAGATGCTCGCTATGTCAGTGAGTCAGAAGCTATGTGGCGTCTTCTAAAATTCAAAATGCACGATCGATCACATGCAGTATATAGATTAGCTGTACATTTGCCACAAAGACATTTATTTAATTCTTATATATTGACATTCCATATCATTATGTTTTTTTTAATGGATTATGGCGACCAAGAAAAAGCCGGGGAAATAAAATAATACCAAGAATTTACACTGTCAGTCCAAGAGACCTTGAATGTTTCTGCTTACGACTACTACTTTTAAATGTTCCTGGTGCACAAAGTTTTAAACACTTAAGAACTGTTAATGACATAGTATATGAATCATTTAATTTAGCTGCGGGACATAGAAACTTCCTAGCTGATGATACAGAATGGGAAAGATGTCTAGAAGCAGCAGTACTGTGTCAAATGCCACGGCAGATGAGGGAACAATTTGCATTCATTTGTATCTTCACAAATGCTCCAAATGCATTAGCTTTGTGGGACACATTTTAAAGTAATATGGCTGAAGACTTTATGCAACGATACAATGAGCTGATTGCACAATTAAAAGCATTAATGGAAATCCAAGAAGTATTTTTAACTCATGGATTAAGTAGTGCAAGTTTTAATCTCCCAGATCCAGGTCTTATAGACGACATCAACTTTGAAGACTATGACATTCAACTACAAGCACAAAGAATAGAAGAAAGACTTGCAACTTTAAATACATTACAATTGCAAGCATTTAATTCCATCAAAAATGCCCTAGATGATGACATGGTCAAAGAGCGTTATTTCTATCTCGATGGACCTGGCGGATCAGGAAAAATGTATCTATATAATTTATTGATGTTTTCTACAAGCACAAGGTCAAATAGCACTCGCATTTGCAACCACTCGAATTGCTGCACTTTTGTTAGAAGGTGTAAGAACTGTGCATAGTGGCTTTAAACTACTAGGGCCTATTTTAGAAACATCAGTGTCGGATATTCGGATGACATCATTACAAGCCAAAAAACTTACTTGAGGCTACAATTATGTCATGCTATGCCCTACAATGTATTGACCGTTTGCTTCGTGAAATCATGGATAATACTTTAGCATTTGGTGGAAAGGTAATGTTGTTAGGTGGTGAATTTAGACAAACATTAACTGTCGTACATGGAAATCGAACCTACATTATCGAAACGTGTATAAAGTCAAGTACACTATGGAAACATTTTACCCATCTTCAACTACAACAAAATATGATATCAGAAGGACAAAATGATTTCAATGATTGGCTTATTACAATTGGAGAAGGAAAAACGCAACAAATCCCAAATTTACCTGATGACACTGTGCACATCCCACCTCATATGATTTGCAAACAAGATCTTATATCGGCTATATTCAAAACTACAATAAATAACGAGGACTATTCTGAACTTGCCAACAAAGTCATACTAACATGCAAAAATAAGGATGCATTGCTTCTCAATAATGAAATATTTAAAAAAATTAATGCACCACAAAAAAATTATCACAGTGCTGATTCTGTACTTGCTGATGACAAAGGCAAATTTTTCCACTGAATTCATAAACTCATTAACTCCTTCTGGAATGCCACCACATATTTTGCAGCTAAAGAAAGGTGCAATTGTCATGTTACTGCGAAATATGAACCCAAAAAAAGGTCTATGCAATGGGACAAGATTAATTGTTCAACAATTAAAGGACCATTTCATAGATGCTGAAATTCTAACTATCCTTTCATACCAAGGATAGATTTAGCACCAAGTGAAAGTAGCCTCCTTTTTATACTTCAAAGAAGACAATTTCCCATCATCATGGCATTTGCCATGACCATTAAAAAAATCACAAGGACGAACTTTCAAATCTGTAGGTATATTCTTAGAACAACCAGTATTTGCACATGGCCAATTGTACGTTGCTTTATCACGGTGCAAAAACCCACAGGCTATTGAAGTTTACATTGAAAACAATGAAAGTCAAGGTGATTTATAGGAGGATGGACGCATTTTTACAAAAAACATTGTCTATTATGAAGTACTGTAAGTTTCAATCAAAGAAACACAACCCATACCACACAAAATGAAAAGAAAAGTAACAAATCACATGAACAACATTTTAACAACAAAAAACAAAGCAAATTTATAGAGAACCAGCGGTTTCGTTCAATAATTGATTTTTATGGCACTCAATAACTTTTTACAGCACCACTATTTCCATATTAAACTCTATACAATGGCAAAACACATAGAGAACAGTGGTTACACATCACGGACGAACTTTAATGTCTTGCGTTCTCTTTTTAGAGAACCACTTTTCCTCAGAGGAAACTCTATGTGCCATTTTAAACAATTACAAACAACCATTACAAACCACCAATCACTGAATAACTCATTACTAATTGATGGAAGTACTGTTTATGCATGATTAGCTCCACAAAACAGTTGCCTTGCATTTTCAAACAAATTAGGTTGAAATGTTAATTAACTATGTTACTGTTTATAATGTTACAAGTTTTACAAATAAGAAGTTAAAGTTGGTTAGTTAGACATATTACAAAGTTGATGTTAACAGCACAAGGATGTTTTACTACACAATGTAAATGTTGTATTTCATGTTAAATATTAATCCAGGGAGTAATCCGATCGCCAGTTAATGGGGTCAGGAAGGAATTATTTTTTCCCCACTTTGATACAATTGGCTACGTTTCAAGGAGGGTTTTTACGTTAACAGTTCTTAATCTACAAGTTGCATGTTAAAAAAACGTTATGTCAAGTTTACAATACTCGGTCATCCAATGTTCAACTGTTCTTACATTCAAATGTTAACACTTTTACTAAAAAAACACTTAAACAGTTCCTCAACAAAAAAAAAACAATGTTCAAACAATAAACACGTTTAAGCTAATAATTCTACTTCTTTCAACATAATAAAAGCGTTACAAGTGTGAAATATGTATATTACCGACCAAACAAATTTACAAACATACACATCTCATTGCCGTAATTTTTTGACGTGCAAGTCGCTAGTTTAATATACAGTCAGGTCCATAAATATTGGGACATCGACACAATTCTAAACTTTTTGGCTCTATACACCACCACAATGGATTTGAAATTAAACGAACAAGATGTGCTTTAACTGCAGACTTTCAGCTTTAATTTGAGGGTATTTACATCCAAATCAGGTGAACAATTTAGGAATTACAACAGTTTGTATATGTGCCTGCCACTTTTTAAGGGACCAAAAGTAATGGGACAGATTAACAGTCATAAAACAAACTTTCACTTTTTAATACTTGGTTGCAAATCCTTTGCAGTCAATTACAGCCTGAAGTCTGGAACGCATAGACATCACCAGACGCTGGGTTTCATCCCTGGTGATGCTCTGTCAGACCTCTATTGCAACTGTCTTCAGTTCCTGTTTGTTCTTGGGGCATTTTCCCGTCAGTTTTGTCTTCTGCAAGTGAAATGCATGCTCAATCGGATTCAGATCAGGTGATTGACTTGGCCATTGCATAACATTCCACTTCTTTCCCTTAAAAAACTCTTTGGTTGCTTTTGCAGTATGCTTCGGGTTATTGTCCATCTGCACTGTGAAGCGCCGTCCAATGAGTTCTGAAGCATTTGGCTGAATATGAGCAGATAATATTGCCCAAAACACTTCAGAATTCATCCTGCTGCTTTTGTCAGCAGTCACATCATCAATAAATACAAGAGAACCAGTTCCATTGGCAGCCATACATGCCCACGCCATGACACTACCACCACCATGCTTCACTGATGAGGTGGTATGCTTTGGATCATGAGCAGTTCCTTTCCGTCTCCATACTCTTCTCTTCCCATCACTCTGGTACAAGTTGATCTTAGTCTCATCTGTCCATAGGATGTTGTTCCAGAACTGTGAAGGCTTTTTAGGTGTTGTTTGGAAAACTCTAATCTGGCCTTCCTGTTTTTGAGGCTCACCAATGGTTTACATCTTGTGGTGAACCCTCTGTATTTACTCTGGTGAAGTCTTCTCTTGATTGTTGACTTTGTCACACATACACCTACCTCCTGGAGAGTGTTCTTGATCTGGCCAACTGTTGTGAAGGGTGTTTTCTTCACCAGGGGAAATAATTCTTCGGTCATCCACCACAGTTCTTTTCCGTGGTCTTCCGGGTCTTTTGGTGATGCTGAGCTCACCGGTGCGTTCTTTATTTTTAAGTATGTTCCAAACAGTTGATTTGGCCACACCTAATGTTTTTGCTATCTCTCTGATGGGTTTGTTTTATTTTTTCAGCCTAATGATGGCTTGCTTCACTGATAGTGACAGCTTTTTGGATCTCATATTGAGAGTTAACAGCAACAAATGCAAATAGCACACTTGACATGAACACTGGAGCTTGTATCTGCTCTTTGTAAATGGGATAATGAGGGAATAACACACACCTGGCCATGGAACAGCTGAGCAGCCAATTGTCCCATTACTTTTGGTCCCTTCAAATTTTTTCTGAAATTTTTTGGGTGGAAAAATGGGGGTGTGACCATTATGTGAAGATTTTTTTTTTTTTATGGCAATATGCCAGTTAAACAATGCTGCAACATTGATTTGTATCAACATTCTAAAATAAACAACACTACAGAAGTAAACTATGAACATGAGAAGGATTTTCATCTTCTGTTTCTGAAGATGCTGTGCTGCTATCATTGGTGTCATTATCTGAAGCGCTGTCCTCAGCACCACTCATATCAGAGAGAAATGCTTTGCTTTGTACAGTTTTGTAATGCTTTGCACAGTTCAGCTAGGCAGGAAGATGCATGCATTATCACGTCATGTGACCTCTCATCTCAAAGCTTGTATCCTCATGCCACTGCTGCTCTGTTTAACTTGTAAGCGTGACTATTATGCGAAGAAAGCATTTTAAGCAATAAATAAAGATTTTTAACCAGTGTGCGACTATTGTGCAGTGAGATACAGTAAATTTTCTCTCGTGATATATACTTTTTGTCACAAGAAAAGAGACTTGACTACCCAGCACATTGCCCAGCTTGTGTAGTGGCAGTCTAAGCATTTTTGGAGCAATCCTTGCATCAGCAAGGTCAGGGACCCATACCTGGCCTTGGCAGCAACCCAATTGGTGTGACAGCAACAGGGGTGACTACCCCCATTTAACAGATCAGATCCGAGGGACACCTAGAGAGGAGGATACCAGTCGGACCACGCTTAATATCGCCACCATCTGAGGTAGTGACGCACCCCTGGCAGGCTGCCTTCCAAACGTTCCCATTAGGATACTCATGGTCAGCAGTGGAGGCAGAAGGGGAAACATCAGGGTCCAATTCCCTAATTAAAGCCCAAACTTGGAGGGATTCATTCAGGATATTAATGACTGCATTAAGCTGCCACGGACGCCATTTTTAGCACCATTTCTCTTGAGGCTGGAAAGTCTAGTGTTAGACATCGCCATCTTGTACTTCCTCAGACTCACACCAAACAAGGGTCAATTGGGGGGTCTCAAAACAATCGGTCATGGACTGCCTTTCGGCACATTCTCTGTTTTTATGAATAGGGCAATTTAACACTTAATGCAACTGGAGATATAGACCCTCAACCAGTAATGCAGTTTATGGATGTTCCTATATCCTTGCAATTACAAAGATAACTAGTAGATATATCCGATAATAAAAAAGAACAGAAAAAATAATAATAAAAACAACACTGCTTATATAGGATATACAGGAGCCAATTCTCAACCCTGTGGTTTTCTTCCTGTCAGTAAACCATTCCTGAGATAAGGAGACTCTTTTAGATTTCTAAACATAATAACATACTGAGCAAGAGCTGTTTTTTTGTAAAATTATGTTGGACCTTCCATATTTTTTCTCATATCTGTGTTATTGCAACTAGAGAAACTCTGAAAGTTTGAAACGTTTTCAGAATTAAGCTGATAATGATTCAGTGCCTCTTATCACTTATATGGAACATAATGGCTAATATGTATATTTCCACTTCTACTAATGGGCTTGGTCATCTTATTCTACTAATGATATAAACAGATAAATCTAGATTTAATCCCCACACTGGAATACTCTCTTTTCAATATTAAATTCATGTTTTGTGATTCTAAAGCTTATCCACGCACATAAGTTCTGCCGGTTATAAGCTAAAGTATAAGTAAATAAAAATGGGCAAATCCCCCAAAAAACTTGACTGCAAAAAGCATTCCGGAGCATTTTAAAGTACAGCAGCAATCTCAGGCCTCACCACTAAATTCTTCAATGGGCTCATCTGAGGGTTCGGTTTAGATGAAGACATTCCATCTTCCCATCAACATGCCAAACTATCCGACATATCCTTAGCAGGTTTTAATAATTTACTTCAATCCTATTTTGATAAAGTTGTCAAGGAAATCAAACAGGACATTCAGGATCTTGGACAGTGCACTCAAACACTGAAATCGTTACCTGACCAAATCTTGGATGCTCAGCTAAAAGACCGGACTGATATAACCCAAAATGCCACTCATATAGCCACTTTGAGGACCTCGAAAATAGGTCCAAACAACATGATGTTTGATTTCGAGGAATTCCAAAGTCAGTGAAAGATCTAAAGGTTTACCTGAATGCTGTAATCCACAATATACTACACAATCATCCACAGGACTCCTGGGAAATCAAAAGAATGCATAGGGCACTTGGGGGCCGTTACATCTTTAGAGCAGCCTAAGGATGTAATAGCTATATTTTTGTGTCAATGAACTAGAGATTTAATTCTCGCAGCATCCAGGAAATCTCAAACTATTACCGGCCCAGATGGGGCTTCAATTCAAATTTTTGTGGATTTAGCTCCATCCACACTTTTCAAACGTAAGCAGCTGAAACTGGCCCTTTAAATTCTAATTTAAAAAAACATCAGGTACTAATGTGGATTTCCCTTCAATCTATCATTTCATGTGGGCACATATGTACACATAGTTAATTCTCTAGAAGAATGCACCTCTGTTCTCACTCATCTGAATCTCATAACTAAAGAGTATACCCTGGAGGTTCCACCGGCACCACGTCTGCCACAGAGACCATCAAGGCAATGGTCTGAGGGTCAGTGGACCAAACAGCAGCATAGACTTTTGGCACAAAATGACTCTCTGCCAAATACAACTCTAGGTGGCTAACATATCACTCACTGATCCTGGACATTTGTTTCTGCATACATTTTGGATCTAATACTAACCTGAGAGACTACTTTAAGAAGAGGTGGTATTATATTAGGCTGAAGTATATATGTTATTAATGAATGTCATGTTATTTTAGGAAATTGCCCTGGGAATGCAGTTTGGCATATAATGCAAGGACATGGCCCCTCTGAGCCCCTTCAGCACTCATTGCAAGCCCCACGATAAACGCCTTAGGCCCTCATTGCGAGCCTCCCCCCGTGTGGTTTAGGGGCCTCATGATGACTGTTACTACCTTGGGTTAAGATTTAGTGCCTAGGTATGTGTTACTGCCTTGGGTTAAGTCTTACTGCCTTGAGTTAAATGTTACTGTCTTGGATTAAGTGTTACTGTCTTGCATTAAGCGTTACTTCTTTGAGCTCGTTTTTTACGTCCTTCATCCACATTTACCGTCCTTCTGCCTCGTTTTCGCCATATTTACGATTTTTCGGCCGCCATTTTTTTTTCTCCCTTATGCTCCAATTAACTTGCAACCTCACTCACAGGCTCCCTGGCTCTGCCCATGTGCTATGTGTGAGTGTGTAAATTAATTTGAGACATATTTGTTGTTTTTAGCAGGTCTTTCGGGTTTCATGGTTCGGCCGTTAAAGTCGTAATTTTCCGAGACTCACAGTCCTTCTACGTGCTTTGGTTCTTAAGTCCTACGGGCCGTAATTTTGTGCACTGCGCACAGTCCTACTGGCCTTGCGATGAGCGCCTATGGTGCTCATTGCAGTTTAAGTCCCGCGTGCCTCAACTGCTTGTCTCGCTTTGCGAGGCTCGCAGAGCAATGAGCGCCTTTGGTCGTAGCGAGGCTCTCAGTTGCGGCCCTATGGGCCATAACATGACCAACAATCTTGGTGCAGGCGTCAACGGCCCGCCTCGCTTTGCGAGGCTCGCAAAGCGTGACCAAGGGCTATATATTCACAACTATTATAGGTGATGGTTATTTTTGTATATTTCTCAGAGTTTACCAATACTTTATATTGTCTAAATCACATTAGAGGTGATGATTCAGTGAAACTTAACGGAAGGGTAATCTTGCCTTGAAATTATAAATATGTTTTTTTTTTCTTAAGATGATAAGAGACTAACAAAACCCATATATATATTTATTGGTTAATTAGTCGTTTAAATCTTAACATCACATAATTCTGATTTTACATTGTTTCTTCTTTCTCAATTGAGGGGAAATTTAGGAAAATGGAAATCTCAATTTTCATCCCTTGGCACAAAAGTGCCTTAGGTACATGTATGCGGAATGATGCTAGTTACATGTTATTGTTATCTTGGTTTTGTCCTCCCTTCCCTTCTCTTTTTGTTCCAGGTCCCAGGACTCAGGACACTATCCCTCCACCATCTCTAGGATCCTATTTACCTACAATCCGGTTAATCCCCTATATGCCTTCATCACACTTTAGCAGCATAAATCGGAATTGGACCAGTGTCTCTTTAATTACTAAGGTACCATGACAGACACGTCTTTTGTATTTGTCTCACATAATATTCGGCGCTTTAATTCACAATTCAAAAGACGCAAAGCGTTTCTATCTTATAAATCCTTGCACCCGGATGTGATTTTCCTACAGGAAACACACTTCACATAATGGGATCCCCAAGGTTTTGCATAAAGCCTATCCAACTTTCTTTGCTACAACTCAATCTACAAAAAAAGCTGGAGTGGCTATTTTGGCTAATTTTCCTTTTAACGTTGAACACAACAAAATTTACTCTAATGGCAATTTTGTGGTTTTAACGGGAACACTTCTGGGTACAAGATTATCCTTAATTTATTTTTAGTCTCCGACAGCTACTCCACATACATCATTTATTAGTCTACTAAAATATTTAAAATCGGCAGATTTGGGTAGGATTATACTGGGGGGAGACCTTAATCTTACCTTAAACCCCCAAATAGATAGATCGGGGCAAGACCCGGGTGGCAAGTTGAGACAAATTGATTACTAACTCAATGAGCTACATTTATTAGATGCATGGAGGCTGATGCATCAAGGAGAGAGGGGATATATATTTTATTCGCCTGTTCATGGATCTTATTCTCAAATTGATTCTATTTTAATCGGCTCCTCCCTGTCAGGTCATATAGATAAAGGGGGCATCTATCCATGCCCCTAATCTGACCACTCTAAGGTCAGTTTATCAATAGTTAAACAGTCAACAGTTTTTTCACTATATATTAGAATAGGCAGTTGCACCTTAAGACGGGGAAGAAGTGGAGGCTTCCCAGTCCTGTCACACAGGTAGCAAAGGACTGATTCTCCCAATCTCCCAATATCGCAATCGATTCATAAATGCACATTTAGCTCTTTATATAGCTTATACATAGATTATGTTTATATATTTAACACATTTATTACACACAAACTACCTCTGCTCTCACTGTTATATTCAAGAAAGATTTTAATGACTTTCAGTGTTATTCAAAACTAATAAAAAGGTAAACAATGGGGATTAACTAGAAGACCAACTTAGTTAGATAGATCATCTGCATTATCTTGAACTCTCATGAACAGTTACACTGCACCTGATACAATTAAATATTAATATTGAATATTTAAAGATGCTTCTATTGTACCTTACAATGTATTTTTTTTATATGCCTAAAATAAATTATTCATGTAAAATCGCAATACAGTTGGGGAAATTTTTTTTTGATCCCCTTCTGATTTTGAATGTTTTTCCACTGACAAAGAAATGATCATTCTATAATTTTAATGGTAGGTGAATTTTAACAGTGAGAGACAGAATAACAAAAAAAAACAAAAAAAAAAACGTATGTCAAAAAAGTTATAAATTGATTTGCAGGTCAATGAGGGAAATAAGTATTGGACCCCTTCGACTTAGTACTTGGTGGCAAAACCCTTGTTGGCAATCACAGAGGTCAGACATTTCTTGTAGTTGGCCACCAGGTTTGCACACATCTCAGGAGGGATTTTGTCCCACTCCTCTTTGTAGATCCTCTCCAAGTCATTAAGGTTTTGAGGCTGATGTTTGGCAACTCAAACCTTGAGCTCCCTCCACATATTTTCTATGAGATTAAGGTCTGGAGACTGGCCAGGCCACTCCAGGACCTTAATGTGCTCCTTCTTGAGCCACTCCGTTGTTGCCTTGGCTGTGTGTTTTGGGTCATTGTCATGCTGGAATACCCATCCACGACCCATTTTCAATGCCCTGGCTGAGGGAAGGAGGTTCCCACCCAAGATTTGACGGTACATGGCCCCATCCATCATCCCTTTGAAGCGGTGCAGTTGTCCAGTCCACTTAGCAGAAAAACACCCCCAAAGCATAATATTTCCACCTCCATGTTTGACGGTGGGGATGATGTTCTTGGGGTTATAGGCAGCATTCCTCCTCCTCCAAACACAGCAAGTTGAGTTTATGACAAAGAGCTTGAGATCTTGCATGGGGCACCAGACCGAGGGAGACTGACAGTTATTTTGTGTTTCTTCCATTTGCGAATAATCATTGTCACCTTCTCACCAAGCTGCCGGGCGATGGTCTTGTAACCCATTCCAGTCTTGTCTAGGTCTACAATCTTGTCCCTGACATCCTTGGGCAGCTCTTTGGTCTTGGCCATGGTGGAGAGTTTGGAATCTGATTGATTGCTTTTGTGGACAGGTGTCTTTTATACAGGTAACAAGCTGAGATTAGGAGCACTCCCTTTAAGAGAGTCCTCCTAATCTCAGCTCGTTATCTGTATAAAAGACACCTGATTGTCAGAAATCTTGCTGATTGATAGAGGATCAAATGCTTACTTCCCTCACTGACCTGTAAATCAATTTATAACTTTTTTGACATGCATCTTTCTTGTTTTTTTTTTGTTTTTTTGTTATTCTGTCTCTCACTGTTAAAATACACCTACCATTAAAATTATAGACTGATCATTTCTTCAGTGGACAAACGTTCAAAATCAGCAGGGGATCAAATACTTTCCCCCCCGCTGTACATATAATGTGGAAAGTGTATGTTTTTTAAATAATTTTAAACAACATATTTTTTTTTTTATTAATTCCAAATAAAAGTTGTTGAAAATATAGTTGACTTTTGAAATACATTTGATGAAAGAAGGATTGTTACAAAAAAGATGTCTATTTTTCAGCAGGTGGACATTTCTTTTCCAAGCCCATAACTCGGATTTAACTGCTGCCATTTTTTCAAGCCCGTAACTGCCTTGCGTGTCTTGCAATGATCGCCTTTGGTGCTCATCACGGGCCTCGCATTGAGCGCCATTGAGCCCCCCTCTACTTTACAGGCCTTGCGATAAGCGCCTTCGGCTATCATTGCAGACTTCAGCAAACCCGCAACTTACGGGCATCACGATGAGCGCATTCGCCTCTCATAGAGCAATCTCACAATTACGACAACTATATATATTATCCAATTGTCATGAAGAAAATTGCTTAAGATATTGAGCTATTCTTCTCAACCAGCATCAACCAAGAATCAGACATAGGATGAACTTGGGTGGCTCACAAGGCCTTTATTATAAAGTTAGCTTCTCATAAAGTTAGCTTCTGCACACAAAAACAATTACAATTCAGAGAGGAATCCCTGAGAAAGGACCTTTTAGAGATGGAAAGATTAAATCAACAGGACCCCTCTAGGAATCTATGCCAAAAGATAGATAAGGACAGATTAGAACTAGATCTAATTTTGTCAAATCATACTGAGAAAGCGATAAGATGAACAAATCACAAGTTTTATTACAGAGCTAATGAACCTGGCACTTTTCTAGCCAGAAAATTCAAAAGCAAAATTCCTCAATTGAAAATCTTTTGAATTAGAACTTCTGCTGGAGACATTACCGCTAGTCTCAATGATATACAAAAAACATTTCTAGATTTTTTTCAAAAAAATATTCTCATCTCTGCATAACCTGGATCAGCAGAAACTCATGTGATTTACCCACTCTCTCAACTCAGGAATGTGACCTGCTTAATTTTAAGGTTAAGGAAGCTGAAGTCAAGAAGGTTATTAGTGGCTTGAAGGGTGGAAAGGCCCAGGGCTCGGATGGATTCATGAATATATATTTTAAGAAATATTCTGATTTACTTGCCCCCCATCTAACAAACCTTTTAGATGGTCCTCCTATGCCCCAAGAATTAAATCAGGCAGACATGATCTTCTTCTGCAAAGAGGGCCGTGATCCAGTTGAAGTAAAAAATTATCGCCCCATCTCTCTTCTAAATGGCAAAATGAATGGCCAATAGAATATCCAAATTCCTCCCTAGAATCACATATATAGTTGTGAGCGTATGAGTTGTTGCTAACGCTTGCGGGCTCGCATAGCGAGCCTCGGCCCTCGCGAAGCCCTCGCAAACTTTACGTCGCAACGCAAACAACACGACACACCAACTACGAACCTCGCAAACTTTACCTCGCAACGCAAACAACATATGAGACACGTTAACACACATTACGACCTCGCAACAATCGGACGCAACTCGCGAACATTACAAAATTCAAAACGCAATAAATACACACAGCACATACATAAAAAGCTTACCTACAGCAAGAGGGAGCATCCAGGACCTCAAAAAACCAACTTACACCTTCATTTAACTCAAAATAAAACAGTTTAAAAAATTCGCTAAACAAGAGAAAAAATGGCCGCCGAACAAAACGAAAACGAGGCTACAAACGCAAACAACATACGAGACACGTTAGCACACATTACAACCTCGCAAAAATCGCCCGCAACCTGCGAACATGAAAAAAATAAAAACACAATAAATACACACAACACATACATAAAAAGATTACCTACAGCAAGAGGGAGCATCCAGGACCTCAAAAAAGCAACTTACACCTTCATTTAACTCTAAATAAAAGAGTTTAGACACTAAAACATTCTCTAAGCGAGAGAAAAAATGGCCGCCGAACAAAACGAAAACGAGGCTACAGCACTCTAAACACGCAAAACACCACAAGAAACTCGCAAAACACCACAAAAGACCTACGGATATTCCGCTAAGACGCATACCACACATTACCCGCCATTTTACGACAATGCGGAAGTACACGAGTACGCTAACGGTTTGGTCTCGCTCACGCACACTATTACTCTGCACACATTCATCACGCTTACACAGCAGCTCCACACCACTAATGCTGCAGCAACATCAAAACAGATTGCAGCTATTCAACACAATGCTTCAAAATATGTAAAGTATATTCATTTATTAATGTATTATATATTTCAGTAGTACACACCAAACAGCATTAGCTACCTTACAATTTCATTGCCGTCATTTTTTGACGGGCAATTCGATAGTCATTAATAAAGACCAAGTGTTTTTCATTCCCTATAGGCAAATGGGGGATAATATTAGACAAATTTTAAACTCCATAGCTTGTGCATCTCAAAATCAAATCCCAACTTGCTTATTGGCTCTAGATATAGAGAAAGCTTTTGATACCTTGGAATGGCCTTACCTCAAAGCAGTATGAACAAAATTTGGTTTCATAGGAAAATTTATGAACCTGATTGAGACTTATTATAGATCCTCTAAGGCCATTTTAAAATTGCCATGGGATTTATTGGCTCAGATTGAGATCCAATGAGGTACCAGACAGGGGTGTCCCCTCCCACCTTTACTTTTTGCCTTAGCCATAGAACCTTTGGCTCAATCTATACGATCCAATTCAAATGCACATGTAATTCAAATTGGTCACCATCATTTTATTTGTTGTCTCTTTGCGGATGATTTTCTCTGCTCTCTTACAAGACCTGTTACCTCGGTTTCAGTACTGGTACAAACTCTAGAACAATTTGGAAATCTCTCAGAGTTAAAGATAATTGTTACCAAAACGGAAGCTTTAGGTATTTCAATGTCCCAATCTGAGATTTATTTCCTCCACCAGAATTTAAATTTTCCTGGCCTAAATCGCATATTAAGTCAATATAACCAGCCGCTTATCAGATCTATATAATGCTAACTATACAGCTCTTTGCAAGAAATGGAACTTGATTTACAAAGGTGGTCCAAACGACAAATATCGTGACTGGGTAGAATAAACGCTGTAAAAATGAATATACTCCCCCGCCTTTTATATTTATTTTGCACGCTTCCGTTAGCAATTAACTATAAAGCTCTTGAGAGATTCCAAAATCAAGTTTTCAAATTTATATGGGATTATAAAACCTTGAGAATTTCAAAATCCAATATTTATAAACAAAGCAAAGGGAGGGCTCTGATGCCCGAACTTCAAATTGTACAAAGAGGCACAGCTTTCATTTATACCTATAGCGCACTCTTCCCTACAACAACCCCTTTGGGTATTTATAGAAAATGTATTGATGTCCCCATATTCGTGGGAGACCAAACCAGGTAATACCCTTGGGAAGCTAACCAATCCGTTCATTAAGCATTCTCTTACTATTTGGTTTTGGGCAGTCCATAAATTTCAAAACTTTCCAGTCTTACCCTCATTGTACCTAACCAACAACTGTTGATACACCTAACCTAAAATCCTTTGGCTTGGTGGAAATCCAGGAACTTGCTAAGATTTGGTGCATGGTACCAAAACAATTCGGTTATCAATTTTGAATATCTGAGAGATAATTATAATCTACTTCTTGCAGAACACTATAACTATTATAGAATCAGACATTTTATATGTGTCACTTCCCATATCCTAGCACACCCAGAAGTAAACTGGTTTACTAAGCTTTGTAGAGATCTTCCACTGTCAAGCAAAACTATAAGCCTTTCATATGATACCTTTAACGTGCCTTCATTTAAGCAAAAAACTAAATATATGGATTTATGGGAGGGAGATCTAGGACACACTTTAGGTCAAGAAACTTGGGAGAATATTTGGAGGATCTTTAACTTATAGTATACTTTAAACATCCATAAAAGTTCTGCACAGAACTTATCTTACACCTGCTAAGCTTTGCAATTGAAGACTTGATCAAACTGATAACTGCTTTAGGGATTGTGAAAGCACAGGCTCCTTCCTGCATACGTGGTGGACATGTCCTAAAGTAAATGGCTTATGGGAGGAGGTCTTCTCCTTAGCCTCAAAAATATTCAATTCCCGAATCCGTGCAAATATTGATTTGAGTCTTTAGGTCTCCCAACCTCACAGTTATCTTCGCATTACAATCAACTTCTACAATTTCTAATGCTGGCCACTAAAAGCCATATTGCATGACAGTGGAAATCCACAACCCTAAGTTTACAAGCAGTTACAAATAAAATAAATTGTATTCTTATTAATGAGCGAGTGACCCACTTGCTAGAGGAAACAATAGCTAGCTTCGTCTGATAGTATATAGATTGGGTAGATTGTAAATTATTAAACCTCCTACATTGTGTGAAAACCGGATTTGAGGGAAAATTGTCCTTTTAATGTGATAATCCTGAATTACCTGTGGACAAGATGTCCCCCCCCCCCCAAACTCTTCCCTTCTTTTGCGTTTTGTATATATTGAAAATAATACAAATATAAAAAAAATGGCTTTGGTTAACAGGCAACACAGACGATAACACCATCTTCATGGAATTAAAAAGCAGAAGCCTGACTCAGATAGC
The DNA here is from genome assembly GCA_027410445.1 of Discoglossus pictus. Lineage (NCBI taxonomy): Eukaryota > Metazoa > Chordata > Amphibia > Anura > Alytidae > Discoglossus > Discoglossus pictus. The sequence continues at coordinate 133,875,360 of CM050165.1, read as the reverse complement.
TGACATGTTGTATTAGCTATTTCCTTTATATTAATGATTGTATTTGCATGATATGTAAGATTGCATATTGTCACCTGATATGCCATTAACTAATAAAACTATTTGTCAAAAAAAATAAATATATATATATATATATATATATACTTTACTAGTTAAGAGAGGATGTTTAAAACTAAAAATATATATATTATAAAGCCTCTCCACTGATTTTCGTATTATGTTGGTATTCAACCCCATGTAAATTTAACAAAAAGTAAAAAAAAAGATGCTACCATGCTTTACAGTTGAGATGAAGAGCAGTGTTGACTGTGAAATCGTTGTAATTGTTACAATGGTTGATTGACCTTAGTAACGGTGCTTGGGTACGGTGCTAGTGTGGTATATACAAGCGTCCTGCTTGTTGTCTAGATCTATAAATATAATTTTTTTACACTAAAGCTGGTATGTGGTGTAATTTGGCGCCAAAAACATCCTCCCAGCTAAAAAGTTACATTTGGTCTCATCAGACCACAGAAGCTTTTTTCTACATAAAACCCAGTTTGGAACATCCCATTTACAGCTGTCCCATGGATGGTTTATCTCATCTCAGCTGTGGATATCTCCATTGGCCTCTTGGTTCCTTCTCTAGACAGACCCTTCAAACTTACCAGTCAGAGTTTTGGTGGATAGCCCTCACTAGGCGGAGTTTGTCCTATTCTTTCCAATTTTTGAATAATGGATTTAACAGTGCTCCTGGGAATGTTCAAAGTTGTTTTTATATCAGTCTTGATTGATGTGTCTCCAGAATTTTATCCTGGACTTCATTGACTAACTATTTGGATTTCATGATGCTGTTTGTTTGGATATGTTCTCTAAGAAACCTGGGTGTATACATTTTGAGATACAGCTCTATTCATAAAGGCAATTGGTTGTACAATATTGTAACATCTTTTTTATTTTCCACTTTGTCATTATGGCCTAATTTGTATAAATCAGGGATTTTATCATCACAATTAAATCAATTTTAATTCCATGTTATAACACTACAAAATGTGTACAAACGCAAGGCACAACTTGAGAAGATTGCTTAAATGATCCATATTTAGTAAGAAATAGAGTTGATTGTTAATTTCTATGTCTTTTTGTAGGGAAGCTGGATCAGTACATGGTACATTTTCCAATACTAAAGCTGCGGAAGGGCAGATGCATGTTCCAGTCAGCTTCCAAATAGCAGTTTGAGTGATCAACAGGCAGTGTTTTGGGTGCATGTGCATTCAAAACATATATCCACGGGGGCGTGGCTACTGGGCAGACAGTGCAGACGTGCCACGCAGGAGCTCTGCTGGAAAGGGCTCTGTAAAGCCCGAATTTTGGGCTAAATAATACCCCAATTGGCCCCAACATCTCTGCTACCCCTTCTGCTCTCATAGAGGAGCAGTCTCATACCCAACAAGTGGGGGTTTAGGCACGACCCTGGGAGCTGCGGGGTATCAGGCCTACAAGGGCCTAGGAGATCGCCGCAACGTGGGCCGCAGGGCCCTGGAGACCCCCGATCCAGTACACCCGTGCCTTTGAGGAGTGGGAAGGCACTGAAGTACTCCTCCGGTCCCACTGAGTTCGCCGCATCGGGCAGACTGCGGGAGGAAGTGGAGTGTCGGGGCGAGGCGGCGGGAGCTGCCCCCCGCGGTCCGGGACTGCAAATTAACCCCTGCACCCTTGAAGCGGCCTGGAGGCCCTGTGCCTGGCTGGGGAGTCCCTGGACAAGGTGCCTGGAGCGGCCTGGAGGCCCAGTGATCGGCTGGGGAGACCTGGTGGAAGGTAGGAACAGGGGACAGAGGGGGAGGCAAGCACAGGAGCGGCAAAAAACTGGTGGAGCCGCCATCTTGGGGCGCTGGCCCTTTTAACACCCGTGGCAGCCCTATAACCTGTATAGGAAGGGCAATCTAGCCTCCCAACAGCATCACACTGCAGTGCCCCTTCTTATCCATGAGGAGAGAGAGAAGCCTCAACAGACCAGCACAGGGGCATAAAGGCAAGTGCTCCCTCCCTACCCTGCTACCCTGCTAGCCTGTTACCCTGTCACCCTGCTACCCTGCTATCCTGATATTCTGCAAACCTGCTATCCTACCACCCTGCCCCCTTGAGTGGACTGTGCAAGTGGATTGTGCAAGAGTTAATTGGTATATTGCTGAATTCTATCTTTACATATATCCAAGTGAATACACAGGATTGTTGAATTCATACGTGCTTGTGAGATTATTTTATAAGTGCATTTTGGCAATATAGCAGCTACAAGGACTGTGTTGAACTGTTTGCATTTCTATAACTGCACTGCCGCCTGCTGGCCACTTGGAATCCTACAGCAAGACTTTGGCCATCTGTGAACAACAGGCAGGTGAGCACGGCGCTCTCATTGGGAGCAGAACTGGTGTACAAGCCGGCGCAAGTTGCATGCAGGGTTTAACATTGTTTTGCCTTACTCCAATCAGCACTTGAGAAGCTACGATCATCAAGCTGGCTCCTATAAGCTTTTGCAGTATCCCTGGAACTTTTTGGCAACTCTGACTCTCATCGCTATATAGAGATTGCTTGAGGAATTCCTGACAACTACTGACCCTAATTTAGGGGCACGCCCCTACCATGGGCTGAGAGCTAAATGGGGACATAGTTCAGCAATGCTTATAGCGGACATCTTAACTACATCTATGGAACTGGCATACCTTCCCTAGCGGAGGCAGTAGTTGGTCGGGCCCAGCATTCACCACTTTGGCTCTTTGCATCCTCTCTATTGATTTAACAGTGGGAATCTTGCCGACACATTTAACCTCACGGCCAATATGCCGAAACCCAAACGGGCCACCCCGGCCAAGGGTATACAAGATCATTTTTTGCCAAGAGCGACTCAGCGCCCACCCCTGGCAGACTCTCTTTCTGAACGCTCCGAAGATTCGGATCAGGAAGGGCGGCCCAAGGGAGCCCACCAGCAACTAGATCTATCAGCCAAGGCCGTGGCTACGATTGAAAGACTCTTGGCTAAGGCAATTGATCCCCTGAGACAGGATCTGAGGGAATTGGGTCAGCGTACCCAACTTTTGGAAGATATGACAGACCAATTGGTGGAGGCTCAGGAAAAGGACAGGACATCGATAGCTCAAAACACTTACCAGGTTTCTGAACTCGCAGATAAGATAGAGGACCTGGAAAACCGCTCTCGCCGCCACAACATACGCATCCGCGGCATACCAAGAGCCATACAAGATCTAACCCAATACCTAAGAGACACTGTGGCTGCAATCCTTCCTGATCAGGATGAAAGCATGTGGGAAATTGAGCGAGCTCACAGAGCTTTAGGAGGCATGAGGAGTCCGGATGCCCCGAAAGATGTCATTGTCAGATTTCTGAGGCAGCAAGCTAGAGACACTCTACTCTCGGCTACAAGGAAGCTGCACACTGTTAAGGGCCCAGACAACTCCCCATTGCAGATCTATGCCGACCTGTCTCCTGACACCCTTAACAAAAGGAGGCTAATGAAACCGGCTCTTACAATTTTGCTTCACCACAAAATTCAGTACCGATGGAACTTTCCATTTGCCCTCTCCTTCAATTTTAAGGGCACGACTTACACTACGCGTACACTGGAGGACTGCCTGTCGGTGCTACACCGCTTACAGCTTTACTCTGGGGAAATGCAGGAGACGCGGCAAGAGCAATCTCAACCGCCTATCCCTAAGAGACAATGGACGTTGGTGGCAGCCCAAGTCCACAGTAAACAAGTCCCTCCTCAGGGGGGAATGAAACTTACTCTGGACAGTGCAAGGGGTCAAGGTGCTGGACACAAGGCCTGCACAGGGGATGCTAGTCAAATGGCTGACCCAAGGGCGAGCTCACGTCCGGATTAGATTCTACCTGGAGCAGAATTTCATAATAAAATTTGTGATGCCAAATAGAATGTTAACCTATTTTTGCCTTAAGCCTTAATTCAGAAGGTTGTGTAGTTTAGGATATAAGTTTATTATTAATTGTACGGCCTGCTGGACTGTGTTCCCACCTTAAGTGGACGAATTCTTCTCCTTGCTTAGAATCTTGGAGGAGGAGCACTAGTAAAAAGTGATTGTTATTTCATGCTTTTATGTTTTTAGTTCAACAACTTCGTAGTTATAGCCTTAGAGAACTGCTAACTGTAAACTTGACACTGCTTATCTGCTTATTTAAATGTTTTTACCTTAATGGCCTAAAGCTAACCCTCTTCTCTTCTGCATTTAAATTTCTGTTTAATGGCAGGACGACACCCCTGACAGCTGCTAACCGGCTCTCTTGGCAGAGGTTGGCTTTCCGGGCTCCCTCCCGTCTTGCTTCGTATGGCACCAGCTATCAGGTAATGACACACACAGCTAGGGTCTCACTCGTAATTTGTAATGGCTACCTCTAAGTATACTCTGCTAACCCATAACGTGAAGGGATTTAACTCCCCCTTTAAGAGGAGGAAAGCCTTCACATTTTATAAAAAACACAAACCCGCAATCATCTTCATGCAGGAAACTCACTTCTCTCAGGACAACAAGCCTACATTCTTGCACAAGGAATATCCCACTTATTTCCTGGCTACTCTCCCCACTAAGAGAGCGGGGTGTGCAATTTTGCTACATAAAAACTTCCCTTTCCAGGTAGAGAACACAAAGATAGATGGGGAGGGTAACTATGTTATGGTGACTGGCATGATAGGGGGGGTTAGGACTACACTAGTCTCCCTGTACTCTCCTACAACCTCTCCCTATGCGGTTCTGATCTCCTTATTGAAGAGAATTGAGTCTCAAGACCTGGGAAGATTGATAATCGGGGGGGATCTAAATCTTACTCTAGATCCGACTTTAGACAGGTCAGGGACCCCTGCTAGTTCTAGATTTTCCAACAAAATAAAAAGGATTAAGCTTCTACTTAACAGATTGGGGTTGGTCGATGCCTGGAGGGGGCTTCACCCAGGGGATAGAGAATATACATTTTTTTCTTCAACCCATTTGACTTACTCTCGGATCGACACTTTCCTTACTAGTTCATATTTATTTGACTCAATCTTAAAATCTGAAATTGTCCCCTGCCCCTGGTCGGATCACTCCCTGGTACTTATTGAGGTGGACTTGGGCCCTAATTTACGACCCCCCTATACTTGGAGAATGGATGAGTCCCTGTTATCCAACCCAAGTAGCAGGGAAACAATAGCCAAAGACTTAGGGGTCTTTTTTGAGACTAATGTCTCCCCTGAGACCGGAGCCGGCTGGCTTTGGGTCACCCATAAGGCCTATATCAGGGGAACCTGTATTAAGCTGGCCTCCTCCCAGAGAAAAGTTCTTCGGCAGAAGGAGGCAGATCTAACGGCGACATTAAAGAGACTGGAGAGATCAAACCAACAAAATCCCTCTCCCACGGGACGTAAGCTAATTGATAAAACCAGGTTAGAGCTAGATGGCATACTGTCACATCGTACTGAGCAGGCGATGAGAAGGACCAGGCATCTTTATTATTGGAAGGCAAATAAGCCAGACTCTCTTCTGGCTAGAAGGCTTAGCAATAAATTTTCACAACATAGAACCACTCAGATTCGGATGGCTGATGGCCACATCTCATATAGCCCTAGTGACATTCAAAAGGCATTTCAAAACTTTTATCAACAAATTTACTCCTCCCAGTCTCAATGCAGTGAGGCAGACATACACTCATTTCTTAGCACTCAGGACCTTCCCGTGTTATTAGATCACCATCTGGCTGACTTGAATGCGGAGGTTACTCACGAGGAGGTTAGATCTACTATACAAGGTCTTAAATTAGGTAAATCCCCAGGGCCGGACGGCCTCACAAACCTATATTACAAAAAATTTGAACACCTGCTTACCCCCTATTTAACGCTGCTCTTCAATGCCATATTGAATGGGGAATCTATGCCCCCTGAACTAAATCAAGCTGACATAGTCGTGTTTCCTAAAGAGGGTAGGGATAATCTGGAGACTAAAAACTATCGTCCTATCTCGCTGATTAATGGAGATGTCAAGATCTTAGCCAAAATTATGGCTAACCGTATATCTAAATTTTTACCAGACTTAATTCATAAGGATCAGGCGGGGTTTATCCCTTTCAGAGAAGCAGGGGACAATGTCAGGAGGGTCTTAAATTCTCAGTATTTAGCACATAAATCTCATACCCCAATGTGTCTTCTAGCTCTGGACATTGAAAAGGCTTTTGATACGGTTGAATGGCCGTATTTATACAAAATACTTGACAAGTTTGGATTTAGGGGACGCTTCATTAACTTACTAAGGAGCTACTATAACTCCCCAACTGCCAACTTGAAGCTGCCAGGAGAGCGCAGGGCAAATATCCAAATTCATAGAGGGACTAGGCAGGGGTGCCCACTCTCACCATTGCTGTTCGCGCTTGCCATGGAACCTCTTGCACAGGCGATTAGATCTCATGCAGGCATATTTGGGATTTCAGTGGGCCACCAGCACTTTAAATGCTCTCTTTTCGCTGATGATATACTTTGCACCTTGACCAAGCCCCTTCAATCGATCCCAGCTCTTATGTCAACTATAACCGAATTTAGTAATATCTCAGGTCTTAAATTAAATATAGGGAAAACGGAGGCGATGGGGTTAGGTATGGTGCAATCGGAGATTGACTCTCTCAAATCTGACTATAATTTTGTCTGGCCTGCACGTCATGTCAAATATCTAGGAGTCAAACTTACTTCTAATATAGCTGACCTATATAAGGCTAATTTCCCACCTATATACAAGTCCTTGACCGAAGACATGCAGAGATGGACGAACTATAACATTTCTTGGACGGGTCGCATAGCGGCGGCTAAAATGAGCATTCTACCCAAAGTTCTGTATCTATTTCGAACCATCCCCGTCTCAATTTCACCTACAGACCTTGATAGGTTCCAGAATAATATGTTCAGGTTCATATGGGGAAATAAGCGCCCTCGTATCTCTAGACAGGTGATGTTTAGACAGAAAAATAGAGGTGGACTTGCTTGTCCAAATTTAAAGCTTTACCTTAAAGCCGCTCAATTGGCCCACCTTCCCAGGGCACACTCTAGAACACACCAACCAGCCTGGGTTTTTATGGAAAATCAGCAAATGTTCCCACACAGTTGGGATAAGCTGATTTGGATCCCAAAAGAACTAGCCCCATTCACAACTCATCCAAATCCTATGATTTCACAAACCCTTTGTGCATGGGGGTGGGCCAATTCTAAATCCAGGCGGTTACTTCCTACAGGGCTATCCCCGATGATGTCAGTCATGTCTTTCCCACAAATTTTGGCAGACTCGAATGACATATCTAAATTTTGGTGGACTTCTAGAAACTTAGACCGAGTAGGGAACTGGTTTATGAACGATAGTTTGCTGACGTACGACCAATTCTGTACAACCCACGACCTACCTGTCACAGAATTCTATAATTACCTGAAAATTAGGAGCTGGGTCAGTAAGAGTTCAAGAGAACTTGGGCATCCTAGGGCCTCCTGGATGTCCATTATATGCAAAAGCCTACCCCTTACCAAGGGGATTCTGGGCTCACTATATGACACCTTTCTTAACTTCACTAGCGTCCAGAAACCCAGGTATTTTACACAGTGGGAGAGGGATCTTGGGGTGGAGTGGGACTGGGGTAGATGGTCAGAATCCTGTTCCAGTCTCTCTAGAGGCTCTCTTAACTCGGCTCTACTGGAGACGTCCATTAAGGTTTTGCATAGAGTTTATTGTACACCTGACAAACTACAGAAGTTTAAACCATCAGAAAGCAATAAATGCTTTAGGGGGTGCCAAAACATAGGGGATCACATACACATATGGTGGTCATGTCCATCCGCTCAGAAAATCTGGGGGCAATTGGCCCAATTAGCTTCCACACTTTTCAACAAGGCAGTTACGCCCTCGATGGAATCCTGCCTGCTGGGGATTCGAGTTGAGGATTTATCTAAAACACAGAATAAACTATATCAATTAATGGCGGTAGCTACTAAGACACACATGGCCAGGAGTTGGAAGAAAGAGACTCTTAACTTTACAGAGGTGGTTAGTAAGATCAATCATTTACTTATAAATGAGCGATTAACTTACATCATACTAGACGACATTGCCCAATTTCAGGCAATTTGGGAACCCTGGTTGGCTTCTTCATTCAGTATTCCCTTAGTATGATAACATATCACATCATACAATCTTTACACTTTGGCAAAGGAGATCTGGTGGAGGAGCTGGAGGCGAGGGGGGGTCCGGAAATCTACTGACGGAGCGATGGAGGTGGGTGTCAGTTATATTGGGATGTCTTAACGAGGTATGTGTTGAGGGCTCATAAGGGTGGATGCACTGGATTAGCTCTGTACTTTATGCGAAGATAGCAGTGTAATGGTCTAGTTATTAAACCTGATATTTGTAGCTTTCTCTTTTTAATCTGCGCTTACTGGATGTTTTACCTTGCGTTGTTGTTCTTTTTCTCTTCTCTAATTTTTTATTTTTATTATTTCTTTTCTTTTCTTTATGTTATGTTATTTCAATTGAAATGTTAACTGTGACTCATGTTACCTTAATAACTAAAAAAGGAAAAATGGAAGGCCTAGTCAGTTAATGATGGGAAACTATTGTACTACGAATGTTTGCGTACCTTAACTGACTAACTACAGTTGTTTTAAATGTTTTATTGTGCAATGCCTTCTAATAAAAGTCTATTTAAAAAAAAAAAAAAAACATATATCCACTAATTTGTCATCCTTTCTGTGTATAAACATGTTGATGTCCATGGCTTAAGCCATCTATTTTTACATAGAAACAAGGAAAGATCAATATATTTAATAGCCCTCAGTCTTCAGAATTAGCACATTTTATATATATTTATCACATGGTTAGGACACATAAAGCATACCAGGATTCAAATACATATCAAATGCATGTACTGCGTTTGATACTCAATGTTGTGGTAATGAAACCATCAGCAGCAGCAAAGATCCTTTCTGTAATATGTCCTATTTTATCAATAGCCCTGATCAGTCTTCCCAGACGGAAGGTGGCAATTTGTCTTCAGTAGTCTTCTACGGTCATCATTGAAGCATACTCTTTATAAGGAACAATATTTTTTTCCGGGTCCACTGCAGCTGAAATCATCTCTTCCATCTCATCTTTTGTGAATGGCTCCCCTGAGACAAATAAAAATAAATTGCAAACGTTTCCATATTTTGGCAATTAAAGTAATAGAGTAGTGATGCCCATCATATAGCATTCTCAATAGGTAAACAAGGGGAAAACTGTCCTTGGTTAAATTCCATTGACATTATAATGACAACATCAATGATGCTTCAGTCATTCAATGGAACAAAATGGACACGTTTCCTTTTGGTTATGGGATGAACCACCCACCATTGCACACAAAGAGAGAGTAATGTTCCTGTGATCTTCAAATCTATATTTAATAAATTAATATGGCGGTGATGTAAAACCAAAAAGTAACTAACAAAATTTAATTTGCCATTTTCAGCTGTCAGTCAGTCTTTCTGATCCATCTACAAGCAGAAATTCATATATTTTGTTAATGAGAGGTGATTGCCACTAATTACTGATGAGCCCCCGATGAATTGGGCCCATTGTCTTCAGTGCAGTTGCATACACATTGAGCATGTGTAGTCTCTTTCTGAGCAGATTATAGCACTAAATGTTTATGGGTAATATAAGGAAATGCTCTCTCATTAACAAAATATATGAATATGACAGACTTCAATGTTACTTTACTATACGCAAATGCATTTAAAAAAAAATTAATTCCATTGAAAAAGTACTTCTTATTACCAATAATCTAAAATGATATCACATAAGGATGCTCCATTATGTCAGTTTAACCATAAAAAGCTTTTGTGGCCCTGTTGGCCCTATGTGAGTTGAGAGCATTTGGATTCAGATATATGATACATTACTGTTTTTGTAAAATACATTTTTACTTTAATATTATGCAAAACATCATACTGATATATGCTCTATGAAAAAGTTCAGACATTGATCCCCAATAGAACACTCCATGTAATTACTTTGAGATTCCACTATCTTGAGTGCAAGAAGGCTTATATATAGCGAGAAAAAGGAGTTTTCTGTTTTACCTTCTTCAGTCATGTACTTGACAAGTTCATCTTTAGTGAGGAATCCCTTTTTCTTCTCATCTAAAACCTTTAAGACAAGGAATATAACACATTTGAACAAAACATCAACAAAATTGCCCCTTATCAGAAACAAAATTGTGCCTTATCATATAAAGCCACAATTCACAAAATATAAAGTATACATGAATACATCTCATCTACTGTATAAACATACCCAGTGTACAACGATTCTACTCCAGTCATGTAAAGAGTATGAATGCCAATGGAGTTATTTATTTTAATTTTCAGCTAATTTACTTGGATTCTTTTATGTTTATACTAGCTGCTATAACATCATGTGAACAGAGCATGAGTTGTTACTAGTGACTAAACCTACCCAGAGATATCTGTTTCAACCATTTCAGTCTCGTTACTCTGGGGACGGTGCTATTTTTCAGATCATGTAAGTCTTTATGTATGGAGGAATGTTTACGTATTTATGTTACTCTGACTAATGAAGAAGTTGTTGATCTACAAAAAAAAATCACTAACTACTTTAAACTTCTAAGAGAATCACAAAATATATAAGAACAAACCTCAAATGCTCGGAGAAGCACATCTTCAGCTACAGGTCGGTACCTACAAAAACAAAGAAATCAGTTTACGATGAACATTAATCTGCTGGTTGGTACATGTCCGAGGCTGAGAGGGGACATGGTGAGGTTAAAAGGACAAACTGTTTCTAGTCTGTGTAACAAGCGTTAATAATAAGAATTAAGTTGTTAAATTACAATGTTGCATTTATTCCCAAAGGGTTAGCAGACAAATGTCTTAACAAATAAAGCTACAATTCTATTTTTTCTAAGCAAGCCTGAAATGAAAATAATTTTATTGTCAAGTCATTTTTATATAAAGTTATTTTTAGGCAGATTCAATTTAAAAGAATTTCAATAAGGGAACAATGTCAGTCACAAATGTTGTTTTCTCTTATAAAGGCCCCCATTCAATTCCAAGCCCGTAATTACCTTCATACAGCCTGTATGTCTGTGGGTTAGAAATTTGCTACAGTTACAGATGTATTTAATTGCCCAAGTCTGCAATTATACAGCCGAAGGCTAAAATCGCAAACCATGTACCCGTACGTAGCATTTCAGGGCATGATCATGATCAATTAAAGAAGCCTGTAAGTTACAATTTAGACAGGGCCGATAGTAAATGAGACCGTTATCATAATGTCAGTAAAACATGGAGTTTAAACTACAACCAGTTAGTGTTTAGAAGTCCGATATGCGATCATACTCGCAATCCAGAAATGTAGAAATCAATAAATCAACAGTTCTATGTGGGTTCCATGATATGTATTAACTCCTTGATCCTGGGATTAATATAACGAGCTTGAGACTGTTGTGCAATTAATTATAATGTCTTTCATTGCTTTCTTAGGGCCTCATTCTATTATCGGCCGTAAATCGGCCGTAAGGCTGCGATTCCTTGCGGGGGTTCAGTTAACTCGCGATTCTATTATACGGCCCCGCAGGGATCTCCTCTTACGGCCGGCCGCATATCTTGGAACCGGCCGTAAGCTGTGAAATATAAAAACTCAAATATAAATTCAAGCCTGCACTGTACAGCTCTGTAAATGCTAGGGATCATATTGGGGGACATGAGGATTAAAAGGAACCCACTCTCAAGCTTGCACATCTGCCCAAACCCGAGTTCAAATTAACTGTTTATTTTCCGGCTGCGGCGTGGGTGTGTCTGAGGTGCTCCAAGCACTCTGGACTTTTTACATGGATATTTTACGGATATTAAAAATAAAATATTTTACGGATTTGAGTACAGGATAATTATGTGCTATTTTTTCTAACACCTAAAATCCCTTTATAGTCTTCTAAAAGTGCAGGATGGGTTTATTTGAGCTATTTTATGTGCTTAATTGGTGCTAGCGAGACCTCTTTCCTGCAAGTAAGCTGCGGCTCGCTTTTAGCCTTGCAGAGAGGTTTCCTGGAGGAATTGAATTGCAAAACTCTGGCGGCCGTTTTAGATCAAAGGCTTTCCTCCGGCGCGAGCGGCCGCAAGAGATAGCAAGGCACCGGCCGCAAGCCTGCCGGAATCCCCGGCCGTAAGGGAATAGAATAGCAGAATAGCTTGCGGCCGGTCCTTGCGGCCCCGCAACGGCTGCGACCGCTAATAGAATGAGGCCCTTAGTATTTTAAAGTACAGTAGTGTGTTTATATTTGCTTTTACAGTGTTCCGAACAAGTGTTTAACCCCCTTACGAGTCCTATCTAATATTTGTATAATGTTTTGATACATTTGCCATTTACGGGTTTGAAGGCAATTGCGGGCTTGTTGAATTGTTTTAATTGAACATGGATTTTACGTCTTTAGCACTGGTAACATTTATGGCCTTGAAACATCAAAGGAGGAGATTTTTTAATCTTCTGATTCATACAGTTGTGCTCAAAAGCTTGCATACCCTGTCAGAAATTGGGAAATTTTGGCATTTAGTTTGAAAATATGATACTGATCATGCAAAAAAAAATACTTTTATTGGAGGATAGTGATCATATGAAGCTGTTTATTATCACATAGTTGTTTGGTTCCTTTTTAAATCATAATAATAACAGAAATCACCCAAATGGCCCTTATCAAAAGTTTACATACCCTTGACCAACCTTGTTTGGCCTTGTTAAAAACACACAAGTTGACACACACAGATTTAAAATGGCAATTAAAGGTTCATTTTCCACACCTGTGGCTTTTAAATTACAATTAGTGTCTGTGTATAAATAGTAAATCAATTTGTTAGCTCTCACGTGGATGCACTGAGCAGGCTACATAATGAGCCATGGGGAGCAGAAAACAACTGTCAAAACACCTTCGTAACAAGGTAATAGAACTTCATCAAGATGGAAAAGAATATAAAAAGATATCTAAATCCTTGAAAATGCCAGTCAGTACGGTTCAATCACTTATTAAGAAGTGGAAAATTTGGGGATCTCTTAATACCAAGCCAAGGTCAGATAGACCAAGAAAGATTTCAGCCACAACTGCCAGAAGAAGAGTACGGAATACAAAGAAAAACCTGCAAGTAACCTCAGGCGAAATACAGGCTGGTGTGGGAAAAGATGTTGTGGTTGTTTCAAGGAGCACAGTACGACGATACTTGAACAAAAATGAGCTACATGGTTGAGTTGCCAGAAAGAAGCCTTCACTGTGCCAATGCCACACAAAAAAGCCGGTTTCAATATGCGAAAGAACCCCTTGACACGCCTCACATCTTCTGGCACATTGTTATTTGAAGTGACGAGACCAAAATAGAGCTTTATGGTCACAATCATAAGCACTATGTTTGGAGAGGGGTCAACAAGGCCTATAGTAAAAATAATTCCATCCCCACTGTGAAGCATAGTGGTGGCTCACTAATGTTTTGAGGGTGTGTGAGCTCTAAAGGAACGGGGAATCTTGTGAAAATTGATGGCAAGATGAATGTAGCATGTTATCAGAAAATACTGGCAGACGGGGCGGAGCTAAAATTCAAGGAGATAGAATGTGTTTTCCATGAGCTCTGCTGAAAAAACATATAACTTAAAATATAAAGTAACTTATCTATCAACAAATCGATATATATGACCAGGATTGCACATTGGAGGACCCAGCTGGCTTTAAAAATCAAGTTTGGTAACTTTTCCCCTGAGATTTGCTGCAGAACCAGAACAAAGGAGTCTCTGAAACACTGATCAACATCTTACTTAAGGTTGGTGAAAGACCTATACAGTTCTAATCTAGATGACTGCTGGAGATTTATGCTATGTAACAATTTGAAGATTGTACACATAATAAGCTGTATAATTGTGGATCTTGATCAAGAGAAGACCCAACAGTTTATTTCTCAATGCTTTGAAGGTGAAATAATTGATTTTCTTGTTGAAAAAGACAGCACAGTAAGAGTTAGTGTCTTTGTTTACAAACTCTCTGTGTACTCTACTGTCATCTAGTTGCCAAATGCAATTATAACGTCTTCAGCAATATCTAACTGAAGCTAAGAATTTCTCTGTGTACTCAACTGCCATCTAGCGGCCAACTGCAATTATACCATGTTCAGTAATACCTAATTGAAGTTTACAACTTCTCTGTGGACTATATTAGCTTCTAGCTGACATTTGCAATTATAACATCTTCAGTAATACCTAACTGAACTAATAAATAAAGCATGACCCGTGAAAGGCCCAGTAGGTATGTACGTATGACCCTTTGGGATAACTTCTCCTAGAAATAATTTGTTAGGCACAGACACTTCCTAAACTCTCTAATTAAATAATTAGACACAACCACTTTTTTGGGGCGATACTGGCCACAGCGTTTATTGGTAAACCCAAATTCACATAACAACAATACCATTTGTTTAAATATACATAAAGAGAGGGGAGGAGCCTGACGACCGAGACAGTACACTCTGCGCCCTGACCCTCGTCCAGGGCCTACCTTGATGGAGCATCCGTACCCCCGTAGGGTAGGATCACCCCCACTTTACCACTGTCCCGGCGACTCCCCTCACCACCGCCACGCTGTGACAACAACAAATACAGACACATCATAAATCAAACTAAAAATGAAAGCATATACAACTGTTAATGACGTAGACAGATTAAACTAAAATACTTGACCGCTTACTTTATTTTTTTTCTTTTTAACACATACTTTCCAATCCTTTTTATACCTAACACATAATTTTCCATTTACAATAGATTAACACCTATGCTCCCAATGTTAGGGATGGGTGGGTGGGATCTAACTTCTTGGCTAGCTGGGGGCATAATGGCCAAATTGGCGCCAATCACCTAGGTGGCTCTGCCCCCAGCTAGCTCCTCCTACTCTCCCATACTCCCGGGCCTGCACAGGTCACGTGGCCCTCCGACCAAACCCAGTGCCTGGGTAGGTCTCCAGCCCATTCATGACCCGTGAAAGGCCCAGTGGGTATGTACGTATGACCCTTTGGGATAACTTCTCCTAGAAATAATTTGTTAGGCACAGACACTTCCTAAACTCTCTAATTAAATAATTAGACACAACCACTTTTTTTGGGCGATACTGGCCACAGCGTTTATTGGTAAACCCAAATTCACATAACAACAATACCATTTGTTTAAATATACATAAAGAGAGGGGAGGAGCCTGACGACCGAGACAGTACACTCTGCGCCCTGACCCTCGTCCAGGGCCTACCTTGATGGAGCATCCGTACCCCCGTAGGGTAGGATCACCCCCACTTTACCACTGTCCCGGCGACTCCCCTCACCACCGCCACGGAGAAGGCCGCAGACTACCTTTGCGGACTACGACTCCCCCCGAAAAAAGGCCTAGGCCAGCCTACTATCTACCCAGCCCCTAGCCTTAAAACTCCACCTAATCCTGACTACTACCGGCTAAATCTTGAACAATTAGAACGAAAAACCTTTAGCTTATCCTTATTACAGCAAAACTGCTTCTAGGCTAGTCTATTACTTTCCGTGCGAGTCTTCCTCGGCCTTTGCCCACAGACCCTCTAAGCTAGCCCATTTGGCAGCTGTTACCAAGCCTGCTCCTTTCCTACCCTTGATAAAACCCGCGGTTGTCCGGGTGTATTACTAGGGATTATAACATCACATGGAGCACTTCCCGGGTAGGCGGCACTAGAGCCACTCGCCACCTGTTCATCCCACTGATGAAATTACGATCCTTCTAACCAATGAAAACGTACTTCCATTTTTCCTGGGCCACGCGCCCTAGCTGGGGCCCTAGATCGGCACCTGAGGCAAAGCGCCTGTTTGGTCCGATGTTCGAATGCCCATCCATTACTTTGACTTTCCCTTCTCCAAGCCCCAGGGCACACCGGCCCGTAGGCTGTTACTGTTTCTACTCATACACAAAGCCCGTGGGTAACCTGTTCCCCCACGAGATATACCCAGCTCTGAATCACGTGTCGCTCAGTTGCAGCAACCTCTTCATCGAGAACCACCTTTTTCTCGTGAAGAACAAACACCAATCAACTCACACGCAAGGTCCAAGAACCGTATTGCCACAAAAAAGGAGAGCTATCAGTGCACCTCGGACATTGTAGCTATCTCCATTTTTTACCTGGTTCCCCTCGGACCAACGCGGCCACCTGATCACCTTAGGATCCCACGACCAAAACGCCTGAGGTCACCAGCGCCTTGTCTGTTTAGGCCAAACTCTCACCGCCAGCTTACCTGCCGAAAGGAGAGATACCTGTACAGAAACACAAAGCCTTGTGCTTTCCACAGACCTCTTTTTCCACAGTGGTATCTCTGGCCCTTGGGAAAGGCTACCACTTGCCTTACATCCCTTTGCCATACCTCCTGTGACACTTTCCTCCACTTGTACTACCGGTACCTCCGACGTCAGGACCTTTTGCACGTCCCATTTTGAAAGGCTCCGGGTCCTACCCGACGTCCCACCTTCTGGGAGGTCTCCTCCCAGCCTTAACCGAGAAAACCTCGAACTTGCCCGCCCTACTTGCGGACCCCTGTGCCATTACTTGTGCAACTTGGCACCCTGGGCAGGCCTTTGAGCCCCCATCACGTGAGACGCACATACGTGGAGAAAAAATTGACTTCCCCCTTTTATGCCATGCTTTTAGGGATACCCGCCCAAAACGGGAAAAACACATGTCAGATAGGGTACCCACTGCCTAACCTTCAGCGTCCGGGTCCATGGCAAACTCCTTACTAGGTGAATACCCCGCCATGAAACTAAAAAACTTGTACCGATGCCCGACGTACTATACCTTACTGGAACCATAAATTTTTATATGGAGAAACAGGCTACCCCCCGAATGGGCAACCACTTTCCACCACTAACTCCGCCTTATCCTTGATTGCCCCTCTCAGAACATGAGGGAGACTGACAACATAACGCCACCGAAGCGGCCAGCGACCCCGCCGTTGGATATGTAAGGGCGTCGGCCCCCCAAGCCAGACGCAAGCCGCTAACCAGCCCAACTAAAGCTAGCCAGGTCGCACCGGCTTTCTATTCACCTCGTAACTGGCGGCTACACCAGATCAAACTGTTATCTTTGAAAACACTATAAATCAGACCCTTTTCTAAGCCTGAAACCGTTGCCTACTGACTTCCAGTGCCTAACTATTTGTGGGACTGATGCGCAGTTCATGAAGGAACGTGTGCCCCCAAATACCTTGTTACTTCCTTCAGTTGTATCCGACTCTCTGTGACCATATGGGCACCGCATGCCGGGCACAACTGTCTTTGGTCCTAACATGTGGTCTCCATTGCAAAGCTACTGGAGTGGGTTCCAGCTCGCTCACCGAGAGAACCGGAATTTGTCTGACCTCTCTACTATGACCTGTCTTTCCTTGGTGACCTTGCATGGTGTATCTCCCAGCTATCAAGGTACACAAAACCCTTTTACCCTGACAATGTAGCGATCCAGAAGGGAAATGACAAGTACTAAGTGCTGCTAGACGAATCCTATCACATGACAGGAATTTACACCTTTTTTTGCTTATATCTGCTGCAATCCACGGCTCATCCGCAAAACAAACTAGATAATACCCCAGAGGGGAACTTTTTCCGATACACTGGGACTAAACTAACCCTAACTGCGTGTCGCCACATTGGCAGCTGACAAGCATGCTTATAGAGGTAGTGGGTGTACCACAACCGACTGCCCCTGCTTTTGGGAACTTTACTAACCTGGTACGTGCCGGGTAGATTCCCAAGCATAATGCGGACGACCTGACTAACCAGACCTATAATCTTGGCCCCAAGAATACATGGACAAAATTCTAAGGGGAGGCCCGATCCCTCTACGGTGGCTTGGGATACTTAGTAAGACCACCGGACCAGTGCTGGCCCTCTCATTTATAGAGGATAATACTAATAAAATGTCGCAACACTCCACCCGAGAAAGGGCCAGATACGTGAATGTAATATATCTAAACAATATATGATCCACACAGAACGAACCGACCCACGCGCAAGACAAACAAACGCATCACAAATATATAACACACGTACAAACCCACATATACACATATATATATATATACATACATACATATATATATACATGCATATATATACATATATATATATATATACATATATACACATATATACATAGACATACATACACTCATGAATACATATATACATACCAATATGTATGCGACATACCCATATGATATGCAAAAAAAAAAACTACCCATATATAAAATAAACACACATAACTACACATACACATATTTGTAAAATATGGTACAAATAAATATATAACTATCTCGCCCGCCAATTATAGCGGCATAAAGCCCTGGCGGCTTAATACATGGACGGAGGACTGCTATATAAACTCCCCCTGCCGGGTGACTAAAAGTAATAGACCTAGCTACCTGAAGACCACCAGGGCCCATGTAATATTAAATAAGATGCTCTGGTAGTGAAAAAAAGGGGGGTGTTATGAAATGGAAGACTAACTATCCCCAGGACCATTGGCGGGGGAAACAAATACCCTTGTCCAACCTGAAAGTTCGCAACCAAGCTGAACCCGTTAACCCCAAATGAAAGCCTAACCTAGAGAGGACACCCTTATATGTCCTGCAAACCTGTGTGAAAGGGTGAGAGGTAAATGTGGAAAAAAGGCCTTAAGGCTGTCTATGATTTATAAGATGCAGTTAAATATGGACAGAAGGGGAGGGGGCTAGATACACCCGTCCTAAACTTAGAACTAACATGGTAACTCCCCACCCCCCGCTCACCCACTGACCAGTACCCTTGCTGTCAAAATTTATATGTAATTACAGGGCAAACAAGGACTGAGCTAATGCCCCGTAGCTTACCAGTGCTGCTCCCTGGAACATACAGCACTGCTGCGGGCTTCCAGCAACCCTGAGATGATAAGGCATGTCTGCTTACCATCTCATTTGCGCTGCCGACGGCGGTATGGAGGGTCTAGCTCCCCCTAGGCCGATACGACCCGACTGCGCCTGCAGGGAGCTCTGCAAGCCCAGACTGAGGCTCAAACGGGCCCAGAGGGACCACGCGTCCCCTACCCAATTGGGGCACCAACTGGGTCAAACCGCGGGAAGAGGCGGCCCCCAGCGGTGCACCCCCCTCCCCCCAATGCACATGTAAGTCCCCGGACCTACCAGCCTGGGAACTCCGCCGCAGCTCCCCCGCAACCTGGACACTCCCGTGGGACCTTCCCCTGAGTGCCCGACGGCAGCCCAGGGGCTGCGCTGCAACGGGAAGCTACCCCACCGGTACACCAGCCGGCTGTAGACAGGCAGCTCCCCTCTACGTTACCCCCAGCAGCACCCTATTTCCTCTGTGGTTGCAGCCACCCTGGAGCACATATACCAGGGAAAAGGGCTGCACACAGAAACACATCTAACTTCTTGGCTAGCTGGGGGCATAATGGCCAAATTGGCGCCAATCACCTAGGTGGCTCTGCCCCCAGCTAGCTCCTCCTACTCTCCCATACTCCCGGGCCTGCACAGGTCACGTGGCCCTCCGACCAAACCGTGTGCCTGGGTAGGTCTCCAGCCCGTTCAGGACAGATGGCTGGAGTCTCGAACAGACGTTCTTCAAAAAAAGATCCAAGATTATTGCACTTCAAAGAAACGGTGCATTCTTCCCAAAACTTCGCTACTCCAAATAAACAATTACCAAACAGTGGAACAGAGACTTTCGCACCCAGCAGTAAAGAAGATATTCAAGACTTGAAAGAATTAATTTAATCTTTCAGATTAGAAATTACAGCTGTGATACAAAGAGTTTCTGTGGAATTAAAAGCAGAAATAAAAGCATTGAATACCAAAGTTTTCAATTAGAAGACAAATATAATACCCTTCAAAAGTCACATATAGAAATGGTATAAATTCTGATTGAGCTTAAAGAGGAACAAAAACATTTTTAAATCACACAAAAATCACTTGAATGCCATACATTAGAATTCTTAATTAACAGGAGTCAATACAAGATATATATGTGCCAAACTTTTACCAGATATATGTACAGAAGAAAGAGAATGAACAGGATTCATAGAGTCCTAAGAGCTCCACAATCCTCCAATGTAAGACCAAGAGATGTGATCGTCCATTATTTTTCTTAAAAAAAGTCTTGGAATTGAAGGAAGTCAACCAGCTATCTTCTCGGACTTGTAACCCACTACCTTATACTAAGGGAAACTCCTGAAACCATTTTTAGAGGTGATTACAAAGCATGGATTCCCATTTAGACTGATTTTATCAAAATAAGGTAGACATCACACAATTCATGCTCCAGAGGAAGGTGAAGCAATGCTTCATTTGTGGAACTTACCAATTGTAAACAACTTGGGACAAAATCAAAATTCTCTAATACAAAATGGACCAAAAGACCATCCATACTCAAATCAAAAAAACAAAAGAGACACCAGATCAGAAGTAAATGAAGAAGAAAGTCCCACAACACAATCGAAATAGTATGTGCAGCAACCTCATGGACTCCTATAAGTGATAAGCTGAGCCATGTGCCTCCCCTGTAAAAGTTTTGAAAATATCTTTATGCCATTACTCTTAAAAATGTTAAGTTTCATTTTTACCTCTCCCCCTCCCCCAGAATATTTTCTATGTGCTAAATGCTCCATATGCTGTGGGTGAACCACCTCTGTATCTAATCTTAGGATACATTCCGGCTCACCGTAAAAAAGAGGACAATGATTGCTCTCCTATGAACTGATGTTATTATTTTAATATTTTAACACTATACTAAACTTCACAAAATATAAATATTATTTGGCTGTAAATATGGTTATAAACTGAAGTAGTTAAGAAAAAGGAGAAAAAAGAGTTTATGAGTAATATGTTATTTACTTACTATATAAAATGTTTATAATATAAGACTTAATATTTGGAATTGCTATGTAAAATATCTGACATAAAAAGCAGAAGAAAAAGATAAATACGGTGCTGAGAAATATTATTCACTATATAAAATGTTTATAAACATAGATTTGTTAATGTTAGAATTAAGAAAAGGTGAAAAAATTAACAAGGAGCAAATAATTACAGTAAAAGGATATAGTAATAGAAAATGTTATGTTAAATTATAACAATTTAATTTCGTTATCTTTAACTGTTATCATTCATACTGAAAGGCATTTACAACACTGGTGTTGTTTAATTGCATTCTCGGTTTTCACAATAAAAAAAAAAAAAAGATAAAAAAAAAAAAGAAAATACTGGCAGACAATTTGCATTCTTCTGCAAGAAGGCTGTGCATGGGACGCTCTTGGACTTTCCAGCATGACAATGACCCTAAGCACAAGGCCAAGTTGACCCTCCAGTGGTTACAGCAGAAAAAGGTGAAGGTTGTGGAGTCGCCACTCCGGGGAGATCTCAAACATGCAGTTCATGCAAGACGACCAAAGACTTTGCATGGCCTGGAGGCATTTTGCCAAGACGAATGGGCAGCTATACTACCTGCCAGAATTAGGAGCCTCATAGACAATTATTACAAAAGACTGCACGCTGTCATTGGTACTAAAGGAGGCAATACACAGTATTAAGAACTATGGGTATGCAAACTTTTGAACAGGGTCAGTTAATTTTTTTCTTTGTTGCTATGTTTTGTTTTATTAAAGTGCCATTCTCTCATAACCTACAGTTGAACATGAATCCCATAAGAAATAAAAGAAATGTGTTTTGCCTGCTCACTCATCATTTCTTTAAAAATGGTACATATATTACCAATTCGCCAAGGGTATGCAAACTTTTGACCACAACTGTATATCCACTATTTGTAGAACTTAATTTTCCACAAAAAAAAAAAAACATTAAAAAGATACTGCCATCAAAAGCAATGATAAACTAAATAAGAAGACCTGGACCTTATCAGTTATTTGTAACAAACCATATGACAGCTGGAGTATTTAGGTGTTTGGTTATGGTTAGGGGTTCGGTTTATGTTTAATGTTAGGGATACATATTAGGTGTTAAAGGGACATTTAAAGCTTTTTTCTTTGTTGAATTTGAAAGATGATATTTGATAATGTACCACTGTGTGTTTTATTTTTTCAAATGATGCTCCCAAAGCACAAATAAAAAGATTAAAATGTTTAACTGATTTTGGGGCTTGCCCCTGTTAGCCAGTGAGCAATAACATAGCTGTATGAGTCATACTTGTCTGTCAATTAAATTTACAGCTGTGCATATGCTCTGTGCATTTCCTGTTAGTTTCAATGAAATATAACAGGCTTTACTTTTTTTTTTTTTTTCAAGTTCCTGCTGGGCCGCACACAGGCCTGGATTTGAGGATATCCCTGTGGCACCCAGGTGAGACTCACCTAATTGACTAACCTGTGCACAGAAAGGAAATTCTCAAATCCAGACTTGGGCGGCCCAGCAGGAACCAAACTTGGACACCCCTGTTTTAAAGCTTGATCTTTTAAATGCATGAAAAAAAATTATATTCCCTGTCCATTTAGAGTTAAGATAATGGTTTCACGTATAGTCAGTCTGGGGAGCAGTGCCAGAATCTAATCGGCACCTAACAAGGAACTTGTCAATTCATATAAGTGATTCAGGATAACTATCCAGATCCAAAAGATTTAAAAAAAGCTATCTTTTGATGCAGGATTTTGATAGATATTGTATGTTTTAAATTCCATTTATTGGTCTGATAGGAAGAAGCACAGGTCCCTTCTCACAACACTGCACAACAGTCTCCCATTGAAGTTATGTGGGTAGCTATGTGCAGTCCATACCATAACGAGCTATTATAGGATGAGAACAGAGAATATTTAAAAAAAACTGACATCAAGCTATAGAGCGGTGGTAACCAAAAAGTAGCTTGTGATATAGTGGTAGTGGTGTACAGTCTCCAATAAAGGAGATTTTAAATATCACTGAGCTGAGAGAAGCAGACTCATCACTTACATATTGCAGTTGTGGGATGCATACAGATCTACCTTTTTGGAGCCCCTAGGCCGTGAAGTGGAGGAGCCACTGTGAGTGAGTGCGCAAGGTATGCACTAACACATTTTTGCCTTTTCTGTGCATGTAAGTTCCTTTGTTCCAGGTGGTAACCTCCTAGTAGCCAGTCTATGGACTGCAGCATTTCATTTTTTAAGCCAGGAACCATTTTTATTTTAAAGTGGGGAAGCACCCCTGGGCAGCTGCCTAGTTGGTCTAATGGGTAATCCGGCCATGGATGCATAGGATGTGAAATATTAAATTTGAGTGTAATAAACAGTTCACACTGTGCATTATAAAGCAAGATTTTGTTAGGATCTTTACTGAAAAGGGTAGATTCAAGTTTGGTGCACCTCTGACTTTGTTTAAAGTGCATGTTCCACCTAAAACAAAGTTTATTTTACATTAAGAGCACACCCAGAGAAAATTACCTACCTACAGTATGTATCAGTTATTAAATGTATCTAGTGGGCCAGTCACTGTTTGTAAAGCATAAAAGTTGACATTTTAAGATCATTTTTTATCAATTACACTTAGAATTATGAGCTGATTGGGTCAAACATCCAAGGCCCAATCAATCTGCAACTGAGTTATAAGCTGTAATAGTTGCATTAATTTTTCTATGTCCTTCAGCAGCTCACATCACCTAACATACAAAGGTCTAATATGAATTAAAGACAATTGCTACAACTGTTACACTTATATATTTAAACTACTATATGTGAAAATTTTCACATAAGATCAACTTATATTTAGGTGACTCGTCCGGTATAATTACAACTGAAGAGCAGTTACAGCAAAATCGTCAAATATGTGGTATATGACCTGCTTTATATAACCAGCTTTGCATATTTCTGTAACAGTCCAGATCCTGCCTTGTTTTCAACAAATTACCAGGCACAGTATTAAATGCTAAGGTACCTTGGATTAATAACACTTATATTGCAGGCTCCCTGTAATGCTGTAAATCTGTTCTGCTGAAAAGGCAATGAACAGGGCCACCGTATCCAGTGTTGTAGCTCCCTACAACACTAAAAACAACAGCCTTGTTCGGTGGCCTTTTTACCTTTTGAGCGAACATAATACTGTATAATAAATACATATTGCTGTGGAGAATACAAATATCCTTAAGTTTTTGGTGTATATATAGCATTTATCACTTTTTGTAGCACTTGCTACACTAGCTCTGAACCAGTATTTTGTTCATTACAGGCCATGAGGTATGAAACAGTTAATTCTGCTTTTAGTTACAATTATTGTTTTTTATTCTATAACTGTAAGCAAGTCCTTCTTCCCATAAAAATGTGTTCTGGAGACAGTCAACAATTAATTAAACTAGACAATATGTATTTCAGTAGTAGAACAAGGCCAAAGTCAAGATCAGCACTTGCCCTATTCGTAAGAGATAACAAATAAGAGTTTTTTTGCGCATCTAGTGTGACGTACCAGGCATGACTAACACGTGCTAGTTGCATGCATCTTATTTTATTGGTCTACTAATATAAATAATATCTTATTGGCTGTTGCTGGGATGTGTAAATTTTTTAGGAGTAATGGATTATACCATGTTCATTATGTGATTCACTATACAGAGCTATGTTGTTTATATTTCTGTCTCAGTCAGTCAGTCCCCAGCAGCCATTTTGGATGTTTTTAGTTGCAGTCGGACGTTTTGTATAAATAAAATCTAATAATAAGGAAATATTCAGAGGCCTCTGTTTTTTGGTATCATGACTGGATTTCGGAGTAAAATGTGGTTTGTGGTTTTTTTCTCGAACAATATATGACAGGTTGGTAGATTTATTACCTATCCTAGCAGATGTGTAAAAAAGGCCAAAATAAACTGAGTAAAAATGTTTGATCAAATATAGCCTGCAATTTCCAAACCTGTAGAAAAAGAGCTTAGCTAACCAATCTTACCTGCCTGAAAATAATTTTTCTTTAGTAGAAGCTACTATATCTAAAGAAAGAGTATTATTTATTTTTACTTAATAAGATAAAAAAATATACTTGAAACAGTTTCTTCAATATTAACTCCATACCTTCTCTCCATTAATACTTTTGTCATCATTGGGAGGAACTTTTCAAAGCGTATATAGCCGGTGGGCTCCTCTTCTTCTACCTAGTGTAGGAAAAAGCAAATAATTTTCTTGAATACTTAAAACAAGTAAGATATACATAACATATTATGGCACCTAGAGCCTCATTCAATTGTAAGCCCGCAGCTAGTGGGCTACTGGCTGTATGTCTGCGGGCATGAGATTTGCAACAATTACAGAGTGATTCAATTCAACAAGGCTGCAACTTACGGGCCAATTGCAGAAACCCTAAACCATGCAGTTGTGTGTAGCATTTCAGTGAGTGATCCAGATCAATTAAGCAAGGCCGTAACTATGATTTGGAAACAGCCAATAGAAAATGAGACATTCATCATGGATTTTACATGTCAATCAATTAGTGTTTAGGGGTCTGATATGCATTCAGACACACAATCATGAAATGTACAAAATAATAAAAATTAATGAAGATACTGTTCTAGTCCATGTGGGTGGCCTGATATGTATTAACTCCTTGACTCCCGACATTGATATGATACCGAAATTACACATAAAAAAAAAAAAAATGATTGCAGATTTGCGAGCTTGAGGCTGTTGTGTAATTAATTCTAATGTCTTTCATTGCTTTCCCCATCTTTAAAAGTGCAGTATTGATTTTTTATTTGCATTTACAGTGCTATGAACTTGTGAGTCCTATCTGGTACTCATAGGATTTTCTTCTATATTTGCCCTTTACGGGTGTGAGAACATTTGCGGGCTGGAGGAATTAGAGCAATTAAATAGCGATTTGTGATTGTAACTCTTGCGGGCTTGAAAGATCAAAGGCTTAGATGGGCTGTAAGTTACGGTTGTAACAACAACAGGGATATTAAGCCTGTAATCCGTAGATTGTTTGCGGCTCGCAAAAAGACACCAATTGAATAGCAAATTAGTTTACGGGCTACATTATGGGCTCCCATAAACAACAATAGCTGAATTGAATTGAGGCCCTAGACTTATCAATTAAGTTACTACTAATAAAAACACCATCTCTGTAAATACAATTTATAGGATATGTCCCTGCTCTGTATGCCAAATAACGTGTATTGTAAAAATGTAGCTTCACAAGTTTTTTTAAGGCATATCATCATTATGTAAATTCCCCTGGTAAGTAAACACAGCTTGTTACATTAATTGCATTAACTTTTTACATGATTATATTTTCTTCAGCTATTAACACATGTAACATGTTCATAGTTACACACATTTGCAAAAACACACATGCACAGTAACACGTGTACAGTAGCATCTGCTGTAACCCATATTTCCAGTAAAACATATCTGGAGTAACACAAATTTGTAGAGACAAACATCTGCATTAACATATATCTACAATAACACACATATTTAATTACACACATGCACAGTAACACATATTTACTGTAACACACATCTGCAGTAAAACATATTTACAGTAACACTCTTTTGTATTGCACACATGCACAATAACACATATTCACAGTAACACAAATTTGCAGTAACACATATTTACAGTGACAAACATCTACCATAAAACATATTTACAGTAGCACACATTTGTAATTACTGTAAATATCTGCAGTAACACACATTTGTAATTACACACATTTATAGTAAAGTATATTCAGAATAACACACATGTACATTTATGCATAACTGTAGTATATATATATATATATATATATATATATATATATATATATTTATTTTAAATGTTATTTATGTTTTCAATAATACATATTCATGTTTTCACACATATGTGAACAACATATTGGTTCTACAGGTCTGAAGTATTAAGCTCTCAATGCTAAAATATATGTTGGTCTGTTAAACAGCATGGCACACATCACTTTTAGCTACGAAACATCTATCATCTATCAACATTTCTTAATTTCAGAATGTGTTCTTTTGATATTTTGAAGCTAGATGAGCAAACCACTGCATCACCACAATGTGGGGTAAAGCATGACCACACAATAAATAATTCTTAGACTTTAGCATTATACATTTTAGCCACTAGGTGGCACTAAACCATTACGTATAAATCTGCTGCATTGTGACTAATTCACACAATTTTAGTTTCCTATACATTTAAAGGACCACTGAACAATGAAAAATATATGCTTGAAAACTTTAAGCCTGACTAAAACCCAGTCGTGGAGTTACTGCTGGTGCAACAGGTGCAAAGCACCAGGGCACAATACATGTGAGTATGGCCCAATTGATACCAGCAGCAGCCTGTGGTAAAGGGGAACTCTTAATTTACGAGGGGATAGGGACAGATAATTATTCTTATATAAGAGTAATTTGACCACTCTGGGTTAATCGGGCCATATATATATATATATATATATATATATATATATATATATATATATATATACTCTGAGCTGGAAGCAGGTTTTTTCACTTGCTTTAGATATTCAAGTGTAAACACAGATGTACTTTTTATTTACTGTACTACTGTACGGTGGAGGGCTTCTATCACTCTTTTGCCCACCATATTATAAATGATTGTTGTGGTGAACTACCTACTCATAATTTCCACAACACAGGCTGAGATCCCGCTCCATGCTGATGATAGCCAGTAAGCTTGAAACAGCTGTACATGGATTGGATACTCGGCCTGTGTTTATTCCAACCTTGGCTTTGCATTAAAGCTGTGTAATACAGCATGCATAAGCTTAAAGGAAGCCATGTTTGATAATGGCTAAGGAATGAAGAGCGAGGCATTTGTGGTCACATTTGTGTGTCCCAGCTCAACTTCCCAGAATGCAGTGTAATAACTGTTTTTCTCGGAACTCTGAGCTGGAAGCAGGTTTTTTAACTTGCTTTAGACATTCAAGTGTGAACACATATGTACTTTTTATTTACTATATATATATATATATATATATATATATATATATATATATATAAATATATATATATATATAATTTGTATTGTTCCCTAATGGCATCTATTTTGCTAAGAGCCTGATTAATGGACCTCCATGGCCTGATGAATCTTTAATCAGAATCACCTCAGATGTAAATCTATCCCTGCAAAAAAAAAAACATGGGCCCCATCCCATAAAAGGGTAGCTAGATATGAAATTGTCCTTCCTTACAGGATTAGTTAATTAAATTAATTAATTTAGATTATTTATGTATTATATTGTCATTATTTTCATTTTAATGTAATTTATTTTATTGTATTTAATGTAACTATTTTTATTTCATTGTGTAGTGTTTTTTTTTTATACTGTAGGGCTATTGGGGTCCTATTGGACTCCCTTGGGGGGGGGAAGGGTCATTTATATAGGCGTCTAATATGGACTCCTGGGTGTGTTATTGTATGTGTATGTTTGTATATGTGTGTAGAATATTTCCATAGATAGCAATTCTTGCATTATAACAGTACATTCGGGTCTGAGTGGTCATAGCCCGCATGACCCAGACTCTTTATAACTTCCAATGGCAAATATTCATATTTGTATTGGTGTTTTACTATCCTATCATAATTAGGACTTCTACTGTGGCCCTTTTCATTAATATATTTCAGCCTCTAGAGAGATAGCCTCAGCATCTAAGAAGAATACATTTGGAAGAATAAGAAAATGCCAAGGAAAAAAATAATTTCCAAATACGATTTCTCTAAAAATAAGTTAAACTATGGCGGCGGTATTGTTGTATAAGAAGTATCAGTGAGAATATTTTAACCCATTACCTCAGCAAGCATGTCATGGAGTTCACCTTCAGTTGGGCAGCATCCTAAAGACCTTATGATTGTTCCAATCTCTCTGTTAATACAAATACTTGTGTTACTACATATAGAATTTGTTCATGTAATCATCAATTGCAAAAAAGACTTAGCAAAATGTAGAGATTTCAACAAGGACTATAAAACTAAATCAGAATTAAAACTCAATTGTTTTGATTAAAGTTTGATGTAAGCTTCATACGTGTGATACATGTTTTTGAACCACTGTACTAGAGGGAGGCTGACATACACAACACATTAAACACATTAAAGCTATAGTGGTTTTAGAAAGAAAAAATATTTAACAACTTAGGGGCCCATTTATTTGCAAGCTTGCAATAGCCTCCAAACTGAACTTTTGGCAGCGGGTCATATTTTTTTCTAAACATTTAGATGTATTCAATTGTCTCTAACCCATAAGTACAAACTCACAGCCTGCACACTCAAACCATGAACTTGTAAGTAGGATTTCAGGGGGCATAATCATGTGATCTGGTAATAAATAAGCAAGCCTGTAAGTTACTTTTTAGACATAGCCAATAGTAAATGACACCGTCATCATGACGTCTGTAAATCATGGAGGTTACAATTAACCTGCTAAGTATTAAATCACGCAAATAAGTAATGTTTGCCAATCGCGTTGCACTGAATCTTGAAATACATTAAAGCCTCTGTTTAAGTCCATGTGTGTGGCCTGATATGTATTAACCACTTGATTTCCGGGATCAATATAACACAGAAAAAAAAGTTACAGATAATTATTTTTTATTGCAAATTTGAGAGCTTGAGACTCTTCTGCAATTAATTCTAATGTCTTTCCCATTATGTTAAAGTACAGTAGTGTGTGTTTATTTGCTGCTCCAGTTATACGGACAGGTGTTTAACCCACATGCAAGTCCTATCTAGTACTTGTAGAAGTTTTTGATACATTTGCGATTTATGGTTTAGAAGGCAATTGCGGGCTACATAAAAATAATTTATAATACGCTATGTAAATTCACACTAACCTAACACAGAAATATATGAAAAGCAATGTGATTGATCCACTTTAGCCCAATCGGTGAAATTAAGCACATTGGGACGGAAGTGTTATCTAGCGTGCCAGTATGCCCACTAATTCTGTTGACAAATCAAAAGGATATATATTTATATAGTAATAAACTACAAGCTTGTGGGTATTCAAAGTTACTTTGTCTCATGTAACAAGACAGGACAAAGGATGGGAAAACAATCTCAACCTAGTCTTACTATTGTCAGCTCTCTACACTATTGTCATTAAAAACCTTAGTAAAAATTTAAAACATGATCTTTCAAATGCATTATAGAAAATATGGGATTATTGAGTCTCTTTAAATTTAATAGAATATTTCATTTCCATGTACACAAAACACAAAAATATAAAAAAATGTCACGTCACATTTGATCCTTGTTGATGTCATCATCTTATATTACATTCAAGGTCTATCGATGGGTTTTATCATCATTCCAGTAACTGCAACCAACAAAAACAAACAAAATACGCTCTTACCTGACATCTACAGTTTTATTATTTTCATGGTCAAACACTTCAAAAGCCTCTGTGATTTTTTTCTGTAACTTTGAGATGATTGCTTCTGAAACAGACAATTTATTGTAGAAGAAAACAGTTACATTAAGGCTTGGTAAGAAGGAATTTATGGCAAAAATGTTCCGTTTCAATTATAATAAAATAAGATTCCTTAGATTTAACCTTCCCTATCTATTGAATTGTACTTTACATAATCTGGATGGTGGCCATAATCATTAATATATATATATATATATATATATATATATATATATATATATATATATATTATATATATATATATATATATATATATATATATATATAGAGAGAGAGAGAGAGAGAGAGAGAGAGAGAGAGAGAGAGAGAGAGAGATAGATAGATAGATAGATAGATAGAAAGAAAAATGAACTTTTTAAAGTCAAGTTATATTTTATACAGATTCAGTATTTTCTAATACAATACAATGGTAGTATCCATTATACACAGACCTGCATTACAGATCAGTCTAGTTATATATTTGTAAAAATGTACTCTTATATATAACTACACTTGAAAATAGGTAATATGCAAAAAACACAACGTCTAATTCATTACCATTTGTATGTTTTTATGCTACTGTGGAATCTACCATTTCAGTTTATGTTGCTCAGCTTCCTGAGGTGGAAGGTAATATTGAATGCAGAGGAATTTCAGTCTGTGGCAATGTGGCAGCTACCACTGCGAGTGCTCTCAATAGGAGTAAAGAGAAGGACGTACCCTTCTAAGAATGTAAAACAAATGAGAAAAAAAACGGCAGAATGTAAAGCCTGTGTTTATTTATTTATTTTCCTG
Source organism: Discoglossus pictus (assembly GCA_027410445.1). Taxonomy (NCBI): domain Eukaryota; kingdom Metazoa; phylum Chordata; class Amphibia; order Anura; family Alytidae; genus Discoglossus; species Discoglossus pictus. The sequence goes on along the minus strand of CM050165.1, from coordinate 133,844,085 downwards.
TTTAAAGCCATTTTGCCTTTTATCATATTTAGTTATTCAATAAAGAAAACATTGACTAAAGTGGTCCTTTAAGTGGAATTCTAACAGACCTATTTAGATCTAGCACATTGTTTAGTAAATGGCCTCAACAGTTATTGGCCCAGTCTATTAAAAATAATACCTGTAAAAGACAGGTAGCTGGGAGATGTTCCTCTTATCTTGGTTGCTGAACATATGAAAAGTTGTTTTATTAAATATACCTATTTGTTGTTTTCAATAATAATGTGGAATTACAATTACTATTTGTTTTTGTAAAAAAATGTCTTTACCTACATCATATTACTGCGGAAAATTAGTTTAAAAATAAATATTTATTGGCCATTTAAAACAGTCACATTAGTGTTTTCCACGCAGAAACTACTAAGATATTGTAAAGAGCAAAGCAATTAATGGTACAAGCATCATAATATACAGTACATTTTATTTTATTATGCATAAAGCAGTTAGTGTACTTTTATTCACTACATATTTTTTAAATAAATTGCTCCATAAAATAATATATTTAAGAATACTAATAGAAGACTGATGTAACATGTTGCTGACCACGGTAGTCATAAAATAAGGCTTGTTCTAGGGTGGCATAGCTGGTGGCATCAGTGCACCAATATGTCACATCCACAAAGAGGGCCATTTATATTTTTGAAAAAGTGTTCTAGTATTTAGTGTTACCCTCATTCTGTACAATGTATAATCTACTTCATAGAGATATACATGCTTAGAGCCTCATTCTATTATCGTCCGTAAATCGGCCGCAAAGCTGCGATTCCTTGCGGGGCTCCCGTTACCTTGCAATTCAAATAGACGGCGCCGCAAGGATATCCCCTTACGGCCGGCCGTATATCTTGCAACCGGCCGTAAGCTCAGAAATCTTTAAAAGCAAAAATAAATTCAAGACAACACTGTAAAGCTCTGTAAATGCTAGGGATCATATTGGGGGACATGAGGATTAATAGTAACCCCCTCTCAAGCTTGCACATCAGCCCAAATCCGAGTTTACATTAACTGTTTATTTTCTGGCCGCAGCGTGGGCGGGTCTGAGGTGCTCCAAGCCCTCTGGACTTTTTACATGGATATGTGACATAAATTAAAAAACAAATTATTTACGGATTTGCCTGTAGGGGAATGTTGTGCTATTAATGCTAACACCTACAATCACTTTATAGTCTCATAAGAGTGCAGGATGGCTTTATTATGTGCTTATTTGTGTGCCTGCGGGACCTTTTTGCTGCAAGTAAGCTGTGGCTCGGTTTTAGCCTTGCAGAGAGGGTTCCCGGAGCAATTGAATAGCAACCGGGATTTTCTTGCGGCCGAAACTCTTGCGGCCGTTTAAGATCAAAGGCTGCGGCCGCAAGGGATAACAAGGCGCCGGCCGAAAGCCTGCCGGAGTTCCCGGCCGGAAGGGAATAGAATTGCTGAATAGCTTGCGGCCGGTCCTTGCGGCCCCGCATCTCCTACGGCCGATAATAGAATGAGGCCCTTAGTATCTGCACATTGTTCCATATACATATATATAATGTAGAGCTGGCACTCTAGGCTTCAATATTTTTTAAGAGAAACAACAGGGACATTTTGGAGGCTAAGAGGGACAGAGGAATTCCCCATTAATAGAAAGATTGTTCATCTAAAAGAGGGGCAGTTGGTAGAAATAATGGTGACATGGTATCTATTGGGGGTTAGGTCATTTGGATTCGCTCTTAGTTAACCCTAGTAATAAAGTTTTGGTATGGGATTTTAAAACAGGGACAGGCAACTCACAACACTGTTGATACATGTTTTTATGTAGCCAGGCTAACAGTTTTTGTTGTTCAGTCCTTCAGTTGTGTCTGACTCCTGGTGACCATATTGATGCAGCACTCCAGGCACATCTGTCTGTGTTTCTGGTTGTGCTTATCCATATGGTTTACTTGGCAAAGATACTGGAGTGGGTTGCCAGTTTCTTCTCCAGTGGACCGCAATGTGTCTGACCACTTTGCTATGACCTGCCATCTTGGGTGACCCTATAAGGTTTAGCTCACAGCTTCACTGAGGTACACAAGCCTCTTCACCATGACAAGGTAGTGATCCAGAAGGGGATGGCTAACAGACCCTTCCATAAGTCTCAAAATGTGCCAATACACTGACCCAGGCTAAATGTGGTAGATGACAAACCCAGTAAGAGCTATTGTTCCTAAATGTTTTCTTCTAACAGCTTGAATACTGGTGAAGATCTTGCTGCACCACTTAATGTTTTGTTTACCTTCTGTTTAAAGGACCACTGTGGTCAAATGGTTTTTGTATACAGCCTTTTGAATAAGTAAACCTGATAATAAGCAAATGTTTTTAGGAAGCAGACAGGACGCAATACAACCTTTACATTTTAAACTTTTATATGCAAATATTCTTTACTTTGGGTTTGCATTTTCTTCCCTAAATTGCTTGTCTGCTACTTTCTCAGAAGGATGTGTCCTTGCAAACTAATGAGCTTTCCATTATCTCACTTTAAATTGACATAATCCCATAGATAGAGGCTTCTTCTGATTATATTTTCTCCCATCTTAGGGAATTGATCAACAGAACCCAAAATGGTAGCTTCCACCACAGCATAATTGCATAACATATAAAGGTAATACATTAAAGAGTATATTATTTATTTGATACATCCTAACAACATTTTGTCTGTTTTCAAGTATATTTTAAATATAAGACTACAGTGGACATTTAATTATAGCAAAGTGCTATACTAAAATGTAGTATTGCCTGTGTACATACAAACAACAATATATAATATCCATGTACTTCTTCTATACTACAGTTTTATTAATTTATTCAGAATCCGTGCTATAGAGTGTAAAGAATAGACATTGTTTTAAGATTACATTCTTACAAAACTTGGTGTTTGGGAAGAAAAGAGGGGTAATATATGGAGGAAAGAGTTTATCATAATACTAGCGAATTGCCCGTCAAAAAATGAAGGCAATGGAATTGTAAGGTAGATAATGTTGTTTTGTGTGTACTACTGAAATATATAATACAAATTAATAAATGAATATACTTTACCTATTTTGAAGCATTGTGTTGAAGAGCTGCAATCTGTTTTGATGTTGCTGCAGCATTAGTGTTGTGGAGCTGCTGTGTAAGCGTGATGAACGTGTGCAGTGTAATAGTGTTCGTGCGCGAGACGAAACCGTTAGCGTAATTGTGTACTTCCGCATTGTTCTAAAATGCCGGCTAATGTGTGGTATGTGTCTGTATTGGAATATCCGTAGGTGTTTTGTGGTGTTTTGCGGGTTTCTTGTGGTGTTTTGCGTGTTTAGAGTGCTGTAGCCTCGCTTTCGTTTTGTTCGTCGGCCATTTTTTCTCTCGCTTAGAGAATTTTTTAGTGTCTAAACTCTTTTATTATGAGTTAAATGAAGGTATAACTTCATTTTTTGAGGTCCTTGATGCTCCCTCTTGCTGTAGGTAATCTTTTTATGTATGTGTTGTGTGTATTTATTGTGTTTTTAATTTTTTCATGTCCGCGGGTTGCGGGCGATTTTTGCGAGTCCGTAATGTGTGGTAACGTGTCTCGTATGTTGTTTGCATTGCGACGTAAAGTTTGCGAGGGTTGCAGTTGCTTCGCCGGAGCCGCAGTTGATACACACACAATATACACACACATTATATATACACAAACAATACATACACACAATATACAATATATATAGAGCTGGAAAGCCAAGAGATTATTGGATATTTAGTTTTTGAAATAAAAACCGCATATAAGAAAATACCAATGTAATGTATCACATTATGGCCCCAGTGATGGCTGGAGATGTGACATCTCAGGGCCCAGGCTGGCACGCCTCACCTGCTCCTGCAGTGCGAGTCCTTTTCCCCTGTGAGGTCCCCACAAACCAGCCCAGGACTCCCTTCTATCTCACAACCCTCCCCCAGCTCCACTCACCGCTTCACCACCCCAGTTTTAATCTTGATCTGCCTGACGCGTGGGTCTGCCATGGTCCTGGAGCTTCAAAATAGAGCGACGTCAGTGGGGGGAACAGATGCGCACTCACACAGACTCAAGTCGCACACTGCAGTAAGGGTGGAAATGGGCATTGAGAGGGCTGCGGGCAAGGGCTGCAGGCAAGGGCATTGCGAGGGCTGCGGGCAAGGGCTGCAGGCAAGGGCCTCAGTTGCTGGGATGGAGCGCCGATCCCAGCAACTGAGGCCCTTGCCCGCAGCCCTCAAGCGTGAGCAACAGGCCGTACGCTGCGGGCAATGGCCTCAGTTGCTGGGATGGAGCGCCTTTGGCACTCCATCCCAGCAACTGAGACCCTTGCCCGCAGCCCTCGCTTCGCGAGGGCCGCGGGCTCGCTATGCGAGCCCGCAAGCGTGAGCAACAGCGCATACGCTCACAACTATATATGTGATATGATTCCCAAAGTGCCGAACACTCAATAATTAGATCAAACAATAAAAAAATGGGAATCTTTATTGCACAAAAATCAGGCCGAAGTTTAAAATATGTAGTATCCAAAAAAACAGAAGGTGCCAAGAAAATCCCAAGCCAACTGCAGCTACCTAGTATAGTAAATAGATGCAGAAAATAACAGTTGGAGTGCATGGACAAAGTAAGTGTGGTCAAGACCTCCACACCACAGGTAAGGGCAGTAAAACCTTGTGACCTCAAAGTGTGCCTCCCATCTGGAGGGTACTACCTTTGTAGATGCCCCATTTTCTGATTAAATGCTCCTACAAATAGATAGAAATAATTTGTGTCTCATACACTCTCCATAGAGGTCACAAATATGTGCAAGTTGGTGTGCTGGTTGGCACCATCAGTGTGGATAGTACATCTTAAAACAATATAAAAACAATGGTCGAAGTCACCACTGAGCAAACTGAAATGCCATACAATTTGACATTTAAGGCTTCAATTAAATGATGGAAAAAATCTCATCATGTTATAGACAATATAAGGCCAATGGCTCAAATATGTCTTAAATGCTCTGTGATAGTAAGTCTCTATATAAATGTTATGTCCTAATACTCGCACAACTAGGATCGGTGTCCCAAAAAAAGGGGGGAGCCAATGAGTTCCTGTATCAGTGGGTCCGTATTCAGATCCTCATTGCTTATAGGTACATATTGAAACACTGTGTACAAAAAGGAAAGAAGGAGGGCAGAGAGAAAGGGAAAGGGGAAAGAAAAATGGTTAAAGGAGGAATGTAATAGGAGAGGGAGCAGGGAGGGGAGGGAAGATGGCAAGGGGCAGCAATAAGGCATGCTGCAAAAGGTCACACGACTTCCACAGGGGCCATAGAGCTGTAGAGAGTCACATATGGACGATAATTTGGGGAAGCAAGTGGGGGCCATTGGAGGGCCAGATAACGCACAAGGAGGGCCATAGGGGGCCACAGAAGGGACCACAGAAGCGGTGAAAGGGCCAGCTGGTCCCATGAACGTGAGGGCCCTGGTGCAGCTGTACCAATTGCACAAGTGGGATCTCCACCCCTGACAATTAGTACATTTCAGGATTATAATGAGCATGTATGATATGCATTAATCAAATAAAACTTAGAATATAATTAATTCCTTTGTGTATTTACAAAAAACTATGTCACTTGCTGGTGCACAATAGGGTCCCATTATAGCTGGTATACAGGTGTTGCTTATTGTGAGGTAAAATAATTTAAATGTAATGGTCCTAAAAGTAACATTTAAATGCAAAGTTAGTTCGTGTTTGCAGGACCCTCCCCAGACTGGTGTCTTGCCCTCTATTCATGTTTTGCTGTTTGGTTTCATTGATCTGCAAATTTTAGCCTTCCATAAGACAAAAACCATCAATAGACACACCTTGCCTGAACTTGACAACAACCAACAAAGGTCTGACAATCTTTTCCATAACCTGGTAATTTGATTCATTATCTACTGGAACAAAGTAGTAATAATTTTGCTAATTTATTATAAACAGTGGTGGGAAATCACTAGGCTCAATAACTGTCCGTGATGAGGTATGAGGGTCTGGAATGACAATTTTCCTTACAGGAAATTGTGCATAGTAAATATGGGGATGCACATTACAGCCACTTGTAATGCATAGTAAATACCCCATTGTTTGTTTTAAAATAATACTCAAAACACTCTAGAATTAAAAGATAAAAGAAAGAACAAACAAGAAAAAATCAATTTTAAGAAAATATAAATTATAATGATAAAAACAGGAAGCTTTTATGATTTTTATTCTGTAGGGCTGCCTGTAGTTTCTTTTTATATATTTACTACTGTGAGAGTGGCTCTGTTCTTATGTGGCCAAAATCTTCAGAAAGCAGATGTTAAAGTGACGCAGAAAAGGTCCATGTGTTGGCAGAAATGAAGTACACATGAATATAGGCATAGGTGTAATTAAATATAATTACAAATTCTAGGTGGAATTGGCTTAAAATAAATATGTATAAATACAATTAAATCAATCTCTGCGTTAATGGCTTTATCAACAGCAAGATTATCAGTGGGGGGTGATAAAGAAGAGAAGCGTGTTGAAAAAAAATAATTACAACCAATAGTAATTATGTTTATTTGTATATGTACTTTTAATTTCGTCAATAAATTAGATCTTCACTGAACCACTTTAATACATGAATGTTCCAATGGTAAATAAGGATATACAGCCTTTTTAAATTGTGATTCTGCCAATTGAAAAGGGCTCTATATAAGCACATAGCATATTTTTTTACAGAAGTTTTTAGTTACTGAAGACCGTGCTTTTGAGTAAAAGTTCACTAACTAAAAACTTCTGTAAAAAAATATGCTGTGTGCTTATATAGAGCCCATTTCAACTGGCTGAATCGCAATTTAATAAGGTTATTATCTCCATGATCCAGACTTTTTGACAATAGTGATATAATAAGTGAATCTACAACCTTGAACTGTCACAGATACCTGCAGGCAACGCACTTTCTCAACCATGGAAGGGTGTTGGCCACATAAATGTATATGAGATGCCTGATTTACACGTCAATTACTTATACTATGCTAATTCCCATCTCAACAAGTATGCAGGTTGTATAGATCTTCCAACTGACACTTTTGCAGTCTTCATGTATCATAAATCTAAATTAAATACTGGTCCGTTAAGAGGAGCTACAGCCCTATATTTTTATTATCTTATTTGAATGACTAGTATTGATAATGGGCATTATACTTATTTGTGTAAATATATGCTGCCTTGGCCGTCTCCAGTCGTATTTTCTAATACATGTCCTATCTATGAGTAGGTGGGACCTTTAAGGCTAAGATTAGCCAATTACTACACAAGTGGGGACATTTACTAAAGCATGGTGGGTGCCTGCTTTGGCCATAATGAGCTAAGATCCAGCATTGTGGGTCTTCATGCAATTTAACAGAGACTTTGTTGCGTAAAAACACAGCCCAGGTTATTGCGTTATGGGCGATTTATCTGTGTATTAGGGTCCTAGTTGGGCCATTGGTGGCATATATGGAATAAACTAGACAAGCCGTAGATCCCATGTTCTCTAAAAGGAAATTGGGATTTGTACTGCCTAAGATGCTGCCATTCAGTCTTCAACCTTATGATGTGAAATTGCATAATCCTAAATAAAAGTATAGTTTAATTTATGCTTGTACTTTAATAAAACATGCAAAATATAGGGGAGATTCTTGGGATCCCACGTGTAATAAACAGGCAGGGGGTTTAAAACAAATCCTGGTGTCTTATTAGCAGAAGAGAGGTCCCAACAGAAATGAGCACCCCTTAATGCGCCTACATAGATGGGTTCTTGTAACATTTTACGGTACAACAAATAGGGTAAATGGTGGCATATTGTGCAAAATAACAGGCTGTTGAGATATAAATCTACTCATTAAAGGGATACTCAACTACAAAATATTATAATTCACTTAAAACAGCAGATTTCAAATATTGCGTGAATAATGCGATATCTGACATTTAGAAAATTTGCATTCAAGGGACACAGAGAAGTTTCAGAAAAATAGTTCTTGCTCTTCAATGGTCTGACCAGTTAAATGGTGTAATGTGGAAGGGAGCCATGGGAAGTGATACTGAAATCAATTAGCTTTTATATTTTCTGTCAGACCAAAGTATTGCAATAAAGCAATGTACTGTGTTTTTATTATTACTTCCCAAAGCGCCTCACTCTGAAGATTATGTTTTTCACTTTAATCGAAGTTTTGGATGTGATTCACTTTCTCAGAGGCTGCTGTCTCTGGGAAAATGAATAGTAAAAGAATATTGCAATCTCACAGAACCATTACATTTATATATATATATATATATATATATATATATATATATATATATATATATATATATATATATATATATATATATATATCTGTGTGTGAAAAGATAATTCCCAGCAAAGCTTATTACTAAATCATATATAATATAATTATGTGCATGTTCTCTTTGACTTTTAACAGTTTTCTTCAGTAATTCATCCTTATTTTTATAAATTTCCTGTACTCTTTCCCCTTACCTGCAGCCTCTGTCTCCTCCATGTTTGTTGTCAGTGGTTACTATGGAGACGCCATGCACATATGTAGAACAGCTCCGGAGCTCTGAAGTCTGTCTCTGCAGGTCCTAGAAGGACAGTAAATCACAAGTCACATGCACATGTCAATGCACTCTGCAAATACATTTCAGTTTGGGCTTATGGTGTAGTTTTATTTCCTACTTCAGACATATTACTCTGTGTGTATTCCTCTTTTGAGTTAAAGCCATGAGACTCTGGCCTAAATGTATAAGTGCCCAAAATAGTTTTCTATGTATTGTGGCCCTACACATAACCTAATTCCTCTATATTTAATAAGATTTGCTAAGAATAAATGTGACCTAGATGTTTTAATAAGTGACATGTGCATACCTCCTAACATTTCAAATGGCTAAAGAGGGACACATTTAATGTTATATATGCAACTAAGTAATTTTACCGCCTTTCGGTGCAATACGTAAACTAAGTTTTATAGATACACACACATTCTGTAAAAGTGACAGTTAAAGAGAAAACAACAGGGGGAACCAGATGAGATCAGGGTGGAAAACAGGGTTCTGCCATTAAATGTGGGACCCTTTTTTGTCTTCTAAAGAGGGATATTTGGGAGGCTAAGGGGAGCAGATGGATTTCCCCTGAAAAGCAGGACAGTAGGGAAGTAATTATGTATTATAATAAGCCCTTCAATGTGCTGCAAAGGAATATTAAAACACCTCTCCTAGATGTATTCCTTATTACGAGCATGCCCTGCAAACATCAGATTGCAATGCTACAATAATATAGGGTTATTACTTAGGAGCATCCCTGGAAATTCCAATAAATTTTTCTAAAAAGACACAGAAGGGGTTAATAAAATATAAATAATGAGGATCCTTTGTATCCTCCCTGCTTGTAAACACTGTAATGATGGCATTTATCATTTAGCCATCAGCGTATTTCCGAGGCCATTTAGATTTGTGCACCTCCCCGCCCCTCTTGCTGCTCCTCTTTTCCCCTTTCTATATCTCAAATTATAAGTTTATGAGTGTTTAGGTATATATACATTATGTCAGTGAAAGTTTCAGGTACATATACAGACAGAAATGTAACGGCATATAGACATTTTTTCTGCTTATACAAACATATTTCACTGTACTGAACTGCTGCCTCCTGAAAATGAGCTGCCCTAGGCCTGGACCCCATGGTCCTCCATTGAATAAAATCCCTAAATTTAGCATTAGTAATAACACATTTTAAAACAGGGTCACTTTTGGTAGTACAATTTCACTAAGAAAAAAGCATTTTTAAAACAAAAATCTTTATACAAGGGTTTATTTGCATATTGCAGATTGTTGGAGCATTATAACGGTCCTTCAATCAAGCTTATTGAATTCACAGCAGCAACAATATATTGTAAGTTTTAACAGTTAATTCAGTAAAGTCCTATGCTAGTAACTCATCAGCAGCCAGTGACATCATACAATAACAGAAATGTGACCAACCCTTCCTTAATTCAGTAAAGTCCTATGCTAGTAACTCATCAGGAGCCAGTGACATCATACAATAACAGAAATGTGACCAACCCTTCCTTAATTCAGTAAAATCCTATGCTAGTAACTCATCAGGAGCCAGTGACATCATACAATAACAGAAATGTGACCAACCCTTCCTTAATTCAGTAAAGTCCTATGCTAGTAACTCATCAGCAGCCAGTGACATCATACAATAACAGAAATGTGACCAACCCTTCCTTAATTCAGTAAAGTCCTATGCTAGTAACTCATCAGGAGCCAGTGACATCATACAATAACAGAAATGTGACCAACCCTTCCTTAATTCAGTAAAATCCTATGCTAGTAACTCATCAGGAGCCAGTGACATCATACAATAACAGAAATGTGACCAACCCTTCCTTAATTCAGATGGTATTTGTACAGAATAGAGTTTCCAAATGAAACAGTAAAGGAAAGAGTGATGTATGTCTCTTCCTTTCAATATACAGCAGAGAGGATTTCATGAAAGGAAATGTATATAAAACAATAATGAATACATACTGTATAAGGATTTAACAAAACATTCCTAATGAGGGTTTAAAATTAACTGTTTAAAACCAGTATCTACTCAAGTTTAAATGTACACCATCACCATGGTTTATGGGATTTACCTTGAACCCTCCTTTAGTGTATTTATATTTTTTTAGCAATTGTGCTACCAAAAACGCTGGTGCATTATATATTTTTGTTATGTATCTTTTATTTAAGTTTGTAATTGATTAGTTTATTCACCATTTCCTTGAGAAAACATTTTTTATAGTTTCATGTTTTTTACAGTTTGGGGATATAATTTTGATTTCATATGACAACATTTACTTTTCATAGTTCCATTATCTTAAAGTATTTGAGCAGGAAACTATATTAAAATTGCATTTTTTTACCAGGTGTAAAATCTAACAATATGGGATTTCCATATTTGTTTTTTCTATGATTTATATTTGTCAATATTTTCTGTTGAGGAATTATTTACTCCTCTTTCACTTATACCTCTGGTACTATTCTGTACACTATGTAATATCTTACAAACAGTATATTGTTAGGATCAACATATTTGTTTCTTTTTCTGTGTACTTAAGGAGATGTAGCTGAAGTTCCAAATATGGTATTATTTAAAGTTAATATCAAGTATTTTTCAGTTGAATTTTAAACCCCCCGCCCCCACACACATTTTCCTTTGGTAAATTAAAAGTGCAATTTGCTGTTGTTGAGCTGTCAGTCAGCCTTTCTCATCCACCTACAAAGAGATTCTATGTTTCATTAATGACAACTGGCATTAATTACTCATAAGTCCCTCAGACATTTGTTCCATTGTCTTCAGTGCAGTCAGATGCATATTTAGCATGCCTAGTCTGTTTTTGTGTAGTCAAATGAACCCAATGCCTGAGGGGCTTATCAGTAATTTAAGCCAATTAAGCCTCTGAATTTAAGTCAGGAGAATTGCTGTGTACCATCAGGTAGAGGCTTGATAATAATGTGGAAAGTTGTTTAATGTTTTTATACCAATCAAGAACTGAGGGGAAGAACTGAGAGACTGCTTTACGGGAGTACAAGGAAATCAACAAGGCTTGCAAAAGGGCTATTAGACTGGCTAAAATAGAAAATGAAAAATTAATTGCAAAAGAGAGTAAGACTAACCCTAAAATATTTTTTAAGTACGGTATATAAATGGGAAGAAGGCAAGGAGGGAAGCTATAGGAACATCACAATGTGGCACAGGCCGTCTGACAATTAGTTACCAGGAAAAGGCAGATGAGCTAAATAGGTTATTTTCTTCTATGTATACAAGGGAGGTACCAGTTGTTGGGTCACTGCACCAGAATGGGGCTACACTACCTTCACCAAAAAATTGGTTAACGCAGGAGAAAATCCAAAAGAGGTTGGAAAAAATAAATAAAGACCCAGGTCCTGATGAAATACATCCAAGGGTACTGAGGGAACTGGGTTCTGTAATAGACTAGAGAAAAGCAAAGGCGATACCTATATTTAAGAAGGGGGCAAGAGCAAATCCGGGGGAGGAAATAGACCTGTAAGCCTCATTTCTGTAGTAGAAAAGCTTGTAGAAGGGTTAATAGGGCATAATATACAAGAGTATATCTATTCAAACAGCATTATAAGTAGGAGCAAACATAGATAGGTCATGTCAAACAAATCTAATTAGTTTCTATGGGATGGTTAGTAGGAACCTGGATCAAGACAACTCAGTGGATGTAGTCTTTTTCGATTTTGCAAAGGCTTTTGATACAGTGCCACATGGGAGACTACTGTGCAAATTAAGGGATACAGAAATTGCAGTAAATATATGCACATGGATTGAGAGCTGGCTAAAAGACTGGAAACAAAGGGTTGTTGTAAATGGAACAAACTTTGGATTGGACTAATGTGGTAAGTGGGGTTCTTCAGGGCTCAGTATTAGGTCCTCTCCTTTTTAACATACTGTATTTATTAACAACTTAGAAGTAGGATTGGAAAGTAGTGTCTCCATTTTTGCTGATGACACAAAGTTGTGCAAGGTAATTTAATCAGAAAATTATGTACTTTCCCTCCAAAGGGATTTGGATAAATTAGAGAAATGGGCAATTAAATGGCAGATGAGATTTAATATGAATAAATGTAAGGTTATGCACCTGGGAAGGAAAAATAACCATGCAATCTATAAACTTAATGAGGCAAATCTAGGGGTATCTGTTATTGAAAGGGATTTGGGAGTGCTTGTGGACAACCACCTAGGTAACAGTTCTCAATGCCAAGCAGCAGCTGCAAAGACGAATAAACTATTAGCATGTATTAGGAAGGGTATAGAAGCAAGGGAGGCAGATATAATTCTACCACTATACAAATCCCTAGTACGCCCTCATTTGGAATATGGAGTACAGTTTTGGGCACCAATTTATAAAAAGGACATTTTAGAACTGGAAAAATTGAAGAGAAGGGCAACAAATCTATCGTAATAAGGAGAATGGAGGGGCTAAGTTATGAGGAAAGACTAACCAAATTAAACTTATTTTCTCTAGAAAAAAGGAGTCTAAGAGGAGATATGATTACCTTATATAAATACATCCAGGGTCAGTATAAAGATTTGTCAAGGGAGCTTTTTGTGCCAAGAGGTTTTCAACTGACAAGAGGACATCCCTTGAGGTTAGAAGTAAAAAGATTCCACCTTACTTCACAGTAAGGGTGGTTAATCTGTGGAATTCTCTACCAAGGGAGGTGGTGACAGCGGATTCGATAGATAACTTTAAAAAGGGGTTGGATATATTTTCAATAAAAAACGGCATTCAGGGTTATCCTGGTTAATTAGAGCAGGAGTTTTGATCCAGGAAGGAATCCGATTGCCAGTATCTGGGGTCAGAAAGGAATTCACTCTTTTTTCCTTTTTGAGACAAATGGCAAAGTTTCACTGTTTTTTTTTTGTTTGCCTTCCTCTGGATCAATTAACAACTAATCCGCATATTGCAGATCAGAGGAGTTCTTAAAAGGTTGAACATGATAGGCTAAAAGTCTTTTTTTTAATTACTATGTAACTATGATATTTTATTTTTTTGTAATTGCTTGTATAGCCACTGAAGCCCTTCTACCAGAATATGTATAGATTATGAGGTTCAGCATGTGTCAGTCACACTTAATTCTGCCAATTAAGAAGCAAATAAAAGCTGTCTAAAACCACAAACTACAAAAGTTGCCAGAATTGTTAACATTTTTTTAAAGAGAAAGCCACATAAGAAAACATAAGTACAGTGTGAAATTGTACAGCCAGCAGAGCAATATTTTATAGAAAATACAAATATGTAATATCATTGTTATTTGAATGCTAGATAATATGTTAACTAACTCCTGGGTTTTCCTTTTTACATTTTAGTGGAAGAGAATGAAATAGGAAATAGGAGGAATAAGTAAAAAATAAGGGTGGGTACACATGAAAAGTATGAGAAGAGGACCATGTCAAGATATAATTTATCTTCGCTCCTAAATATATTGAGTTATTTGAACAAAGAGGATTAGAATCAGTGTACATGAGAGGGTCCACATCTGAACACATCTGAAGAGTCCACATTTGCAGAAGTTGGGTTCCTATAATATATGGGGATATGATAACATTCAATAAAATAGGTTTCAAAATATGAAACCACACGTTTCAACAGTATAACCTAAAAAAAATATCTGTACCTTACCATAGATAATGAGGAGAAGTATTAAGAGGAAATTTGGGTATTATTTGCTAGGTATAGAGATAAATAATGGACTGTGTATTATTGAAGATCTACATGCTCTCCGACTCCAGAGAACAGATCCAGAGAACAGATCAGTGGCCAGTTAAACAATTCCAGCTTTTAACTGGTACTAATAAAGGCTTCATGTTTTTTTGTAGTGTATTAATACAATTTTACATCTTAAGTTTTATTAACTTCAGGTGTCTAATGGAAAAATACAAATCATGAGAAGTGAAATACTGGTACTATAAATCAGATTATTTCTCTAGTGTGCCTGTGGGCTACGTACAGCCTCTAGGCTGCTTGTTATCCACTGCTGCTCTATCTGATGGTGCAAGGCACAGCTGGTGACTTCAATATCCCTTTAAGACCTAACTTGTTGGAGTATATTGATCTAAGGTTATTATTTATTAATTTATTTAACTTTATTACTATATAAACAGATCAAGACCACCAGCAAAATGACACATAGTCAACATCTTATAGCATATCTGTATGATGACAGAATGCTACAGTCTGGTGATGGTGAAAGCAATGTAGCAGATGTTGAGTAGGGGAATGTTGACAATCATCACGCAAAGTATGTTTCCATACCCACTACATATGTCAAAAAATAATCTGTTTTTTTTACAGTATCTAAAGGTTACCAGTAGGGGAAAAGGATAAGTAAATGCTGATGACAGAGGTGGTAAGAGGGCTAACTTGAACATGGATATATATGCAATGCACCAAACAACCATTTCCCCCTTTGTGCAATCTGCTTTGAAATTATTCACAATGCCGCTGATGAACACTTGATAAACAGTTGCTGGACACCTGAAATGATGTGCACAGTATTGTGTGTATTTGTGATAATAGTATATAAATATAGGTAGTTAATACTGAAGTTAATTATGCTGTGGATTTAGATGGCTATCATTTACTATTGAAGGAAGGGAGGGAACTCCCTATGACCCATCTGTTTCCAGAGCTCCATATGTTCACTCAAGCCAAAGACAGACACCCACCTAACTGTTAACTAAATGGGTGGTACTTATGATTCCATGGGCAG
Organism: Discoglossus pictus; assembly: GCA_027410445.1. Taxonomy (NCBI): domain Eukaryota; kingdom Metazoa; phylum Chordata; class Amphibia; order Anura; family Alytidae; genus Discoglossus; species Discoglossus pictus. The sequence continues at coordinate 133,828,763 of CM050165.1, read as the reverse complement.
AATGCTCCCAGATGGACAGCTCACTTGTTTGGATGACAGCTCCCACCCAGAAGAGGGCAGCACCTATGTTAACTGAGCAACCTAAAAGCATTAAACAATTCCAACTTTTAACTGGTACTTATAAAGGCTTCATGTTTTTTTGTAGTGTATTAATACAATTTTACATCTTAAGTTTTATTAACTTCAGGTGTCTAACGGAAAAGCACAAATCATGAGAAGTGAAATACTGGTACTATAAATCAGATTATTTCTCTAGTGTGCTTCTAACCCCCTTCTCCTATATATTTACAGCCTTATTAAATTGCGATTCGGCCAATTGAATAGGGCTCTATATAAGCACAGAGCATATTTTTTTACAGAAACTTTTAGTTAGTGAAGAACTTGCTTTTGCATAGAAATTCACTAACTAAAAACTTCTGTAAAAAAATATGCTATTTGCTTATATAGAGCCCTATTTAATTGGACGAATCGCAATTTAATAAGGCTGTAAGTTTGCATATTTTAAATCTTGTGTCAGTACGTTGGAAACAAGCACTATGTACATTTGATTTTAAGCTAAAAAACAGGGCCCTCCATTCTTTATAAGGTGTTAATTTTATTTTGCCATTTACTTAACCCCTGTACAGCGCTACGGAATATGTTGGCGAGTTACAAATAAATCTAATAATAATAAATAATAATAATATTAATATATTAGTTAGGGCTACATGAAAAGTAAGGAATGAGCCTGAACCCTGAACGTAATCCAAGATTAAAATCGGCCCACCAATTTATTTTACAGTACAACTACTAGGACCTCAGAAACATTCTCCAGTCCTGTGATATGTATACATTGTGTACATACATCTTAGATTCACTACCTGCAGTGCTAACATAAAAGTTGTTTGTATCTCTATGATCACGTATAAACAACGAAGTGTATATGGAAGTGAAGTTCCATATTTTTTGTGTACTTTTATAGAAATAGTATTGACAAGGGGGAAATGTGCTTTACAGTAGTGTTTTTTTACCTTTTTTGGCCTGGGAAGGAGCTGGTTGCCAATAATCATGGGAAGCTGTTGGTCATCTTCCATTCCTACGTGCTTATGGGGAGTGTCTGTGAGATCTGGAACATGTTGATCACGCCAATACTTTATGTTCCTCACTGAATTTTCATGTAGTTTTGCATTGGTTCGAATATAGTACATATAATCAAACTAAACTGTTTCTAATGGTGATGGTATGTATAAAGTGTTGGGCTTTCCTCATCCCTGAGGACCATCTGATATGGTCTCACCAGTCCTAGGACTCGCCTTTGAGAACCACTGCTGTAGAAAACATGTTAAATGGTTCATATGCAGTATATATAACCCAGCATCCCATGAGATGATGATAATCAGTATCAGAGCCATTTACCAGCTATGACTGTACCTGTGATTTCAAATAGAGCTCTTGCTGATAAGCAGCCATCAAGGAGGGAGGATGCCTAAGTCTATTTACAACTAAGAAAACACAGTTTTCAAAGTAAAATTTGCTTTATTAAAGTTACTTTTGATAATACTACATTTAAAATATTCACATTTTGACAGTAATGTGAATATTAGAACATTTCCTGTGTTTGTTAGAGGATAACTGTAAGGAAATAACACAATAACAACATTAGCAGGTACGCAACACAAGACATAAAATCATTTTTAGTGAAAATCTTATATTTAGATGACTCTCTTATGGGGAATTTTTGCCTTGTACTTAAGATCTCTATAGCGCTACAGTATATGTTGGCACATTACAAATAAAGGATAATAATAATAAAATCAATTTTAGTCTTCTACTCTGTCTGTAGTTTGAGGGGAGTGGTTTTCCTATAGGGCCTTAATCTGATTTGCGTTTTGTTGTAAAATGTGCTGTTATATATTAATATTTTCAACAAACATTAACACATATCTTATCTGAATCCACATTAGCTCCCACTCCTGCTAGGTTCCTAATAATTGTAGAAGCAAAGACAAAATGTGTCATCACAAAAGCAAATCTGAATACAATACTTAAAAATTAAGGCCTTTAATTCTTAATGTTATTTTCATTTTAAACAGTATAAAAAACATTTTGCTTATTATCAAGTAAGTTTCTTCAAAATAACATATTAGAATCTAGGTTTGTGGGTGGATCACAAAGACTAACTAACATCTGAACATGGCAAGCTTCAATGTTAGCTTACTGTAGGAAAATACATAAAAAAATATTCAATTGATAAAGTGCTTGATATTACATATAGCTTTATATTTTCAACAATTTTTAGCCATTGAGATCATTTCCTTAAAGGGAGATTCTGAAAGTGAATCCTAATAAGTACAGAACATAATTCCAAACATAACGGGTCTCTTTTTATTGGCGTTTCCTACAAACTATTGTGTACATCTATCTATGGCCTGACTCCACTGTGACAAATAAAGCTGTTAATTAAAGAGCAATGCACTCCTCTAATCAACCTTGGAAGCACACACTACAGAACTGTTTGTACACCATACGATTACTGGTACATTAGTAATTGCTCACGGTGCAATTGTCAACCAATCAATATATATACAACTATTATAGTGATATATATATATATATATATATATATATATCGCTATAATAGTTGTCATAGTGTGTAACGCTCCCGCCACGCATGCGCATTAATGGTGGGAGGTTACACACTATGTGATGTGTATGCACAATGTGCCCCGTCAGGGGGAGAGAAGGGGAGAGACAGGGGAGAGGGTGGGAGAGAGACATGGGGAGAGACTTTGGGGGGAGAGAGACATGGGGGAGAGAAGCATGGGGGAGAGAGACAGGGGAGGGAAAGGGGGGAAGAGACATGTGAGAGGGGAGGGAAGAGACACAGGGGAAGGAGAGGGGGAAGAGACACTGGGAGGGAGAGGGGGAAGGAGTCACAGGGGAGGGAGAGGGGATGGAAGAGACATGAGGGAGGGAGAGGGGGGAATGAGATACAGGGGTGGGAGGGGGGGGGGAGACACAGGGGAGGGAGGAGGAAAAGACACATCAAATATTATCCTGTCATTTTGACAGGTGGGTTACTAGTATATATATATATATATATATATATATATATATATACTGTATATACTGTATATATAAAAATAAATATGTATATATGTATAATTCTGCATTATTCTACATGTTTATTTCTGCCCCATAATGATAAATAGAAAAACAGAGATTCACGTGAGCTCATGCATACAGGGGGCAGTTTGTGCTTAAGGGTCTAGGGCAGCATAACACCTAAATACGCCCCTGATAGTAATACAAGTTTATTACAAATAAAAAAAGAGTTCACGCCTGTTGGCAACTGCATTTGTAGATTTCAGCAAAAGTTCGACCATCATCCAGCCTCTAACCATGTGTGTGGAGCATCCAATATTATGGGGAGCAATTCATATCTGTCACTCTGTACACAAGATGGCTGACTGACACAGCTGATTGGCTACCCAAAAAGCTCTGTGCAAACCTCACAATATTTTCAAACTGAGGGAGATCATAGATATGTTGCAGGTTATAATGTAACTAGCGACTTGCCCTTCAAAAGATGACGGCAATAAAATTTGAAGCCATGGTTATGCTGTTTGCCACCGAATGTGAGGTTATGGCCCCTTTGAGCAGCTTCGTCGCTCAATGCGAGTCCCGCGCTAAGCGCCTTTGGGACTCATCACGTGGCTTGCAATGAGCGCCTTTCCCCCTGTGTAATTTATAGGCCTGGCACTTGAGCACCCTGTGTCACTCCCTGTGTTATTACCTTGGGTTAAGTGTCACTGGCTTTGATGAAGTGTTACTGGCTTGAGTTAAATGCTACAGCCTTGTATTAGTGTTATTGTAATTTTGCTTGCGTTGCTGAATTGTGGTGAGCGCCTTCTGCGCTCTTTATATGTAAGTGCTCATCTCCACCAGCGCAATGAGCGCCTTTGGCGCTCATTGCCTAAGCCCCCCGGGGGTCTCAGGAATGAGCGCCTGCGGCGATCATCACCAGCAGCGCACTGAGCGCCTTTGGTGCTCATTGGCTAAGTCGCGCAACCCTCGGCGCTCCTCATTGTGAGCCTCTCTCCCTGTGTTACTACCTTGGGATAAATGTGAGTGGCTTTGATTAAGTGTTATTGCCTTTGATTAAGTGTTACTGGCATGAGTTAAATGTTCCTGCCTTCTAATAAGTGTTATTGTTTTGTGTTATGTCTTAGTGCTTAGGGCTGGTATTTACGTCCTTCAGACGCATTTACCATTCTTTGGCTGCGTTTTACGTCCTCGTTTTCGGTTTGTTTATGTGGTTTTTGTCAACATTTTTTTTCTTGCTTCGCGATTTTGGATTGTAAAAAAAGTCAAAATATGCCTTAAATAAACTTGCAACCTCACTCACAGGCTCCCTGGCTCTCCCCTTGAGCTGTGTGTGAGTGTGTAAGTTAATTTAAGGCATATTTTTGTGTTTTTGCCGTTTTGCGGTTCGGCCGTTAAATTCGTATGTTTGTGGTCCGTAATTTCTCGTCCGTCGCTTAGTCCCAAGTCGTACAGGCCATTATTTTGCTGGCGTCGCTAAGTTGCAATGAACGCTTTCTGCTCTCTTTTTTTCTTAAACCCCGGGGGTCTCGGGATGAGCGCCTGTGGCGCTCATCTCCACCAGCGCAATGAGTGCCTTTGGCACTCATTGCCTAAGTGCTGCGTGTCATAGGGATGAGTTCCTATGGCGCTCATCTCCACCAGCGCAATGAGCGCCTTTGGCGCTCATTGCCTGCCCGCAACTGCGGCCCTCGTGCTCAAAATCTTACCCTAACCTGGAATGCTACTGTTACTTTAGGAGCAGTGTTGATGGTCCCATAAAAATATATAAATTACTTAGCATCCATTCACATAAACATGCTTTCATCTGATTATTCTGATATGTAACTGTGATTCCCTTACGATTATACAAGACGACCAATCTCACCGGTGACCGGTGTATTACACAGAAGTGTCTGAAAGCAAGGAATGCTTGTTAGTCAAGTGTTTTCTACACCCTTCTCCAGCTCTGATTTTGGCAGAGAGTCAATTAATATAAAGGGAGGGTGAAAGAGGGGACCTTGGCTCAGGAATCTTTTTTATAGATACCATATGCTAAAAATAGAAGCCAAATGGCAATACTTTCACTATCCCATTGCATCAAATATGCACAATATTATAAAAATGCGACAAATATTTAAAGTAAGAAACACAAACATATACATAGTATAATTTTGACTTAACCCAAAATATCTCCTCCAGCCCTTGTTAAGCATTGTTCCTTACTGCAATACAATCAGCTATTGAATTGACAGGTTGAGCCTGAGGTCGTGAGGTCAGCATTGAGTGACAGATGGGACAAACAAATGGGGAGGAGAACCTAATAAGAGGCAGATGGAGAACGTGAAAAAAGTAGAATATGCAACTTGCCAAAAGCCAAATAATTTCAAATATGTTTGATGGGTTTTATAGAGAACTAAGCAAATGTTACAGTAAAAACAAGGCTCACGTTATATCAATTATATTTTTGTAAAATGTTGTCAATCAAACCATTTATAACAGCCACCATTTAATACATAAGAACCATATAATGAATAAAGCAGAATGTGTAGAAATAGCAAATTAGTAGTATAAACCAGACTTCTGTCCATATAAAATAATAATGAAAATCACACAAAAACAAACATTTTCCCCTCCAAAGTGTGCATAGACCCATCCATACTTTTATATATATTCGACTACCTCAGAACTCAGCAATTTTGGTATTCACCACGTCTGGATGAGAAAAAAAAATAATCAGAATGCAACGTTTGTTCAGTACTCATCACGCTCACGCCATCCTGCTTTCTGTCTCTTCAGGAAGTTTGGTGTGTGGGAATGCTAGTGGGGATTTAAAACTGGAGCCTCAAATCCACAAAACCAGCAATACATTTATTAAAGCACCACTAGTCTATCACAGTGATAACTCCAGAATTTTCAAAAGAGAAAATGTAATAAAAGACAAGCCAAGTGTAATGTGGAGGGCCAACAGCAAAGCCTGAGTAACCAGGCAGTTCTTCATTGAATGGATGAACATGTTTGGCCCCACTGTAAAAAAAGATTTGCAGGAAAAAGAACTGCCTTTGTTAATAATGGTCAATGCTCCTGCTCACCCTCCAGGCTTGGAGGACAACTTGCTTACCCCCTAACACAACCCCTCTGATCCAGCCCATGGACCAGCAGGTCATCTCAAACTTTAAGAAATTGTACACCAAGGCCCTCTTTTGGATGTGCTTTGATATGAGCTTGAATACTGAGTTGACACTGAGAGAGTTCTGGAAGGACCATTTCAATATGCTGCACTGTATCAAATCCTGGTGTATAGTCTCTTACATGACCATGAACTTTGGCTGAAGGAAATTGTTTCCACAAGCTGTAGCTCTGAGGAACTTGGAGGCTGAAGCTAGCCCAATAGTGGAGGACATTGTGTCTGGGCAAGTCCATGGGCCTGGGGATGAGTAATGAAGACATTGAAGAGTTAATGGAGGAGCACAGACAAGAACTCAGGGCTGAAGAGCTGCAAACATTCAAATGGGGCAGCAACATATAGTGGCTGAGGAAATTTCTTTAGGTGAAGAGGAGGGAAGAGAGGAAGTACCTACTACACTGATCAAAGAAATGTGTTCTAAATGGGTTGAATTACAAAATATAGGTATGAAGATGGCTTACCTATCAATTATCAAATTCATGTACTATTATGTTATCTTTATACCTATATTTTGGATTACATGTTTATATCCAGCAAAAGCTTGATATCAGCCACTTATTTGTAGATTTGTCCTCTTTGTATTGCTTCTTTCTATTTAGGAACAGTGAGATACTTCAGTAATTTTGTGTTTGCAATTGAGAGGATGTTCGGGTAACCCTCCAATATAGTCTTTAACAGTTATACCCTCATAGTTATAGATTAGGGCACCCCTATATGTCATTTGAGTGCGGCGTAATTATTTGAGCTTCTAATAAAGCTTTCCTATAGCTTTTTAGCCTTTTTTATATAGTATGGTATTTTTGTGTTATGCACCATGGAAACTACTATTTAAGTTTACTTCTTACATTGCAGTCCAAATAAACAGTACACACTCCTCTGTGTGTGACTTTCTCTAACTTACACCAACTGAAAACTCAGTGCATTCAGTTGCCACAGCCAAGCTCCAGCTTCTGCCTTGTAGCTAATCAACTGCTTCAGGAGTGTTAACTCCTTCAGACCTCCTGGGGAGAGAGAGCTTTTAAAAGTCTGTGTCTCACACAAATCCCCTGTAGTACTCTGTCAATCCCCCTTCTCAGCTGTCCCAGACATAGACATCATCATCATTGTCTACTTCATAGTCTGAGCCCAGGGTTTGCATGTACAGACAATTCATTACGTGATTACAACTTGCATGTTTAAAAGTGGTATCAAAGCCAGTATTTCTCCTGTGAAAGATTATTTCTTGTATTAAGGAGTTATACATAGAGCTTCCCCGCAAAAAAAGGTGAGTACACACACACATATATATATATATATATATATATATATATATATATATATACATAGTAGCCTATTAATATTGTGCAATAATTCCATCTTGGAGGTCAGGTAACATTTAGAAACCACTCGGCCTTCAAGTTTCCAAATGTCACCAGAACCAATTTATAGCAGAATGCAAAAGTATTCACCCCCCTTGGAATTTTTCATGTTTTATTGCCTCACATGGATTGTTTGAGGATTTGCATCATTTAATTTACAGAACATGCCCACAACTTTGAAGATGTTTTTTTTATTATGAAGGAAACAACAAATCGGACAAAATAAAATAAAAAGTCAATGTGCATAACTATTCACCCCCCTAAAGTCAATACTTTGTAGAGCCACCTTTTGCGGCAATCACAGCTCCAAGTCTCTTTGGATAAGTCCCTATGAGCTTGCCACATCTTACCACTGGGATTTTTGTTCATTCCTCCTTGACCAACACATTTACATGTTTACCCTTAAACCACTCAAGTGTTGCTTTAGCAGTGTGTTTGGGGTCATTGTCCTGCTGGAAGTTGAACCTCCGACCTAGCCTCAAATCACTCACAGAGTGGCACAGGTTTTGCTGAAGAATATCCCTGTATTTAGCACCATCCGTCTTTCCCTCAACTCTGACCAGTTTCCCAGTCCTGGCTGCTAAAAAATGGTGTTCTTTGGGTGATGTGATGTGTTGGGTTTGCGCCAGACATACCGTTTTCTTTGATGGCCGAAAAATAAAATTTTACTCTCCTCAGACCAGAGCATACATACCTTCCTCCATACATTTCGTGAGTCTCCCACATTCCTTTTTGCAAACTCAAAACTTGCCATTTTGTTTTTTGCTGAAAGTAATGGCTTTCTTCTGGCCACTCTGCCATAAAAGTATAAGGACAACAGTGGATTAATCACATACACATAATAGTAGAAATTTTTAATGAAAAAACAACGTTGATTAAAAGAGTTTAAAGGAAAGATTAAAAACACTATGAAAAATGGTTCCTTCGATGGCCATAAAGCCCAACTCTATGGAGCGTACGGCTTATTGTTGTCCTATGTACAAATCCTCCAGTCTCTGCTGTGGAACTCTGAAGCTCCTCCAGGGTTACCTTAGGTCTCTGTGCTGCCTCTCTGACTAATACCCTCCTTGCCCAAACTGTGAGTGTTGGTGGGCGGCCGTCTCCTGGCAGGTTTGTTGTTGTGCCATGTTCTTTCCATTTGGTTATGATAGATTTGATGGTGCTCCTGTGGATCATCAAAGATTTGGATATTTTTTTTATAACTTAACCCTGACTTGTACTTCTCAACAATATTGTCCCTAACTTGTTTGGAGAGTTTCTTGGTCTTCATGGCAGTGTTTGGTTAGTGGTGCCTCTTGCTTAGGTGTTGCAACCTCTGGGGGCTTTCAAAAAATGTGTGTATTTGTAATGACAGATCATTTGACACTTAGATTGCACACAGGTGGACATCATTTCACTAATTATGTGACTTCTGAAGGTAATTGGTTGCACCAGAGCTTTTTATGGGCTCCATAACAAAGGGGGCGAATACATACGCACAAGCCAATTTTCTGTTTTCTATTTCTAAAAAAATAGTTTTATGTATATATTTTCTCATTTCACTTCACCAACTTAGAGTATTGTGTTCTGATCCATCACATCAAATTTAGATTAACAAAACACTTAAACTTAAGGCTGTAATGTAACAAAATAGGTAAAAAGTCAAGGGGGGTGAATACTTTTTCAAGGCACTGTATATACTATACATATATATATGTTCAGAATGCAGTGTAATAACTGTTTTTCTTGGAATGCTGTGCTGGAAGCAGTTTTTTTAACTTGTTTTAAACATTCAAGTGTGAACACGGATGTACTATTTATTTACTGTATGACTGTAGGGCTGATATCGCTCTTTTGCCCACCATATATTAAATGATTGTTGTGGTGAACTACCTACTCATAAGGTCCACAACACAAGCTGAGATCCCGCTCCATGCTGATGATAGCCAGTAAGCTTGAAACAGCTGTACATGGATAGGATTCTCGGCTTGTGTAAAATCAAGCCGTGGCTTTACATTAAAGCTGTGTAATACAGCAGGCATAAGCTTAAAGGAAGCCATGTTTGAAAATGGCTATGGATTAAAGAGCAAGGTATTTGTGGGCACATTTGCATGCCCCAGCTCAGCTTCCCAGAATGCAGTGTAATAACTGTTTTTCTCAGAATTCTAATCTGGAAGTAGGTTTTTTAACTTTTTTTAGACATTCAAGTATGAACACTGATGTACTATTTATTTACTGTACGACTGTACGGTGGAGGGCTTATATCGCTCTTTTGCCCACCATATTATAAATGATTATATCACATATATAGTTGTCAGCAGCCGGGCTTGGCAAAATCCGTTGCTAACGCAACTGAGAAACTGCGGGCGAAGCGAGGGCCACTGTAGCGCTTAGGCAGGGAGCTCTCATCCCTACGACCCCCAAACACTTTACCATCATACCTACGACCGGCGGGATGATGCATGAACACAACACTCACATACACAATTCACAAAGCGAGACCCGTAGCACTTTGAAAAAAATTCCCGAAAAAAAAATACGGGCCGTAACACTTACAAAAGGAAACCGCCACTTGCATATAACAAAAGACGAGCCGCAAAAAATATGAACTTTATGGCCGAACCGCGCACACCGAAAAACACGAAAACAACACTAAATACACACAAAAATAAAATAAAAATCTCACACACAGCGAGGGGGGACACCCAGGACGTCTGCAATTCATCTTACACATCAATTTAACTACAATTTTTACAGTTTAGACACAAGAAAATCCCCTAAGCGAGAGAAAAAATGGCCGCCGAAAAAAACAAAAACGAGGCTACACTACCCCTAAAGCCGCAAAACACCACCAAGCACATACAACTTTTACAGTGAAGTGCGGGTGTTCATCCTCCTCCCTCCTCTTCTCCATCCTCCCCCTTCCTCCTTCTTCATACCCCCTTTCTCGTTCCTAATTCCCCCCTCTCACCTGTTTATATTAGCCTCCGATCAGCTCCTGCTGCTGATCGGAGCCCTGCAGCGCGTCTTATGCCTATCTCTGGAACCGGCATATGCTAATGACGTGACGACACAAGCGCATCACGTCATTAGCATATGCCAGTTCCAGAGAAAGGCATAAGACACGCTGCAGGCTCCGATCAACAGCAGGAGCTGATTGGAGGCTACGGAGAAGAGGTGAGAGGGAGGAAGGATAAGGAGGGAAGAGGAGGGAGGATGATGAGGGGGGTGAGGAGGATGAGGGGGGGGAAGAGGAGGATGAGGGGGGAAGAGGAGGTTAAGGGGAGGAGGGAGAGAGGGGGGGAGGTTGAGAGGGGAAGGGGGGAGGAGGAGGATGTTGGGGAAGGGGGGGGAAGAGGAGGATGATGGGGAAGGCGGGAAGAGGAGGATGGGGGGGGGTGAGGGGGGAAGAGGTGGATGAGGGGGGGAAGAGGAGGAGGAGGGGGAAAGGAGGAGGATGAGGGGAGCTTAGGGCTCATCATTTTTGTTTTTGTTGACCCTATTTTCCACTTACACAGCTAGTTTACTGTTTTTCTTTGAAATAAATATTCAAAAACATTTAACCTACTGATGCTTCAATAATATTGGTATCTATTTTTATTTTTGAAATTTATCAGTAGCTGCTGCATTTCCCACCCTCGGCTTATACTCCAGTCAATAAGTTTTCCCAGTTTTTTGTGGTAAAATATGGTGCCTCTGCTTATATTCGAGTCGGCTTATACTCGAGTATATAAAGTAATTAGTTATTGAATAAGTTAATATACTTTACCTAGTTGTAATTAATATATCCAGCAATCAATAGCCTGAAGAGCTAACAATCTGTTTGTATTTTCCGGCAGCATACAATATACAGTTTGAGTTGGTGTCCTGATGATAAAGTGTAATGAACGTGCCAACTGTGCATTATCAATAGGCTGCGTGCGCAAGGGAAATCTGCTGGTTTAGTTGTGTAAAGCTTCATTGTATATGCGCAATGTTATTAATGTGTTACGCGGCTCGCAAGCATTTTCCGTCATTTGTGATAGTGTATTTTGTAGTTTGTACATTCCTGTGTGAAAGTGCTACGCCTCATTTAAAAAAAATTTGCGGCCATTTTTTTTCTCGCTCAGGCGATTTACGAGTGGCGAAAGTCTGTAAAATCGGCCTATTTAACGTGATGTTTTTGTTGTATTTTTTTGTATTTTCTTTGTGTTTTTTGGATTTTTGCGTTTTGGCCGCTATCCTCGTATTTTTGGTATCTTGTAATTTTTTTTTTCTAAGTCCTCGCGTTTGTCAAGTGCTTGGAGGCTAAGGTAATCCCTCGTTTACTAAGTGTTTGGTGGGTAAGTCCTGTGTGTTTCATTGCCTTCACTGCTCGCCTCGCGAATGAGCAACTTCGGCGATCATTGCCTTTGTGCTGCGAGTTTCAGTGCCTCAACAGCTTGTGGTACGCGTTAACGGCTCGCCTCGCTTCGTGAGACTTGCAGCGATGAGCGCCTTTGGCGTTCATCGCCTAAGTGCTACGCATTAATGTCTCGCCTCGCTTCGGTGATCATTGCCTTTGTGCTGCAAGTTTTAGTGCCTTAACAGCTCGTGGTACGGGTTAACGGCTCGCGTTGCTTCACGAGACTTGCAGCAATGGGCACCTTTGGCTCTCATCACTTTGCGAGGTGAGCAAGCCTGCGGCAATCATCGCCTAACTCGTACGCAAATTGTGACGACGTCTCGCAGTTTGATAACTATTATATGTGATATATATATATATATGACAAATTATAATACTGTACAATACAATACAATCTTGCATGTAGGATTTTGCATCACAGTCAAATTCTCCTCTTACTCTTATTCCGTCAAGTAATAGCTCCCCTGATGGAAATTAATTTTCAATTCTTCTTTTCAATTCTAGTGCAAGACCAGCATTCAAGTTGTGAGTAATAATAAGCCACCCATATGTGCTGCACTCATGAAAATGCTATAAATAAACACTCTGTACAGTTAGCTGAAATTGCTGATTTCACACAGGTAAGAAAGGCACCACTTTAATAAAGTAGTATAAAGCAATATTAAAATAGTCTGCAATCCAATTTGCTGAGCTGTCTTACTAGTTATAATGAGAAATAAAGAATCTATATAGAGTATACATGCCAGTAAACACAGCAAAACAAATTCCCCAGACTCACTAAGCTTTGCATGGGTTGCAATGTGCTTTCCTTTGGTAGTGACGATAATTGCAGCCAACAGTGAACTGCTTCATAGGCTCTACAATGATTAATAAATCTGTGGTATAATGTACTGGTTTGTACATTATTGTCTAAACAGGAGCTCCTAATTGTAATGACAACAATTCTCCATTAAAGGAACACTGTAGTAGTAAGGAAAAACATTTCATGTTTGTGATTAGCATTTGTGCAAAAGCCTTTACCATAACAAAGTAGTTTGTACGGAGATTTTTTAAGGCACAGTTTATATAGAAAGTCCAATAATGTCTGATTTCAGTACACCTACATCTAAAGAGTTTTAAGAACAATCACAACTGGTAAGAAAATAAACCATGGTTCATAAGCGGTATTAACAGCAAAAGCTTATTTTAGAATTAAAGGGCCGCTCAATTTAGCAAAATTTGGACCACATCATAGTAAAGATCTCATGAAAGCATGTTGAAATTATTTTTTAAATTTTTTAAATACATGTATTTTTCACTGAGAAATCAAATAAATAAGATTTGTGTTTACATGAGTCACTGACTTCCCCAGTCAGAACCACAGCTACATATTTCTGTTTCGGGCAAAAGAAAACAAAGGGTTAACTCTCAACAAATCCATCTCTGCAGAGCATGGGATGCTGGAATCACATAAACAGGTCAGTTATGGATTAACTTTTCAGTGCAGTCCTGAGCGACTTCACATCTGGTTTTACTCACGCAACAGCCGGTAGGCAGGACAAACTTTGTTATGTAAACAGACTTAAAACTTAAGATTTCTTAGCTGATATTAGTATAATTAAAAAAATATGTCATTTAAACCTTCAGTCTTGTGCTCATACCATGCAGAGCACTTACAGTGAGTTAAATGGCCCTTTAAGTGGCCATTTAAGTTTAATACTGAATATTGCTTTTTTAAATAAATGAATATGATTGAATTAATTTTATTAATGATCGGTGCCTAATTCAAAAATACAGAAGCCCTTGAAACCTAGCTTTATAATTTTCCTTACCTAATTATACCTTTAGACGGAAAATGTTCAAACATATTTTTTCATCATTCAGTGGTGCTTTAATAAATATATTGCTGGTTTTGTGGATACTTTTGCAGGTATAAAAATTACTTGTATGGATTTGCAAAAAAATTGTGAATTTCTGTCATATTGCATGCCATTGTTTTGTCACTGTTCCTCGCTGCTGCTGTTTCTATCATGCTGCAATTAAGCAGACAAAAGCACTGCGTGAAAGAGGCACACAATTAATTATAGTTTTTTTTTCCTTAGAATCGTCCCTCATTCTCAGCTTCTACTTAATTCATATATTTTTTCTGTTGGTTCTTTTGCTTTTTCCCCCTAAGACCTCAATTATAACAATAAATGGTTGCTTACTGGAGTTGTTGAAGGGAAACTGAAATTTAACTTAAGCCCTGGATCTCCAAGTTGATGCAGCACTTCACTTTGAAAAGATGGAATATAGGGATTGTCATATAAAGTAAACTGATGAGAGTTTTGTTGACTAATGTGTGGATATAAAAATGGTTGTGACTGGCTTACTAGCTTAACGAGACTCTCTGTGACTAGCTTAACGAGACTCTCTAGGCCTGTTTGTTTTATATACATTTTTTTAACTTGGTGACCTAATTTTACCCTTCTCATTGTGTCTGAGTATGGTGAAATGAATTAAAGAGTGTCATTTAAAATTATGCATTTGAGAAGGAAAAATAGCCATACAATTTATAATCTTAAAGGCATATCCAAGTTTCATGGATCAATACATTTCTGCACTCTATAGGAAAAAAATCAGCCTTTATGTATGCAGCACATCTCATAAAATGTTTTATTTTTATTAATATCTAAAAATCCCTCTAATGATTATGTTGACACCCCCAGAGGAGTGTCTACACATGCCCCTGATTACCACCCAATCAGCATGCAGCATTAGGGGATCAATTTAACCCATTATTCACCTGCTGTTGCTTCCTCACTTTTCAACTGTCAAAAATTACAAGACATTTTGCTAACTTCAACGTAAGTATTTTTAATGTTTTTTTTTTCATATTTTCTCATGCAAAAAAATGTCTTCATATACTATTAATTCTCATCTATCAGATTCATTCACAATCCAGGAAATGTAGAAATGTCTTTAATGGAGCAAATCTAGGGGTATCAGATATTAAAAGGGATTTGGGAGTACTTGTGGACAACCACCTAGGTAACAGAGCTCAATGCCAAGCAGCAGCTGCAAAGGCAAGTAAAATATGAACATGCAATAAGAAGGGTATAGATGCAAGGGAATCAAATATAATTATGCCACTATACAAATCCCTAGTAGCCCCCATTTGGAATATAAAGTACAGTTTCGGGCACCACATCATAAAAAGGATATTATAGAGCTAGAAAAAGTACAGGGAAGGACAACAAAACTAATGTGTAAGTTATGAAGAAAGACTAACCAACTTAAACTTATTTTTCTTTAGAATAAAGACATCTAAGAGGGGATATGATTAGATTATATAAATATATCCAGGGTCAATAAAAGGCTTTGCCAAGTGAATTGTTTTGTGTCAAGATGTTGTCAGCTGACAAGAGGATATCATTTGAGGTTAGAAGTAAAATGATTCCACCTCAAAGAAAAGAAAGTGTTCTTCACAGTAAGGGTGGTTATACTGAGGAATTTTCTACCAAAGGAGGTGGTGACAGCGGATTTCATAGATAACTGCCTCATATATAAATGTTTCGGTGTTTGCCAATTAACAATTAATTAGCAATTAAGCCACATATCAGAAGGTTATTACTGTTAACAGAGACTTATGAGTCTTTGTCCTTTAAACTACAATTTGTGTCAAGCATAATGAAAGCCTTGTTTGACCTATTATGAATGAATACTACTTTTTTTAATTTCTCTCTGCTCTCATCCATTGGCTTGCGATGTTCTCCTCTCTCCTCCATCCCTTACAGCCTGTCACCGGGTCAAGTGGGCGAACAACAATATGTAAAGCTCCCTATTACATTTTCTAATGCACAAAACATAACCATCGGCTTACTATTAGTCCACTTGGTCATGTGGAGCTGCCCCCTACATTAGAAGCTGAGCTGCATGGCTGTGTGGACCAATATGATGCCTCAGTTAGGGCTTTTATTAAGATGTACATTTCCTTATATTTATAAAGGGCCATGATTTGTTTTAGCATTATAGTGTCATTCATGTTCAAATTTTGTAACACTAATTGTGTTTTTTTTAATAAGTATTAATGTCTATGTATATATAGCTAAAGGAACAGTCATCAGATTTTACACACAAGTTTTGGATGTTAATTAATCATGATTAAAAATGTGGCCTGATTGAGTTAATTAGCAGTGAGTTTAGCAAGTCTACAAATGTAATCCGATTCTTGCACATTGGCTAAATATTGGTCTAGAAGTATCTCTGGCTTGCATAATTGCAAATTTGGTGGAATCGGATTACATTTGTAGACTTGATAAACTTTCTGCTAATTAATTTAATCAGCCTACATTTTTAATCATGATTAATTTACTAACTGAAACTTTAACCTAAAACCTGTATGTAAAATCTGATTGACTGTTCCCAGATAATGATAAATAAAGCAATCACAAAACTGCTTCAATTTGCACGACAGTACCAAAATTGTACCTCTTCTGAGTCACATTTTCTGCTCCATCAAATGGACAGACGTTGGTGTGTCAGACACGAAACCTCTGAGAATAAACACTCTGCAACCATTGTTGGAAGAACACAAGCTGGTGGCAGCAGCGTTATGGTATGGGGAATATTTTCTTGGCATTGTCTGGGTCCACTCATACCTCTGCAAGGCACTCTCAACCGATTGGGTTATCTATCCATCCTTGCAGATCAAGTAAATCCATACATGTTGACTGTCTTCCCTGGAGCAATTGGGCTCTTCCATCAGTACAATGCAACTTGTCATACAGCCAGAATTGTCCAGGAGTGGTTGGAGGAGCATGGCGAAGACTTCTAAGTACTTCCCTGACCTCCAAATTCCCCAGATGAGCACTTGTGGAACCACCTCGATCGCCAGTATAGGGTCCCATACTGATTGGGTAGTGTAATTTGCGGTATACCTCCATACCTCCCTAATTTACATTTATGTTAATCTTTAACACTCCCACATTATGGCACTCAGCTCACATCCGTAAAGCCTGATATGTTTGCAAGAGTTTTCAGTACAGAGAGTACTCACACCAAATGTTACAGATGAGTAACGGCTCGAAGAGCCAATAGAAAATAAGAACGTCATGATTATTATGAGTGAGAGCAAGCACTGTAACTGCGGCAAGAAACCATATATATTTATATATAAAAATAGAGAATTTTTTTTTTATTTATATTTATTGAAAAAAAAATTGATAATTGTAATTATGGATTCGATATCTATAAATGTGTTTATTTTATGTATATATACCGTATTTATGCGAATCTAGTGCGCCATCGAATATAATGCACACTCCAAATTTGGAACCCATGAATAAAAAAAAAATGTTTTTGCTGGCGAATGTAATGTTCATTTGTACAAGAAGTGCCGAACAGTGTACTACTGTGCTGGGGCACTCTAGGTGCCAGGGTCTGCGTCCCACTGTGCTGGGGCTCTGTGGGTGCCAGGCTCTGTGTGCCACTGTGCTGGGGCACTCTGAGTTCCAGGCTCTACGTGCCAGTGTGCGTGGGGCTCTCTGTGTGCGCTGTCTGCCCATCTGAGAGCCTCAGTCACCCACTCTAGAGAGCCAGGAAGTGAGTGATGGTGGTTTCACAGTGTATACCGGTATGTCCTGGTCTGTGCTTTCCTTTTTGCTATTACCGGTAATGCAATGTTATCGATGGCTCACTAGATTTTAACCCGAAAAAGGGATTAAAACATTGAATCTAGTGCACCATCGATTTTAAAGCGCACTCCAAATTTGGGACCGGATTTTTCACAAAAAAGATTTGCGTAAATACGGTATATATATATATATATATATATATGTATATATATATATATAGTAATTTATTAATTATTAATCTATATATATATATATAGAGAGAGAGAGAGATTAATAATGAGTATTGCAATATAATTTGATACCTTTTGTATAGTACAAACATCTTATTTATAATGACGAGCTTTCGAGAGGCTTAACCTCTCTTTATCAAGTCTCAAGAAATACTACATGAGATGGAAAACTCAGTTTGAATAATAACAGCAGATGCAGAGAGAGTGGAAACATCATCTGACATCATCTGGTAAATACATTTAAACGCAACATAGCAAAGGAAACATATATACACATATTATATACACATATACATCAATATATACATGAAAAAGCAGAGCACTGTAGTCCACAGTGATATCTTTCCTGTTGGACAAACACCTCACTAAGAAATTCTGATGATGTGTTAGAAAACCCAAGTCTATATTAAGTCCTGTGTATTTAGTGTTAAAGAAATTGATCATCTTTATTTCAAATGCTTTTCTCTCTTGAATGCTTTAAAATTTTCCTCTGAGTATTTTGACTTTTAAGTTTTGTATGGAGTGATCATTCTGGCTAAAATGGTGTCCTAATGGGCAACAACAACTGTCTTCATTATGCTTTCTTATTGAATGCCTGTGTAAATTCATCCTTAAATGCATTTTTTGGCCGGTTTCTCCAATGTAACAGCCTGTGTCATACAAAGTACATTGTATTATATAAACCACATTAGACGATGTACATGAATATGATCCTTTGATGTTAAAGGTTTTGTTATTATGTGTGGCTGTATCATCATTACAAATGTGTTGGCATAATTTACAGGCACGTTTGTTACAAGGTTTAACTCTATTTTTTGTATTCAGTTGTTCATTGGCCAGTTTTCTGCTGACAAGTTTTTGTTTCAGGTTTGGTGGTTGTTTAAATGCAAGGATGGGAGGTTTTGTGAATATATATTTTAATTCAGTATCTTCAATTAGTAATGGTTGTAAATCTTTGATTATTTTCCGAATTTTCTCTAAAATTGGATGGTATGTGGTCACTAGAGGTATACGTGAAGTAGTTTCTTTTGTTTTGTAGTTTAATAGGTGTTCTCGGGGTATTTCGATGGTAGTGGTTATTTTTTGGGTAATAATACCCTTTTGTTTGAAAGATTCAGACAGTGTTTTTAAATTGCAAATATGATGGTATCTAATAGCTTGATTATGGATGATGGCTTGTTTGGTGTGGGAGGGATGGAAACTGGAGCTGTTTAGGTAAATTCATCTGTCTGTAGGTTTCCTATATATAGATGAGTGGAGAGTGTCATTGGTGATGGATATAGTAGTGTCTATAAAGTTTACCAGTTCTATGTAGAAATCCATTTTAAGTTTTATAGATGAATGGAAGGTGTTGAATGAATTATGAAAGTCTCTGAGTTTGCTTTCTCTTTCTGTCCAGATGAGGAACAGATAATCTATGTAAGGGTAGTATTTGTATGGTTTGTAAATGGATACAGATAAGAAGGTTTCTTCTAGATTGGCCATAAATAGATTTGCGTATTGTGGAGCCATTTTGGTACCCATGGCGGTCCCCATCATCTGAAGGTAGGTTAAAAGTAAACCTTGGTTAAAATTAAAATAGTTGTGGGTAAGGATATATTCTATTAGTTTAACAATAATATCAGGGCCATATTTATTGTTTTATTAGTTTGTTGAAAGAAACCTAAAGCATGCCTCAGTGCCATCTTTGTGTGGGATATTACTGTAAAGACACTCTACATCCATGGTAACAAGTAGTGTGTTAGCAGGTAGGTCTTTAATCTGACTGAGTTTGTTGAGAAAGTCAGTGGTGTCTTGTACACACCTACTAGTGTTACTAACTAATTGTTTAAGCATATTTTCAAGAAAGCCAGATATCTGTTCAGTCAGTGTGTCCATACCTGTAACAATTGCCTGGCTTGTGGATTTTTGGCAGTAGGTAGAAAGTCCCAGTTGTAGGTTTGACGGGGATGAGTTGTTCTAATTTCTGATGTATATTTTTAGGGAATGTTTTGAGGAGTTTCTTAAGTTGAAGAGTATATTTTTCTGTAGGGTCCTGGTTAAATTTCTTTTAGTAAGTGTCGTCTGACAATTGTCTGTTGGCTTCAATTATGTAGTCCTGAGTATTCATGATAACAACTGCACCTCCTTTGTCTGCCAGTTTAATGGTGATGTTGGGGTTGTTTTTTAAAATCTTTATGGCAGTTCTTTCTGATGGAGTAAGATTGTGCAAATCTCTTTTATATTGTGTTGTTATAATGGATGCAGTTCTCAGGCGAAAGCTTTCTATATAACTGTCCAGTTTGATGTTACGACCAGGTTGTGGGTTGAAATATGTTTTTTTTTTCTTGTTACAGTCTAATGATGTTGTGGTATGTCCCTTGTTTTAGAAAAATTCTGCCAGTCTTAATCTCCTGAAAACTTCTTCTATGTCCGTGTATAGTTGTATTTTATCTAGTTTTATGTCTGGACAGAAAGACAATCCTTTGGAGAGAATAGAGGTCTCTGCTTGTGATAGTTGATGGTCTGAGAGAGATGGCCTGTGTGTTCTGTATATTTTTCAGAAAAACTATTTGTTTGAGTTGGTAGGTTTTTAGATGTGTTGTTAGTACAATTTAGGGCAAAATTTGGGTTGTTTCTTCTCTCTCCCTTTCGCTGTTGTATGTTGGAAGAGGCAGCTGAGTTTTTTATTTTTATTTTTTATAAATTCATGTATAATGCATTACAGCATTTTTTTCCAATCCCATGTGGTTTCCTGATATGTATTAACCCCTTGAGTACTGGGTTGTGTGTTATCCTTGATGTTGTATAATGAAACGGACATAACAATAAAATATATTTTTTAATTAAATTTATGTTTATATGGAAAGTGTCAAATAATGTTGAAATGTCATCATTATTTATTGTTTTTTGGTGCTTTACTGTCCCTTTAACTGCTGCTGCTGCACTCAGCAATGGTTTTAAAACCATTTGCGAGTGGTCTTTGGTACCAATAATATTTTCTTCATCTTTTTGTAGTTACACCACTGCCCTATTTTGCGTTATTCAAATAAGTTTTGGTGTTAAAGTCTGACGGAGTAACTCAGAATATTTTAGCAGTGCAAAAATCAATGGGAAAGTTTTCTGAAATTTTCAGCTCCAGTGTGCCACAGCTACTTGTAGCAGTTCTCTCAAAATGTTTCAGGGATAGGTGATTAGCATAGCTATGTTGTTTTACTTTGCTATTAAACATGGTGTAATCTGCAATATAGGGGATTAGAATGGATGACATATATTTTTGTATTGCTTTGTCTAGATTTTTTATTTACAATATATTGCTAAATAATAAATTAGACTAATTACAAAATTACAAAAAAGTCTTTATCATTCAACAAGGATATGGTAAATCCACGTGCCACAACTGGACTTGAACACTCATTAAAAGTTTTTGGCAAGCAGTCTATACGGATTTAGTATGTCTAATAAAGGTTCCCGTCATTGATGCTCGCTGGCAAGCACTAGCTCCCTGGAAATCCATGAAATAAATCAAATACTGCAAATAGTTTTAAGTAGTTCCAGTAATCTTATAGGAAATGCATCTGAGTTCATCATTTAAAAAGTAGAATAAATTATTGGCCTGGAAGAACTGCCTTGAGTTTATGCATAAATCCATGTCTGGTAACCCAAAAGATACACCAATTAAATCATGAAGCACTTAAAAAGAATCCTGGATGACATAAAACTCACTCCTTAGCTCCACCCAACATGTTTTGTCCATTGAGGGACTTCCACAGGGAATGATCCATGGAGTTCTTAAAGTTGAAATAAGAACTGCAATTGTAACAAATATTTTTTACAAATAACACAAAATAAAATGAAACCTTGGAAATGGGTTCCCTGGTGGTCCAGTGGTTAGGATTGGGTGCTTTCACTGCTGCAACCTGGGTTTGATTCCAGTCAGGAAACCAAGAGGTCACATCACCCTGAAGCCAAGCACGATTGGGCCTGGTCAGTACTTGGATCGGAGACCACCTAAGAATACCAGGAACAGTATGGGGTGGCCCACTGGAAAAAAAACTGGCAACACACTCCAGTATCTCTGCCATGAAAACCAAGTGGATCAGCATGACCATGGACATAAAGATTTGCCTGGTGTGTTACGGCCCATGAGGTCACGGAGAGTCAGACACAACTGAATAATGTGAAAAGGAAAAAATACATTGAAATAAGACCAAGCAGGAAAAACAGTAGGCTCATTTACTCCTCTAAAACTGTTTTTGCCATCAGGATTTCAGAGAAGGCATAGTGAAGTGAAATAGGTCTCTCAGGAGCAAATTAACCATTCCAAAAACGTATCTGTTGCACGTTGGATGTGCGGCCGTGAGCCGGATCAATTAGTCAAACCTGTAGTAACGGTTAGACGTAGCCAATGGCAAAAGAGATTGCCAGCATGGCTGATGAAAGCCTGCGGGAACCCCTGCAGGTTCCCGACATAAGCCCTTGCTGCAGTTAAACACTGAAATAAGCCCTTGCGGCAGTTAAACACTGAACCCCTGCCGCGGGGGTACTTCAAGTACCCCCAGCACCTAAAGTTAACCCCTCTATGCTAGGGGTCCCCATCGGGACCCATGCAGTGTCCCCATATTACCCCTTGCAGCGGGGGCCCCGATGGGGACCCCTGCTGCATTTAAAAATTCAAATTTCCCGCCTTGTGAATCCTGAAAGGACCTTAAAGGACCTGCGCTAATGAAAAAATTAACCCCTGCCGCTGGGTACTATAAGTACCCCCCGGCACCTAAAATTAACCCCATCACTCATGGGGGTCGATATAGATCCGCATGAGCCTCTAATTAACCCCATCAGTCTCAAAGGGTCTATACAGGCCCTCATGGGACAATAGTTAACTGTCCTATTAACACTATAAGTGCCATGAGGGTCCTCCAGGATTCTCATGACACAAAGTCTAAGCACTACACTATTAACCCTTTCCTACCCTATCCCATTCTATTAACCCCCTTTATCCTATCCTATTAACCCCCCTCTAACCTAGCCTACCCTATTAACCCCTACACTACCTACCTAACTCCCTAATAAAATCCCTAGCACCCCACTAATTACACAAAATAAAAAAAATACATTACACAAAAAAACTACATTACTGAAAATATCAAACATTACAGAAAATAAAAAATGACATTACAGGAAATAAAAACCCCACAGTACAGAAAACAAAAAACCCTACAGTACAGAAAAATAAAAAACATCTACTTACATAAAATAAAAAACCCTACATTACATAAAATAAAAACACCTACATTACATGAAATGGGCAAATTACACAATGTACCTGGCTAAAATTCCCCTCCAGCGATGCCCTGGTCTTCAGTTCTTTCGTCCCAGACATGGCCCTCCAAAACTGTCTACAGGTCCAGTAACACCTAAAAAAAAGAAACATTATAGTTAATAAAATAAAACATACAACATGTAATAACATAAAGTCTGAATAGTCCACTTACCTGTACAAAATGCCCCTCCAGTGGTACCCCATACTTCATTCAGTCGTCACAGGCAGGGCCCCTCCAAAAAATATCCAGACATTCTAAAAAAATCAAAAAACTAACGGAGCTCCTCCCTTGAGGAGCTACCCACCAACAATGGAGGTTACCGCTCATGCTCCACTCAAAAAATAGAAATGGCGCCTTCTGATTGACTAAAATAGCTGTCAATCAGATTTCAGCCAATCAGAAATTGCAAATGTGTGAGTCAATTAAAATGGGATACACCCCTATATTCCATTCTGATTGGCTCCGAGCATCTGCGCCTTCTGATTGGCTGATGTAACTGTCAATCAGATTGCAGCCAATCAGAAGGTGCAGATGCTTGGAGACAATCAGAATGGGATATAGGGGTGTATCCCATTTATTTCCTGTGATGTCGTTTTTTATTTCATGTAATGTAGTTTATTTTTTTCTGTAATCTAGTTTTTTTATTTTTAGTAATGTCGTTTTTTTTAATGTTGTGTAATTAGTGTTTTTTTATTGTGTGTAATTAGTGGGGTGCTAGGGATTTTAGTAGGGGTTAGGTAGGTAGTGTAGGGGTTAATAGGGTAGAGTAGGGGGGTTTATTGGATAGAGTAGAGGGGAGGTTAATGAGTTGGAGGGGCTTTAATAGAATGGGATAGGGTAGGAAAGGGTTACTAGTGTAGTGCTTAGACTTTGTGTCATGAGAGTACTGGAGGCCCCTCATGGCACTTATAGTGTTAAAATAGGGGATAATAGTGTCCTACAGGGGTCTATATAGAAGGAGAGGGTTAATTATAGTCTCATGAGGGTCTATATAGACCCCCATGAGTGATGGGGTTCATTTTAGGTGCCGGAGGGGTACTTATAGTACCCCCATGGCAAGGGTTAAATCTTTAGTTAGCAAGGGTCCTTTAAGGACCTTTACTGTCCTTTAAGGACCCGCAAGGCGGGAATTTTGAATTTGAAATACAGCAAGGTAATATGGTGACACTGCGGGGGTCTTAATGGGGACCCCCAGCATAGGGGGGTAATTACTTTTATGTGCCGCAGGGGTACTTGAAGTTCCCCCACTGCAGTGGTTAACAGTTTAACTGCCATGGGGGTCCTGATCGGGACCCCCACAGCAAGGGTTTATATTAGGAGCCTGCGGGGGGGGCCCGATTGGGACCCCTGCAGCATGGGGTTTTGTTTGGGGAGCACGAGGGAGGTTTGGGGGCCAGAGTGGCAAACATAAGGGCTGTAGAAGCCTTTGCGAGTCCTCCCCAGCACTTGTTGGGCTTTGGCCTCCATTTGTGTGTTATGGGCTAGCACGCAAGGTATTTTGTTGCAATTTAATAGCATGATTGGAGCGTAGTGGGTACGGGCTTGACAGATCAAAGGGTTGCAGGCTGAGAAGTTCAACGTTGCTTAGAGCATAGCCTATTCTTGACCCTCTTGCGTTTTAAACCTGCAAGTCCACTGCAGGCTAATTTAATAACTGTATCTCTTAAAATTGGAGCTACAGAATTTAATAGGGCTGAAAGAGTAGCAGACAGTTAAACATTCCTGCATGTTTCATCTCAAGGGATGAGGAAGATCTCAAGATTCCAAATATAAACATATAAACAG
The DNA here is from genome assembly GCA_027410445.1 of Discoglossus pictus. NCBI lineage: Eukaryota > Metazoa > Chordata > Amphibia > Anura > Alytidae > Discoglossus > Discoglossus pictus. The sequence continues at coordinate 133,803,880 of CM050165.1, read as the reverse complement.
GAGGATGTTTATTGTCTGATACAAGGGTCATACTAGAGCGTCAACATTTAGCATCCTAGTTTATTACAGCATCTGCAGACACACTATCCCTTAAAGTGAAAGGGCAAAGGTCACAGTAATTACAGATGTGAAAAGTACACAGATGAACACATATAAGCATAATTGTTTATTTTGAATGGAAGTCTTGGATAATTGAGTTTGAATACTAGGCACTTAATGTATAAATTACCACTATTAATTTTACCTTAGGTTATTCATTAACTTTCATAGTGAGGGTGATAACTAGGAAAAGTATACCAGGTTGTTAAATCAGTGTAAGCACAGAGGCTGATAGGTTTAATCATCTTATTTCCTTTTTATACCGACTGGGCGTTCTCATACTGTTTATCATACCTACTCAGAGAGTTGATTACTGTAAAGATAGTTAGCAAAGAGGATAATTTATCTAACTTTCAGGCTCAATTACCTAATATACTAGCGACTTGCCCGTCAAAAAATGACGGCAATAAAATTGTAAGGCTGGGAATGCTGTTTGCCACACAATGTAAGGCTTTTGGTCGTCTGAGCACCTTCAGTGCTCATTGCAAGCCCCGCGCTGAGCACCTTTGGCACTCATTGCGAACCTCTCCCCTGGTGTACTTTTGCTCCTCTGAGCACCCTTGGCGCTCATTGCGAGCCTCTCCGCTAGTGTACTTTTGGTGGTCTGAGCACCTTTGGCGCTCATTGCAAGGGCTGCGCTGATCGCCTTTGGCGCTGATTGCGAGCCTCTCCCCTTGTGTACTTTTGCTCCTCTGAGCACCCTCGGCTCTCATTGTGAGGCCCACGCGGAAAGCCTTTGGCGCTCATTGCGAGCCTCTGCCCTCATGTACTTTTGCTCTTCTGAGCACCCTCGGCGCTTATTGTGAGGCCCGCGCTGAACGCTTTTGTCGCTCATTGCGATCCTCTCCCCTGGACCTTTTTCTTTTTCCTATATATATATATTTTTTATGATAATTAATTAATTAATAAAATAATACATTAATATACTTTACCTATTTGCATCCTTCTATTTTGGCCAAGTGGAAACACATACATGAGTGTTTAAGTAGTAAAAAAGGACAATGAACAAAGACCACGCTCAAGATGCTGCAGTGATCAGCTGCAAACTTTTGCGGTGCTTCACAAAGAAGCATAGTGAATCTAGCCCGTAATAATACAGCAAAAGAAGTTGAAAACTCACCAATCTACTCTCAGCATTATAGTTTCTTACTGGATTAAATGTTTAATGTTTTTGTTTCTAAGAAGGGAAGAACTTTAAATGACCTCAGAATTAAATCTTTTAGCACCTACTTTCTCAGTTAATGCTCAATTAAACTTAATGTTTCAGCATTTGTAGGCAGCAATCAGGGACTGCAGATGTAAGTGTGATTTTATTGTTAAAAATAATGTTTACTGAGAGATTGCCGTATACATTCATACAAACACAATATCTAAAACACATAGCGATTGTGATACTGGCTGCATTTAAAATATAATGAGAAAACCAAAGCTTTGATATTAGCACGGCCATTCCCATATCTATATCAAAAATTAAAGTGCCTTATTTATAGTATGCTCTCATAAAGAACTTGATTTGAAAATGGAAAATGTTTCTAGAAAGTTTAAAATAAATACAGTCTTTATTCAGTTTTATTATTTGTTTTTTTTTATGGGATGAATCTTGGATGCAGATAACATCTCTATTCATGTCTATTTAAAGACTACTGGCGTGAAATGCCACTTGACAATAGGGCTAAATGGAAGGCCAAGTCCTAATAAATAGGATAACCCTCCCTTTCAGGCTATGGCTATTATCAGAGTCTAGAAAATGTAAGATCTTCTCAATACTTACATAGCTTATAATATTGTTAGTTTGTGATAAGTAACATGGAAGTTTATTTTTCCATACACTACAATGGTTCTTTAAGTGCCCACTGAAGTATCAAATATATAGTATCATCTTTAATTTATTATGCACTAGCGACTTGCCCGTCAAAAAATGCTGGCAATAAGATTGTAAGGCAGGTAATGTTGTTTGCGTGCGAAATTAATTTTGTTGCGAGGCTTTTGGTTGTTTGTGTCCTATGAGCAGCGTTGGTGTTTTTTTTGGGTATGTCAATGAATAATTCATAAAATAAGAAATTAATATACTTTACCTATTTTGAAGTAATATATGCAGGAAGCATTGTGTTGAAGAGCTGGCAATCTGTTTTGATGTTGCTGCAGCATACAATCTGTGTTTTCAGTGTTGTGGAGCTGCTGTGTAAGTGTGATGAATGAGTGCAGTGTAATAGTGTGCGTGCGCGAGGCAAATCCGTTAGGGTAGCTGTGTACTTCCGCATTGTATTAGTTATTGTTCTAAAATGGCGCCTAATGTGTGGTATGCGGCTGTGGCTGATTTAGCGTCCGTTTCGGCTGTCGTCCGACTTTTTCGGAATATCCGTAGGTGTTTGGTGGTGTTTTGCGTGTTTAGGGGCCTTTAGCCTCGTTTTCGTTTTGTTCGGTGGCCATTTTGTCTCTCGCTTAGTTGATTTTCGGGTGTCTAAACTCCGAAACTTGGAGTTAAATCGAGCTGTAACTTCACTTGCAGAGGTCCTGGGGGCTCCCCCATGCTGTGGGTAAGTTTTTTATGTGTTTGTTGTGTGTATTTATTGTGTTTGTAATGTTTTTGGGGTCACGCGGGTTGAGTCCTTGTTTTCGGATCTCATACGTCTTTTTCGGGAAATCCGTAGGTGTTTGGTGGTGTTTTGCATCTTTAGACTGCTGTAGCCTCGTTTTTGTTTTTTTCGGCTGGCATTTTTTCTCTTGCCTAGGGGATTTTTGAGTGTCTAAACTCTTTTATTTGGAGTTAAATTGAGGTGTAACTTCAGTTTTCGAGGTCCTGGGTGCCCGCCCCCCCCTTGCTGTAGGTAAGCTTTTAATGTATTTGTTGTGTGTATTTATTGAGTTTTTCATGTTTTCATGTGCGGGGGTTTCAGGCGATTTTTGCGAGGTCGTAATGGGTCGTAACGTGTCTCGTATTTTGCTTTCGTAGCTACGTAAATTTGGAGAGGTCCACAGTTTGCTGGCAAGGAGCGCCCGCAAGCATTAGCAATGGCTCACAACTATATATGTGACTAGCGAATTGCCCGTCAAAAAATGACGGCAATGAAATTGTAAGGTAGCTAATGCTGTTTAGTGTGTAATAATGAAATATATAATACATTAATAAATGAATATACTTTACCTATTTTAAAGCATTGTGTGGAAGAGCTGTGAATGTGTTTTGATGTTGCTGCAGCATTAGTGGTGTGGATCTGCTGTGTAAGCGTGCTGAATGTGTGCAGTGTAACACTGTGCGTGCGCGAGACCAAACCGTTAGCGTAGTCGTGTACTTCCGCATTGGCGAGAAATGGCGAGTAATGTGTGTTATACGTTTGTATCGGAATATCCGTAGGTGTTTTGTGGTGTTTTGCGAGTTTCTTGTGGTGTTTTGCGAGTTTAGAGTGCTGTAGCCTCGTTTTCGTTTTGTTCGGCGGCCATTTTTTCTCTCGCTTCGTTTTTTTTTTTAGTCTCTAAACTGTTTTATTTGAAGTAAAATCGAGGTGTAAGTTGTATTTTTGAGGTGCTGGGTGCTCCCTCTTGGTGTAGGTAAGTTTTTTATGTATGTGGTGTGTGTATGTATTGTGTTTGACATTTTGTAATGTTCGCGAGTTGCGTCCGAGTGTTGCGAGTCCGTAATGTGTGTGAACGTGTGTCGTATGTTGTTTGCGAGTGTCGTAATGTGTGTGTCGTACTGTTTGGGTTGCGACGTGAAGTTTGCGAGGGTCGCAGTTGCTGGCAAGGAGCGCCTTCGGCGCTCCATGCCAGCAACTGCGGCCCTCGCTTTGCGAGGTCCTCAGGTGCTGGCATGGAGCGCCTTCGGCGCTCCTTGCAGCAACTGAGACCCTCGGGCAGTGCCCTCGCTTCGCGAGGGCCTCGGCTCGCTGCGCGAGCCCGCAGCGTTAGCAACAACTCGTACGCTCACAACTATATATGTGATTGTATGTGATTAGGCTGTATTTTGGCTTGACATTGTAGTGGTAATGTTCAAGTTTTCATAACGTTTAAGAAGTATAGATCAGTATACACCAGTTTTCCATTGATTGTGATATAAAAAGTAGATTATTTTGTGAGAAAGGCTGGAGCTCCTCACAACTTTTTTCTTAAATGCTGAGTATGGAGCACGATTTCTTGCAGCTTCCACATGGCTGCACAGCTTTGTTGTATAGAGAGGTGCCACAGTTTGGAAGATGGGAGGAGCTTATTCTTAAAGATTATGGAAAAGGAGCTAAATTAAGTTAACTCACAATATATCAACTCTATTAATCATGATAAAGTGAAAATGTATGTATACTGATACTGCTTAAAGCTGGGCAGTTACAGAGGAATCCTAAAGTGGGTTATCAACTAGGAGGGGACCTTTGATGCTGATTAAAGGATCACTGTAGACCCCTAATAACATAAGCTGTATTAGAGGAGACGTTTTAATTAGTAACTGATCATTAATACATTTTATATTCAATATTAAACTTGCTGTCAAAGTTTAGACCCAGCTGCTGCTGGTACTCACCAACTAGGGGAGGTGGCTTTGTCTAGCAGGCAGCTGCTAAGTTTGTAGACACTATGGGCCTCATTTAATTGTGATTTGGCCAATTTAATAGGGCTCTATCTAAGCTGTTTTAGTTAGTGAAGACCTTGCTTTTGGATAGAAGTTCACTAACTAAAAACTTCTGTTAAAAATATATGCTATGTGCTTATATAAAGCCCTATTCAATTTGCCAAATCGCAATTGAATGGGCCTCATTCTATTAAGGGCCGTAGGAGATGCATGGTCGCAAGGAATGGCAGCAGGCTACTTCCCTATTCTATTCCCTTGCAGCCGACGGCTCTGACCGGCTTGTGGCCACTCCTGCCGCAGGGAAAGCCTTTGATCTTACGCGGCCTTGAAACACGATTTACGGGCGCGCGGGAATTGCTTGGGGCCGATTGCATAGTTTGCGGCCGTCCGTTAGGGGGACCTCCTTGTTGCGCCGTCCATTTGAATAGCAGGGTAGTTGTAGCGCTGTGCAGGGCCATAAGCTGGCCTCAAGGAATTGCAGTTTTGCGGCCATTTTACGACCCTTAATAGAATGAGGCCCTATATGTACTAACACAATAATATCCATTTGCTGGAAAATTTGGGTGAAGAAGTTTCCTTTTACAACAAGCTTTTGTTGCTGGAGGCAGCATATGAAGCATTGTTTATTCTCTTTAATTATTAAATCTAGTTGTTCTTGAAGTGCTTTAGACCTGTCTCTCAGCCAACCCTCCACCTTATTAGGGTGGAGAAAAAACTTGACTGGAGGCTGATGTTCTAATCTTTGAAAATAATGTAATATTGAATATTGCTATTATAAATATTAAATAAGAATTGTATTAATGACAAATGCATAATTAAAATAACTAGCTCCTCTTGCTAGGACATTACAGTGGACCTTTAAATTCAACTAGGTCTATTGCACCAAGTAGTACAGTTGACACTCTATCTACATTGAAGTACCTCCGATAATTTGGGTTTACAAATCAACCATGGCAACCCCCATGCAACATAATTGTATATAATAGTCAGGAAATGACTATTGTTATGTGTTTATCTCCTTAGTCTGATGTTTCTCAGAACGCACATTTCTGGGGAATAAAAAGTAGGATATGTTTTAATATTCTATCTGTATCGGCACATAGTTTTATTGTGTTACCTGTCAGAATCATATCATGTAACTTACTAATAATGTACCACATATAATTTATGTATGTTTCATTCTCATGCTTTGATTATATAGTAGTAATATTCGCTTAAGCTTTTTGGTTTCACAAATATATGAATAAATATTCTAATGTAAACAAAGTGTTTACCTTATTTATTTTCACTTGAGGATTTAAATCAATCACAACTTTTTTTCAGTTCAATGTAACTCTAAGGAGTATTTCTTTTGTAACTTGATAATAAATTCATATTACATAGCCAGTCGGAAAAAAAAAAACACCATATACATTATTAAAAGAACAAACATTTTTAAAAAGTTCTTTCAAAAATATGATTGTAGATGTTTTCAAAGTTTAGTTAAGAATTATTTTTCAATTAAGAATAGAGGTCTCTGGGCCATTCAGTTTTTCATGGCTTCTCAAGAAGAGCCCCCTGGCCCAGCATGGGATGTTATGTGGCAAGCTGGGAGTTTAGATGGATATATACTGTTAGTCAGGGGGCTGCTAGTCAATCAGCCCCCCACGGTGCATAACACAGTTATTAATCCATTAGATGCCCGATCCCCTGCATTCCTTCCCCAGACCACTAGTTATCCGGGGTCATTTAAGCAAGTTACTGAGGGACCCCTCTGCTCAAACTCCTCATGTTCCTGCACCAAGCCCTATGCTTACATTTAATGATAAAGATAAGCCTATGAGTAGCCCTTTATAGGGACAGGGCCACCAAGGAGTGGAGGAGTAAAAACAGCTGTCTACTGTGGCTTCTGGGCCAAATAAGAGGCTACACAAAAGAGCAAAGCAAAGCAGAGGTCAATCTTTAAAAAGCAAAGGTTGCAGATACAGCAGGAGGTGCAGCAGGAGGATGACTGAGGACTGAAAAGGCACACTCAGAGCCTCAGAGCCTGCTACCTAGACGAGCACCACCTGCAAGGTCCAGAAAGACAACATCCAGATATAGTCCTCTTCCCTATGTCCTCTTCCCTTTTTGGCCTCTCATACAAAAGTCAAAATTCCCATTCCCAGTTTGCATGCCACAGCCTCAACATGGGCAGTGTTAGATAAGTATAGGGTGGAGGGAGTAGAGGATCCATTAGAGCAGGCCTCGTTGGACATTATGGCGTTTTAGTGCTGGTCCTGGTAGTCAGGCAGGTGGATCTGGGAGGTTAATGGCTTCCACTGAGGTTATAGATGATCGCAGCTTGATTGAGGGATTGGAGCATCAGAAAGTGACACATAGCAAGGAGAAGGCTTACACATTGTGAGCTTATCTTGACAAATAACCTATCAAGGATAGACCTCATAGGCAGAGATGGGATAACAATCGTTCATCTACTTTAGCAGACCGGTCAAGATCTAACAGCAGGCCCAGATATTCTTGCAGCTGTGGGCATGCCAGTTCAGAGCAGGGCAGGAGTGGAGAATGAGGAATGCATTGTGACACGAAGTTCCACCGAGAAGTCACTTGAGAATTGCCTACATCTGCTGATCCTTCTGCACTCACCATAATGCTATAGGTTGCTACAACTCCAGGTGAGTTGGCCAGAGGGTGACTTCCTGGTGAACCATTCATGGCAGCTGCTGTGGACACAGAGGCTCTGGGCTTATCTCAATTGTTCGTGGCAAGCATTACTTCTTTGAGGGTTGAAAGGGATCCCATACAAGGATCACTTTGTCCTCACACCCCGCTGTGGGCCTGGACCAAAATAGTGATAATGATTGTTCTGTGTAGATGCAGGGAGTTCTTCGGGTAACGGGAGAATCCATGAAGTTGTCATTGCTGCCCAATGCATAATCTAGGCGCTCATTTGAATAATGAAGTTAAGGAGCTTATATGAAGACGGGAATTTGTAGAGATTATATACTTGCTTCCTTTTTCACAATACTTTGATAGAATGACACTTCTGGATCACTGTGCAAGGTTGGCAATAAGAGACACAGTAATTGGAAGATCCTTAGAACATTTGATAATTGACTACAAAACATCTCTACCCTGGCATATGTCATCAATGAAAAGTTTCCTGGCCAGTGCTCTTCCCTGTTTATATATGTTGAAGAAATTAAGGAAGCTTTTTGTACTTATGGGACATGGTATGGTGGAAGTACAATTAGGACTGCCATCAGTGCATGGCCTCCAAAACATCTATGTGCTAATTGTGTACTAGTTGAATATCATGACCCCTGTAAGCGTGGTCATGCTCTTTCAGGGTGGACCTTCTTGGGCAAGATCACCCTCTGCATCCACGGTAGTAGGTAGAAATGTTTGTTATGAGTTCAATGAGGGTCAGTGCAAGTAGGAGTCTAACTGCAAGTTTAAACATGCCTGTTCCTGTTGTGGAGGAGATCATGCCATTTTTAAAAGCTTCAAGCAACAACGAGATACCTCTAAGCCTCCAGAGTCAGGTTCTGAAAGGAAGGTTGTCGGTTTGTTTGCACGCAATGCGGCCCTGTTTTGAACTTTATGCTAATGATATGGACGGGGCAGCAACAACTAGAATGCTTCTGGATGGATTTTGTGTAGGACTTTGGACAAGTGGCATGAGCTGACTCAGAGAACAAAAGCATGGGATCTTGCTATGATTCCTATTGCAGTGCAAGGAACAGAGACTTTCTTACACAACGGTGAAGTGTCAGGTTCTAGCCTTGGCTTTTTTCTTTAAGTTATCCATGTTTAGGGAGCTGTCTAAGGGATTTTTGGTTAATCAAGTGGTGCAAGGTTTAACATGGAGTATGGTCAGATGGAATGACAGGTGACCTATATCTTTTTCTCTCGTGTTGAGGTTGTCAGTGGTTTTGGAGGAGGTTTGTACCACTGACAATGAAGCCTTGCTGTTCCTTACATCCTTCTCTCTGTCCTTTATGGTGTATTCAGGGTTGGAGAGTTGGTTTCGCCAAACAGGCATGGTGTGGGTGGCCTCAGGTTGTTTGATGTGGGACCCCCCATATGGCTGCGGCAGCCCAAGAATGACCAGGTTTTCAAGAGGAGATAAATTATATTGTACCAGGTGGGCACTGATTGCTGCCCCTACTTGTGTATTAAGTATTTCTTGTACTGGTACCCAGCTCTGTCTGGACCTTTCCTTATACATGACACCGTGTGTGCCCTCTCATGATTCCAATTCTCCAAGCCTTTACCGATTTGCCTGCAGCATTTGAGATTTTTTTAATTTCCAATTCAGTACCCATTCGTTTATAGGAAAAACCACCAAAGCTACCCGCTTTGGGCCTTCTACCTTTGTCTTGATCCATGCCAGTGGCTATGATCTCAGCATCACACCAATCATTGGCAGGTTCATGAGATGCAAATAGACATCATGTCATTGTTGTAGATTTTTCCACAACTGTTAATTATGTGATCAAAGATAATTAAGTGTAGGGTTTGGAGGAAGGCAAAACACTAACAAAAGTGAAAGTGAAACACTAAACAAGCTAATGTCTACTTTTATTAGGAAATTAGGTTTTATTTCTTTGAGGCATCATGAGCTTGAGGGTGTAGATTCTGACTGAATGTTTCTCTTAGTGGTATCCAACTTACTGAGGTCGGCCTAGAGTGCATGAATGAGGGCACCATTGTATTTATGATGGCGAGACCTCATCATAAATGCAATGGTTGTGGATGTTGAGGTAGTTGATGGTCTAGTGGTAAAATGGGTGATACTCTATCCTATGGTGGGAAGGCTGTTCCATCACAGTAGGCCCTGGACATGGGTGCAGGGTGTACTGTCTCTGGCAAGGGTCCTCCCCTCAAGTGTTTCAATATATTTTTGTGTTTACTAATAAGAGATGTGGCCTGTTTTTTCCTCCAATATGCTGTTGTGTCTAATAATTGCTATTAATATAATACAAAGAAAAACCCACAGGTAACCTCAGGAGAAATTTCAAGGAGCATAATACGATACTTGAACAAAAATGAGCTGCATGGTTGAGTTGCCAGAAAAAAGCCTTTACTGTGTCAATGCCACAAGAAAGCCCGGTTTCAATATGACCGACAACACCTTGACACGCCTCACAGCTTCTGGCACACTGTAATTTGGAGTGACAAGACTAAAATAGAGCTTTATGATCACAACCATAAGCGTTATGTTCAGAGAGGTGTCAACAAGGCCTTTAGTGAAAAGAATACCATCCCCACTGTGAAGCATGGTGGTGGCTCACAGATGTTTTGGGGGGTGAGGTGAGCTCTAAAGGCACAGGGAATCTTGTGAAAATTGATGGCAAGATGAATGCAGCATGTTATCAGAAAATACTGGCCAACAATTTGCATTCTTCTACATCAGGGGTCACCCCCTGTGTCCATCAGGCCCGCTCACGGTACTTGAATTTGGTTGTGATACAATTTAAATGTAAATATTATGTTTAGGATACTAGGAGATCTTAACGCGTGCGTAGTCCTCCTGACTGCTATGTGCCTTAAATTTACTATTTTCAATTTTAAATTATTGTATCTAGATTTTTTTGTTTATTGTAATGTTTGCTTATTTCTCGCCATCCCAAGTCCTTCCCCGGCTCGTGGTAGCTCTGCCTATGCTCTGACGTTACCATGGTTTCCATGGCAACACACAAAAACACGCATCTTTCACATCCGGTTGTCAATACATGTCCGACGCTCCAGACATATTTACTTATTTTTGTCTGTCATCCATTTTATAGGTATGTAACAAGGATTTCTTTGTTTGACAGTGATAGATAAGTGAACTACAAGTGTGATTAGAGGTCATAAAGTAACGAACATAGAATAACAATGCCATAGAAGCCTTGTGTTAAATGATATCCCCAGCTCAGAAAAATTCCCACGGTCAAGGTGTTAATTGAGCTGGTCTCTAGGTTGTTTATTTAGGCCCGCCCTATATATATATTTTGTAAACCTTATTATGTGATATATTCTATTACCTATTTACTTTATATGTACCTTTAGTGAGCCGTAGCTTCACCAGTGACCCCTGAATCCTCTGCTTTTCTTGTGTTTCAATAGGATTTTACTTATGTTTCTAATTCAATGTATTTTTCATGTTCAGATCCCGTTTTCTTCACCCTTCATTATGGCTACTAAGAAGAAAAGAAAAAATGGACGCCTTCATCAAAGATTGTATGATGGAAGCAGCAAATGACTTGTGTCCTGAGAAAGCAGATTTGTTTGGAAGTATCAGCCTTTCGGCAAGTTCAGTTGTGCAGAGAACAGAAAAACTTGGAGAGAACATAGTGCTACAGATACGAGAGAAAGCTAGGAACTTGTTGTGGTATTCTCTGGCGCTGGATAAGTCTACTGATCTCTCGAGTACGTCACAACTTCTCGTGTTCATTCAATTTGGACTTTCAGATAACAGAAAAGTTGGCATCCATTTGCAGCATGCATGGAACAACAACCAGAAAATACATTTTCATGGAAGTGCAAAAAACTTTGCAAGACTATAACCTTCAGTGGAATCAGCTTCGAGGTGTTACAGTTGATGGAGGAAAACATGGCTGGGCAGATCAGGACTGGGAAGTTGGATTTGCAAATTCCAGGTGCTCTGTCCATACACTGCATCATACATCAGCACTCTGTGGGAAAAAATTAGATATTTCTTGTGTACTGAAACCAGTAGTTTCTGCTGTGAACTTAATTCGGGGACATGCACTCAATCACCGTCAGTTCCAGGCTTTTCTTGAAGAAATTGATTCTGATTTCTGGGACTTGCCTTATCACACAGCAGTGAGGTGGCTCAGCTGCGGTAAGGTCCTTTTTCCTTTTTACAAGCTCTGAAACAAAATAGATATTTTTCTCACTGAAAAAGATAGAGCTGATCCACAGCTGTCAGATCCTACCTGGCTGTCAAAGTTTTCATTTTTGGTCAACATCACATCGCACATGAATGAACTGAACTTGAAACTTCATGGAAAGGATAACCTTGTCTGTGATCTCTACAGAATCATCAAAGGATTTTGGAGAAAGCTGTCATTGTTTGAAGCACAACTGAAAGGAAACTTCTCTCATTTTCACTGTTTTAAAGAGTTTTGCGCTGTCAACCTCGATTTTCCGAAAAAGATTATTTGTGACTTGAAGAAGCATTTTTTGAAGAGATTTTCAGATCTTGACAATATTGAGAGTGACATTCTTCTGTTCCAGAATTTGTTTGATTGTAACGTTGATGATGTGCCAGCTGAACTACAGTTGTAGCGCATTGATTTGCAATTAAATGACTTGTTGAAAGAGAAGCACAGAGAAGGAAAACTTGTTGAATGTTACTGCTGCTTACCTGATGTTGAGTTTCCGAAACTGAAGAAATTTGGCGCTGTTATGGCATCCGTGTTTGGAACAACTTATGTCTGTGAGTAAACATTTTCAAAAATGAAGTATGTGAAGTCATCGAACGAGATTGACTGATGAACATTTGAAAGCAATTCTCTCGATTGGATGCAGCAATTCCAAACAAAACATTGATGATATCGTGAAAGCCCAATGTCAGTTTCACAAATCTCACTAACCTTTTTTGCTGCTTAGTTTGTGAGATTCGGATATGTGCACACTAGGTCTGATATAACTATATCTTTTTTTTCTGACGTCGTCTTCTTTGATAACTTTTTAGTAAATAAATATGTTGGTTGTCTTTGTTTCTTGTGCATTGCACACCACTCACCAATGATTAACATGTAATGCTAAACTTATTTTTTGGTCTTTTTTCCCAGAGCTTTCGTTCTGGCTTGCAAGTATTGAACAGAATGATAATGCGTCCCACGCTTGTCATACTTTCAGTTATCCGGCCCACTGTGAAAAAAGTTTGGTGACCCCTATTCTACATGAAGGCTGCACATGGGATGCTCTTGGACTTTCCAGCATGACAATGAACCTAAGCACAAGGCCAAGTTGACCTTCCAGTGGTTACAGCAGAAAAAGGTGAAGGTTCTGGAGTGGCCATCACAGTCTCCTGACCTTAATGCCATTGAGCCACTCTGGGGAGATCTCAAATGTGCGGTTCATGCAAGATGACCAAAGACTTTGTATGACCTGGAGGCATTTTGCCAAGACGAATGGGCAGCTATACCACCTGCAAGAATTAGGGGCCTCACAGTGTTGTGGGTTTTGAGGGTAAAAAGAATACTACACCCATCTATTATTTATATTATATGAGTTTTTTTTGGTCTTGCTACTACCATTGTAAACACTGACACATTTATGGTATGCTCTTCTAACATGTGAAGGGGTTAGATCATTTTCTTTTGTACAAATCAAATCAAGGCGAGATCAAGTCGCAAATATGTAATAGGTAAGAAAGACTCCTCAACATGAAACATTGTTAAGGTCTCAAGATAGCGTGTTCTCTTTTCAGTACCACATTGTTCTGAATAACATTGAGCAGATGTTAAGATAGACACACAATGGGCTTAGTCTTTTACAAAAGTGTGTTAACAGACATAATTAGAACAGAGGTGTATTCTCTAATAATCCATTTTTAATAGACAGCGCTAGGTTGCTCTCCAGCGTACAGAAACATATATACACAACATATTTATCAATACCTTCTAATTTATACATAAACATGCAAACGGGTAGTAACTATTTGTAATTGGTGGAAACCAACCTTGTGATGATGAGGAAGAAATCGTTATCTAAAGGAGAGAGAGAGAAGGTGGGCGGTCTTTTGCTGTTTTCCCGGGTATTTTGTCTTCCAGGTCTTTCTTGTTTTTGCCTGGGTCTTTTCTTCCGTACTATGTTCTGGCTTACCTGATAGTACTGTCTGTGACAAACCTGGCTGTCATTCTGTGGCATAAACCTATGCCCCCTTCTTATCTTCTCTAAGATATATTACTATATATGTCCAAATTCTGTTCTATCTCTACAACTCTTTCTAACAAACCAGTAACACAAAGGGGGATTGCTTTAGACTATCTTGAGAAGGTATCCTAAAGTAACAGGTGTCATTGTGGCAAAAAACAGCCACGTAGTTTTATTACAAAGACAATGTGTGATGTTATGTGTTTAAACTCTATATTACATTTTAGTTGTAGCCAGTTCATAAGGAGTTAACTGCATTTAGAATGTCGTGATGTCATCTGTAACTGTCATGCTGTGAGTCAGTTATTAAAGTTTGCTCTGTTGGTTGATACATAAAAAACGGTATATCTGTCATTTTAGAGTAAGATAGAGATAAAAGCATTTATTATTTTGCCAAGCCTGCTTTTTACCTCCTGTGTTCCTGAACTTATCTCCTGTCCTGTACAAGTCAAAAATGCTGAGACCCAGACCATCCAGGGGTGCCCCTATACAAGTAAGCAGAAGGGTTAAGGGGTGAAGATATCCCCCTCACTCCTGGGGTCATAACAATCATCCTGAAATTCTATACATGGTATGTATAAACTGGTTTTCACTTCCTAATTTGTGGGGAGGAAGATGCCACGCCCAGGAAGCAAGTAATTTTGCTCCAGTCAGGCTAATGGCGGACGCAAGGCCAGCTGACTGGAACAGAGCTGAACAGAGCTGAACTGCATTGAGCAAGGAGCTTTTTGAGGCCCAAACCTTTGTCACGTCTGCTGCAAGCAGGAATTGATGTATCTTCAGAGGAGTACCTGCATGTTTCGAGATGCTGTTCTGTGACGGGCTAAGAATTTGGTTAACAACAGCCTAAAAGATACTTCCGTGAAATATAGACTGAGGGGGAATTAATAGCGTGGTGGTCAAGAAACAGCAACCCGAGATTTCCCCTGTGAGTTGAAGATAATAAATGCAGGAAGTAGTTGTAAACTATACCTTGACTCGGACACTGCAAGACAAGGTAAGGGGGGAAGGAGAGGGAGCATATGACATCTAATGTTATAGTTATTTATAAAAGATCTATATAACTGTTCTTCCCCACCTTAACCTAAATAGTATTGTGGAGTTTCATTAATATAGATATCTGTTTTGCATGCTGCAAATGTCTTTAAAGCTATTGAAGCCTGTGAAAGGTAAAGTTAAGAAGAAATCAGTGGAAACTTAATAAATAATAAGAAGGATCTGTTGTAAATAAGGACAAAGAAATTAACTACGTATTAACTCTTTAGGAGGCTCTTGTATTGTGAAGCGGGGGTTAAGTATTAAGGACTGTATGGGTTTATGAGGTCTAACACGTAAAGCAAAGCAAAGAGGTGGGAAAAGAACGGGAAGAAAAACAGTGTCTTAAAAAGCTGTGAAATTACCCTGCAAAGAGCTAAGTGTCACATAAGAATACAGGAATATAAGGCAGCTACCTCTGATAAAAGGGGATTGAATGGGGGACTTGTTTTTCTCAAATCATCAAGAGTATAAAATCGAAGTTAAGAAGGAACCTGTAATCTTACTTTATTAATAATGACTTTGATGACCCTGATTTGAATTTATCAACTATCTATAATGTTGAGAACTGTTTACCCAACATCAGTTCCTGTTCTGTGATTGGAGAAAGAAAATAATTAAAATAAGAGTATAAAAAGACTCTATAAATAACCATCCTCTTCTCCAATTAATTTTTCAGTTTGGAGAAAGATAATATATATAATGGACTGTTTAGTCACCAGAATACTGAAAAGAGTTTAGAATCATAAGTTGTAAACCCTATGTGTTCCTATTGTACCTTATTGAGGTTAGGTAATTTTAGGGGTTACTTATAGAAGCGATTATAAATAATTGCTATATCAATATCCTAAGGGTAAGAAAGTTTATCATTGTGTTTGCTTGTCTTACGGCCATAGGCCAGTTGTGTGAGAAACATAATGAGGAACAAGGATAATCATCCTTCTAAGGCTAAAAACAGAGATAAAAATAATCCAGCTAAGGTTGAACATTTTTTTTCTCCTACTTCTAAAACGTTGACAGAAGTAAGTAAACAAGTGGATACTTCTCTAGCTTCACATTTAGATTTATCGATATCGCAAGCAGGGGGAGATTTAGATACTCAATTGGACAAAAAATCATTGGACGTTAGTGAGGGAGAGGAAAAGGTTACTATGGCCTCAATAAAATTACTCTTTCTGGAATTTCAAGAAATAAAAAAAGGGGACTTACTGAAATAAATAGCAAAAAATACAGAGGCTTTTATTGCCCAAGCAAAAGCCATTCAAGAACTAGAAATGAGTCAGAACCAAATCTTGAATGAACATCAAAGATATTGAATAATAAGAAAAAATACTATAAGGATAAGGGGTATTCCCCAAAACTATTTTATTTAATGATCTGCCAGTTTTTGTGACGAAATTTATCAATGATTTGTTGGTAGAGGAAGTCAATAAAGAAAATGTATTGGATAAAGTTTAGCATATACCCTTACCAAGAAATCTTTATAGAAATATACCTAGCGATACAATAGTGAAAATACTCCACTTAACAGTGATAAAAGGTCATTTCAAATTCCCCATGAGAAATTACAGGTATTTCCAGATATTTCTGGATTTTAAATAATTTAGAATAGATTAGTATAATTAATTTAGAGTTGAATTGCACTGCACTTTATTAATTTGTAAATCCGTGAAATTTTGTGAATTTAGTTAAAACATGGCTGAAATATCTTTGAAAGGGGACGTTTTTTTTCTATGTATGTCAATTTCAGGTGATGTTTTTATGGGCTAGGAGAAAGCTCCTAGTTCCCTTCCTTTAGGGGTTAAAGAGGTTGTGTAAATTAAAATACTGGGAATTGATAATGTTTTTATTTATAAAATTGAACACAGGTTTTTTTTGTAATTAAAAGAGAACATACATTAATCAATATAATAATTTAATAGAGAAGGGGAAACTGGAGTTGTAAATATAGTTTTGATTTAAGTGATATGTTAGTAAAGATAGTGAGTTTCAATGTACGGGGCTTGAATCTTCCTGCCAAGAGAAATCATGTTGCCAGTGTGTTTAAGAAGGAAAAAGCAGATATTTTTTCTATCCAGGAAACATACTGGCAACATGATAAAATTCCCAAATTCTCATCGGAATTATTTGATATATCGCATAGTTCTACTTATAAGAAAAAATCAAGAGGTGTGTCGATTTTATTTAACAAAACATTAGTAGCAACACAAGAATTTGACGAGATTGACCCACATGGTCGTTATATTATCTGGGTTGGCAAAATACGGAATGAAGAGTTTACATTAGTAAATCTTTATGCCCCAAACGAGAAACAAAATAGTTTCTTGAATCGTGTATTAACATTGTGGAAAAAATATGTGAAAGGAAAGACCATAATTTGTGGCGATTTCTACATGCTAATGAATCCAGAACTTGATAGAAACTCAATAAAATATCCAACATGTGATTCAAGAAGTATTAGGAATTCTAAATGATTTCTAGCAAATATTGTGAAACATAACCTATATGACTCTTGGCGAGTACTACACCCAGAACAGAGGTACTTTTCATTCTATTCCCATAGGGCATGGAACTTATTCATGGATAGACTATATTTTGGTCTATCCTTGAATGATTGACTTGATCACTGAGGTGAAAATAGGTTAAATTGTTATCTCTGGCCATGCGTGTACATCAAATAAAATAAGAAGGGGTACTGAAAGTAAAACACGTCCGCACTGGAAAATGGAAAATGTTCTTATTGTGAATGAATGGAAAAGAGAAAAACTGAAAGAGGAGATTAGAAATTTTCTAGAAATTAACATTGGTTCAGTTCCTTCAAATTTAACAGTGGGCAATGCATTAAAAGCGTATATTAGAGGGATTTTGATTTGTTGGAAAAGCTTCGATAAAACACAGAGAGCGATGCCCTTAGGACAGCAATATATTCATTTGAACAACATGGAATCTGTAAATAAGATTAAACTGGATTTAAAAACCACTATAGAAATACACGAATGCTCATTACAAATTAGAAAAATAAATCAAATTATAACAGATAGAGCATTGTGGAAATTGCAACAAAATCTATAACCCTATGGTAATAAAATAAGTAAAACATTGGCGAATAAAATAAGAAATAAACAATCGAAGAGAAGAATTGAGGTATTGAGGTCAGGGGAAGATCTGATTAGGAACCTGAATTTTTACCAAAAGCTCTTTAATTTAGAATTGGATGATCATTATGTAAAACCAACTATAGATGAAATTCATGAATTCCTAGATACTCTTACTTTGTCTAGGGTATCAGATGCACAACTAGAGAGTTTAAATAAGCCGATCTCTCTAGAGGAAGTGAATAGCGCAATTAAAGATCTGAATCTTTACTCTGCTCCAGGACCAGATGGGTATATTAATTCATTCGACAAAGGGTACCAATCTGTAATTGCAGAACCTTTAAAATATATCTTTAATGAGATAAAAGCAACAGGGAAAGGCATTAAGGGAAGCTCCAGATAAAGAATATAAGCTAAGCCTGTTTGCGGATGACACATTAATAAGCTTACCTAGCCTATTTAAAACATTGAGCAATTTTGGCCATATATTAGGATTTAAAATTAACGCAAATAAAAGTGAAGCTCCTAATGTCTCACTGCCCAAGCAACTGGAAAATTTGCTGACCTTAAACTATCCCTTTAAATGGTCCTCGCATCATATAAAGTACCTAGGTATTCATATCCCTAAATTTACTAAACAGATATATGATGCCAATTACCCCATTATCTTTAAAGAAATATATTCAGATCTTTGCACCTGGTCTTCATTAAATATCTTGTGGTTTGGTAAAATACACGCCATTAAAATGAACACCCTCCCTAAAATGCTATACCTTTTTAGGACTATACTATCATCGGTAAATCTTAAAGACATATCAACATTACAGATAGCAATATTTAAATTCATAAGAAACCTAGAATAGATAGGGCGACCATGACAGCATCAAAACAGAAAGGAGGTTTAGCAACTCCTGACCTTCTATGATACTATAAGGCGACAAAATTAGCTCAAATTGCTAAATGGTATATTAAGAGAGCCCCCCGCACCCCCCCCCCCCCCCCCCCCCGTTTGGGTGGAGATAGAACGTCAAGTTTCATGGGACCAAAATATTCTCCTGAACCAAATACCATGGCTAAGCATCCGTCAGAGTATTAGTTTAAAATCACTTCCGATGTGTCTGAGTCACTCCATCGTACTATGGAAGCAAATCAACAAGAGAACTCCTCTACTACAAAATGGCTCATGGCTAACAACATTATGGCTACCCCATGCAGACTTATCAATCAATAAAAATACCCAATTTGCTTGGTAGTTTAGAAGTCAGATAACAATTGTTGCAGTGTACTGTTAGAATGTCAAAACTGGTCTCCATCTGACTTTGGCATAAATCACTGATTGTAACACAAAGAATGGCTTAACCTGATGATGATTAGCACACAAGTGGGACAAACTGCAAAAAAAAAAAAAAATTACCTAGCAAAACTCCCTTTGGGCATTGTTGCTTACGCAACTCAAACGGTAAAAAAAACCTCACTATTCTTTATAATTACCTAAATGAGCAGGCCACGCCTAATAATTTGTCCTATAGGGCCTCCTGGGAGGCTGAGCACAATATTAGCCTAGATGATGAACAATGGGGTATAATTATCAAAAATGCAGCAAACTCCTCTTTAAACATTATATTGAAAGAAAATGTTTACAAAACTATCTTGAGATGGTACCTTGCCCCAGCTAGACTCCATTGTCAGTTGGATGTCAATTGCTCCAGAGGTTGCAACACCATAGGTTCCTTAAAACATATGTTATGGGATTGCCCCAAAGTTCAGCACATTTGGATGGCGACCTATAATACCCTGGAGAAACTATGGGATACAGTTATTCCTCAAAAAACAGAAGAGGCATTATTAGGCTTACCACTCCCAGGTCTTTCCAAAAATTCACAATTTCTATCAAATCAGAATTTTCTGGCTACTAGAGGCATAATTGCAAAACATTGGAAAAAACTGTTCCAGCCTTTAAGGAGGTTCTACGGAAGATTGAGTTTATTCGCTCCATGAGTGTCTTATCTGCTGAGATAGATGCAAAATATAGGAAATGGGCCTCCTGCTGGGATATGTGGATGCTGAGAGTTGGCAGATGAGGTTGATGAATGTGAACCTTGAACGAGGGTAATATATTTTCTTCTTTTTCTTCTTTCATTCTTCTTTTTATATATATTTGTTTATGTTGTATTGTTAGAATATTGCTTAGTATTACATTAGAAATACTAGGAGAAGTTAAGTGTACTTCTTTAACAAAAACAAAAAAGAGTGAGAAAGAGTTGCAGTAAACGTGTTTATTATAAGCTGTAAAGTGTCATACTACAATGTTTTGTTTTCTTTCATAATAAAGACATGTTCAAATGCGTTGTAACCTACTTTTCTCATAATAAAAAAAAAACAACAACAGGGAAAGCCTTTGGGGAAATTTCTATTGTCCTCCATCATTACTATCCCTAAAAAAGATCAAGAGATATTAGACTATACTGGTTTTAGACCTATTTCCCTTCTTAATTCAGACCTTAAATTGTACTAAAAAACTTGGCTATGCAGCTGATTTTGATTATTAAGGATTTGATAGAAAGCGATCAAAATGGTTTTACTCCAGGTCATCAGGGATGTGATAATACCCGTAAACTAATTGACGTGATAAATTTTGCGGGCAAAGAAGGGAATTTCCACCCTACTCCTTTCTCTGGATGCTGAAAAAGCTTTTGATCGAGTAGGGTGGGAATACATGAGACAGACACTGTATAGGTTTGGCTTTGGAGATTTTGGGAGATTAGCGATAGGGGCATTATACTCTAATCCAGAGGCGGAAGTTTCCCTTGTCACCCCTTTTATTTGCACTACTAATTGAACTGCTGGCAGAAGTGATAAGGAAGTCAGATAAAATAAAGGGCAACAAAATAAACCACAAGGAACACAAGCTTGTCCTTTTTGCGGACAATGTTGTCTTGATGTTAACAGAGCCTAAAATATCTGTAAATGCGACACAAGATCTAATTAAAAACTTTGGAGAGATCTCTAACTATAAGTTAAATACACAAAAAACTGAAGTTTTAGATATTAATGTGGCTATCGATGTAAAGAATGACTTGAGGGTTCTATAACTTTTTAACTGGACAGGTAATAAGTTTAAGCACTTAGGAATTTTATTTGTTAAAGAAATCGAAAAAATCATCCCGTTAAACTGTGAAAAACTTTGCTTAAATTTAAAGAACAGAGAGTGGAATAATAAAAAGCTTTCTGTCTCCGGAAGAATAGCGGCTGTTTTGCGATTAAGCATTTCCAAAGTCTCATAGACAAATTTATTTTTAAAGAAGGTAAATCTAAGATTAATAAGTACATTTTAAGTAAAAAATTTAATAAGGCAGGGTTAGCTTATACCAAACTGAAACTATATCAAGATGCCATAATGTTGTCACATATCATTAAATGGACTTACCCACTTGAGATACACTCTTAGACGAAAATAGAGATGCAATGTTGAAAGTAAATTCTTTGAACCATTTGTTATTTCTTGAAGAATCAATTAATATGAATACATATACAAATTCAGTAATTATTAAAAAAGGTCTTATTTTTTGGTGTAAGCTTAATGGAAATCTAAAGATAATGCCTTATCCCAGTCCGGTGTCCCTATTGGGGTTTTGTCCAAAAGCTTAAATTTAACATTCTTAATCAACTGGATTGGTAAGGGGATATGCACCTTTAAAATATTTGTATACAGATAAAGATCTTTTCTCATTTTGAACAACTGATAAAAGATTATGGAGTAGGTAAGGTTGAATGGCTGAATTATCTTGAACTAAAAGGTGCTTTGAAAAAAATGAATTTACTGGTATTAAAGAGGGTTTGTTTATCCCCATTTGAGAAATGAATAGCTTCAGAGAACAAAACTCATCTGATTTCTAAATGTGTTAATATTATCAGAGCTCGAGGAGGAATTTTAAACCACAAATATGAAATGGTGGGAAAAAGTTATAAAATATTATTTTAGTGAAAACTGTTGGAAAAAAAGCATGGAATTTAACGGATAAAATTGTAAAAAAATCTTCCCACAGAGGAGTCTTTATAAAAGTATTAAATAGATGGTATTGGGTACCCACGAAAATGGGGATATACTCATCTAATCTAAATACTCAAATGTGTTGCAAAGGCTGTAGCCAATTGGGTACTCAGTTACATATATGGTGGGAATGCCCTCGGATACAGGTGCTTTAGAAAACTTGTTTTCAGAAACTATAATCCATTATAGGAAAGCCTTTGAATCCTACACCACAAATAGCGATTTTACATATAATACCTTTGGAGTCTGAGTGCTGATCATACATATTGTATCAATAGTAAAATGGGAAATAGCTGGGAAATGGAAAGAATAAATAAACCCCTAATTGGAATGTGATAGAATCTTCATTGGTGCGCAATAAAGCTTTGGAGAAATACTTGTGTTCTGTGGATTTAATTGACTATGAAAGCATTAAATGAAAGATTTGGGATGCGTTTTTGCTCTCTGGTTGACAGACATGAAGAGACCTTTATCCCTTCCCCTCTCTGTCCCCTGTGCGCTCAGTAGCTGGAAACAATTTGTATTTTTTATGTCTTCGTTTGTTGTGTTTTGCTATACCCTTCTTTTTCTTTTCTTTATTTCCCCTCTAAATTAACATGGTTATATAATCAATATATGGCAAGACCCTTTATCTGAAAGAGTTGTAATAGAGTTGAACTAAAGAGAGACCGTTTCTGTGAAACAAACTAGAGAGATTTTCTTTATTGGTGATTTAGGATATTCCAGAGAATGGCAGGCTTTATTAATATTTAAAAATCTTTTGGAGTGTTTTTTTGCAAGAAGACCTTCTAATCTAAAGAGGGGGTACTCTATGTATTGACTAGGAAGATTTTTGATATGCTTATTTGTTGTTATATGTAATCATCTTATGTATGTTATTATGTATTGTATAAATTCTAATAATAATAATAATACTTTGTAGTAGTGTTAAAATTAGCGCAATATACCACAATCCTTCTGTTACGCTTTTGGGAGTGGTCACAGAACCCAGACTCATTAGCACCTGCATTCTGGACTGTAGATGTTAATCAATATATTTCATTCTGTGCCCATATTCCCTATAACAGTCTGATTGACTTTATTCAATAATATCATAACGTAACCATTTAACTCTGTTACAAAACCAATTATTCAAAACACCTATAGAGCAAACCATACTTAGCAATACTCAACATATATAAACTTGTATCATACAATCAACAATTGAATTGGCTGATTTGATAAATTAATTTAAATGTAATCAATTTTGATCAGTAACCAAATAATTGCTTGCCAATACCTAAATACAAAGGTTATCTAGCTCGCAACCTCACATACAATATAACCAACTTTGATACATATTGCTTCAATATATATTTCTGTATTCTATCTGCCATATAGAGTGTTATACCATATTTAGCTATTTTCTGCTTCCATAGAGTAACAGGTTATATTTCTAATAATTAATATCATATATACTGTATCAAATAGACAGCTGATTAGTTTATACACTCTGCATATCATTTCTGAATTGCACTAACTAAATATAGGCAGACTGTTAACCAAACTTTATAAGATTATATACACTGTTTATATACTCCTATATTGAACCAACCGAATATAGATTGTATTAAAATAAATTGTTAATCCATATTTGATAAGATTATATACACTGCTTATTTATCTCTGTATTGATCAAACCAAATATAAAGTGTGTTAAGCCTAATTGTTATCCAATCATTCAAAAGGGATAGACATCAGGTACCTTGTATATTGTGATCTAACTAAATATCAAAGCTTACAAGTGTAAATACTTATAATTGTTTAGCCTTGATATTTACTGCTATACTAATACATTTTATTTCTGCACACACCGTATACTTGTCGATAAATTGATCCTCAAACTCAATTAATCTCTACACTGTAATATTTTAAGAAACTATATTAATCTATACAGTGTAATATTTATGTCATATCAATAGCATGACAACAGACAACTATTACAAAAGACTGCACACTGTCATTGATGCTAAAGGGGGCAGTACACAGTATTAAGAACTAAGGGTATGTAAACTCTTGATCAGGGCCATTTGGGTGATTTCTGTTATCATTATGATTTAAAAAGGAGCCAAACAACTATGTGATAAACAATGGCTTCATATGATCACTATCCTTCAATAAAATATTATTTTTTTTTTACATGATCAGTCATATTTTCTAAATAAATGCCAAAATTTCACAAATTCTTCCAGGATATGCAAACTTTTAAGTACAACTATATATATATATATATATATATATATATATATATATATATATTAGCCACTTGCCCGGCATGATATAGTGTTATACATTGTGTTTTATGTCTGTTTATGCACCGTCTCTCTGTGTACCATGCGTCTCTCTCTGCACACCCCCATCTCTTTTCAGACTTTTTGAATAATTCAGTTAATCAATACAAATATAATATATTTAATTACATGCAATATGTATTTTTTTATCTCCAACCAATGAAAAATATCTTCATATTATACTGCAAACGTGTAATTATTTATAATATACATGAAAATCATCACAATGTATAACCAATTTTCTTATATGTCATCTTACAATTTTTTTTTATATAATAAGAATAAACTTGTGTATATGCAAAAACAATACATTATTTGTTAACTGTAAATTGAGTTAAATAAATGTCATGAAATCGCAAATATAATAATAACTCATGTTAATTTTTGTTTGTTAATTTTCTACATTGTTATATCAAGGAAATATTTTTTTGATTTTGTTTTTATTATTTTTTATTACCATTCCATCATATTTTTTATATACATATTCTCTTTTTTTTTATTCCACATATTTTCTAAATGTACAGAACATCGTATCGCATTTTTTTTTGGAAAATTACAAAGCCTCATTATATACAATATTTTTTGTAAATACTCTCCCATGATATAATAGTTCATCTTAAGTTTCTGGTTTTTTTTTCAGAAACACTTTAATTTCTAAAGGATTTTTACATCTAGAAAATGCCACATATAGTTGACCATGTGCAAATACTGGTTCCTCCAAAAACAGACCAACCGAATTAAAAGTTTGACCTTGTAATTTATTTATAGTCATGGCAAATGCATTAATAATTGGGAATTGTCTTCTTTGAAGTACAAACGGCAAAGAACTTTCACTTGAAGCCAAATCTATCCTTAGAATAAAAACTCTTTCACCTTTATGTGTACCATTCAGAATTTCAGCATGTATGAATTTTTTTTTTTTTAATTCTGAACAATTAATCTTGTCCCATTACAAAGTCCTTTTTTGTCATATTTCTCAGTAACATAAAAATTGCCCCTTTTTTTAGTTGCAAAATATGTGGAGGCATTCCATGGGGTGTTAGTGAATTTATAAATTCAGTGGAAAAGTTTGTCTCACTCTGTTTGTCATCAGCTAGTACACAATCTGCACTATAATAAAAAAAAACTGATATCATGGAATCCTTACAAATCATTAAAGATGCAATTTCAACAGTATCCAGTGGTAAATCTGATATTACTTCTGTTTTGTCTTCTTCAATTTTAATTAACCAATCATTGAATTGATTTTGACCTTCCAATCTAAGATATCTAAATTATTTCGATAGTTGACTTTAAACATGTTTCAACAATGTCCAAAAGACAAATCATTAGCCATAATTTCACGTAACAAACCATCTATACACCAAAGAGCATGGCAAGGCATCATTGTTGCCTCATCAATTATAATTAATTTACTTTTTCTTAGATTTGTAGCTTGCAATTATGTCATTCTAATATCCAAGACTGATGTATCCAAAATGAGAACTGGAAGTTTAAATCTACTATGTACAGTTCTACCACCTTCCAACAAAAGTGGAGCAATTCCAGTAGTTGCAAATTAAAGTACAACTTCACCTTCTCCTCTAATTAAACTGATCAATAAATTATAGAAATATATTTTCCCCGATCCACCTGGTCCATCTAGATAAAAATAATGCTCTTTAACCATTTCAGCATCTAGTGCTTGTTGTGTGGCTTTAAATGCTACCAATTGTAATTTTTTCAAAGTATCAATTTTTTTCTTCTGCTTTTTGTTTTTCAACAACAAAGTCATACTGTTCATAGTTTATTTCATATATAATTCCTGGATCTGGCAGATTAAATGTTGCACAACTTAAGGCATGACAAAGAAAGACCTCTTGAATTTCCATTAATCCTTTATATTTTGCAGTTGACTCACTATAATCTTTCAAAAAGTCTTCACACATTGTTAATTATTTTTTTTCACACAAAGATAATGCATTAGCTACATTACAAAATATGTAAATGAAAGAAAACTGTTGCCTCATTTGCCTAGGCATTTGACATAGTGCTGCTTTGTCTAAAGATATCTCCCATTCAGTATCATCTGCAAGGAAGTTTCTTTGTCGCGCAGCTAATTGAAAGGCATCATAAAGTATGTCATTTACAGTTCTCATATGTTCAAACTTTGTGCACCAGGAAAATTTAAAAGGAGTAAACATAAACAAAAATATTCAATGTCTCTTGGACTAACCGTATAAATTATTGGAATAAATGTATTACCACTCCTTTTTCTTTTTTGCCATGCCCCATTAATGAAAACATAATGATATGGAATCTCAATGTAGAAGAACTCCCTTGCATCACTGTCTTTACAGTGTAATCTAAACAAAGCTGTAAGTGTCGTTTCTCTATTTTCATTTTTGTCAAGAGCATTTCTTTCAACACCAGCATTAAAATAAACTAACTGTCTTTGTGATAAATTAATAGCCAATCGATAAACTGCTTGTTACTGATCATGCATTTCAAAAGCTGCCACATTCTGGTGCATTTACATACCGAGCATCTACATGACATGAAAGTTCATTATGTAAAATTAGATTTTCTTCTTCATTTTGTTCACTTTGCACAACTACAGTTTGTAAATATATTTATACACATATTTAATTGATTTTATTGAAGTTCATTTATGTGTGCAATGTATTTCATCAACAAATGGGTATTATATGGAACAACATATCGATTTTTTTATTTTTTTTCACAAATAATTGCAGTTTGACCTTCTCTTCTTTCAATTTGCAAAAGTTTTTACTCTAAATTCTTTAGGGAAATCTTTACTGCATTTTCCATACATGGTGACTGCGGATTTATTTGTCCACATGGGCCATGAATCATGGGATGTGTCACAATTTCATAAAGTGTAGATGTTTTTGTGGATATGGTAGTTCAGCAATACTAACTGAATACACTTGATTAGCAGACTTTAATTTATCTTTCTCTTGAAGGATTAAAAGAATATGTGCATGTGGAAGGTCACTGTTTTGAAATTCTATAGTAGAAACATAAACCACACACTTGTCAAATAAATTACCAAAGTTTATGTCATATATTAATGCTGATAGCTTAATTTTGAAAACTCTGGCCACTAAATCTGGTCTATCAAAAGCCCTTTGTCCAGCTTGCAAATTATCAACAGTTTCAAACCATTGTGGATTGCAGGCAAATTTAATAAATAAATCTGGTTTCCCAAATTTCATAACAATAGCCATAGCTTCATTGTATCTTTCTCTCATATTGCGTGCAGATCCATGAATAGAAGATGGCAAAATGATGGCTCAGCCTGCTGGAAGTCCTTCAGCTACATAATCCATAAGTCCACAATATTGTTCAACACAGAGCTTCTTTCATTGATATTTAATACAATTTAGATTGTTTGCTTCTACTTGAAGATATGAATAAATGATCCACTGTTGTGGCAGCTTTCCACCATATAAAATAGGATTAAATGTATCTTCAGTAGCAGTTTGAGCAACTTTATATTCAAGCATTGAAATATTATTTCTTACACAAACTTTACTGTTTGGATAACTTGGAAGTATGAAGTTAGGTTGCCATCCTGCCTCAGCATTTGGATAAAAAATAGGATATGTCACTGGATCCAAAGTTGTACTTAAAATACTTATGTTAATAAAAGATTGCTCTTGATTTCTCAGATATATTCTAATATTGCGCTGTAATGGTGGTTCACCATTGTCATTTTGAAACACCATTGCAACCTCATTAGATGTTGGTAAATTTATAATGATGTTTATCACAATGATGATCTCTTCAAAGAACCATACTGACTCTTGGGACAGACAATTTATTTTGTTCAGCATGACTCTGTTGTTCCTGTTCTACCTCAGATATTTTTTTATAAGCTTGAGTATATGGGTTTTTGGCCATTGTATTATCAAGCTCTTGAAAAACAGTGGCTAAGCATTTTTTTTTTTTTTTTGCAACATATGATGGTATGTCAAGTGTTTAAAACTTTTTTTTGTAAGAGAAATGTAAATATGATAAGATTAAACCTGTGGTCCAATCTAATTAATTATATTTGTTCGGTCTAAATAGCAGTACACTACATTAATGTCCTGTTTGTTTTTTTATTTATTTAAATTAATGGATAATTTGTCCAATCACAAAGTAACTTTAAAATTACTAACATGTGCAGCATATTTCCTATAATGATTTGTTTGTCTATTAATATATTTACAGTAAACAACAATCCACAAAATTAATTAATAACATTCAATTTAATAATCTATGTAATGATTAATTAATTTCCTATTACTATTTAAAATATATACTTTTGTATATATTATTATTATTATTTGTTGAGAATATTCATGTTTCTGCCTTCTAAATTACAGTAAAATAAATAATCTTGTTAATAATTAATACTATTTATTTTTTGATTTTAAATCAATTTTAATTGTTTCCAAAAAAGTAATAAGGAATTAGTAAATCAATTAAAGAATTATTTAAGAACTAATTATACTTTACCTATTATATGCAAGTGGCACAAAGGAAAATCCTGCAGAGCTGACAGGCTCTCTTCATAAAGTCCCACAGGAGAAAACATTTCTGTGACACTGTCTTTAGCAAGTGTCTGTTGAAATTGACAGAGAGCTGCAAATTGTAAATTCATATAAAGTTACTTAATAATGATTTTTTTAATAATATACTATGTAACACATTTAGATAACGTATTTTGTAATGTGTCTATAAATTAATATTTTGTTAGCTTCAACTATTCCTTATAAACATCACTTTTTTTTTCTATAATTCTTTATTAGTAATTGAAATAAGTAATTTCCAATTAATTAATAAATCTATTAAAAACAAACTATTTACTGGCTTCTAAATATTGGCATACATGAATTATGTTATTAATACTAATATTTTTTAAACCTTGATATAAATTGTAATAATTTCCACAACTTAATATAGATTTTCTAAATAAATAAATACATTAATTAATTAATTAATTAATTAAGAAGTAATTATAGTTTACCTATTATCTGTAATTGTCAGAATCCAAAATCATACAGAGCTAACAATCCCTCTTCAGAAATTACCCCAGCAGATAAATTTCCAATGACACTGTCTTCTCCAAGTTTGTAGAAAGTGAGAGAGAGATTGAAATTGTCCAGTATATATAAAATATATCTGACACATGCACAATACCGCAGTTGCGCGGCAAAATCGTTATTAATTGGCTGGAAGGGCGCGAAAATCGGGAAAAGAGTGCAGCTCATAATGAGGTGAGATTCATAATGTGGGGCTAAGCCGCACATTACGGGCCTACCGATGAGTGGCCAAGCCGCAGTTTGCGACCCTTGCCTTGCCCTGCAAAGCCTCTCCTCTCTGTGAGTAAACTGCGCTCATTGAGAGCTTCGCCATGCACGCTACTCACATGGTCCACTCTCCACTTTCAGTGACCATTGCGAGCTCTGCAATGAGTGCCTTCAGCGCACATCGTGGGACTCACAATGAGTGTCTTTGCAAGCATTACACACAAACTTGCAGTTCCCAGAAGCTCTTCCTCCCACCACCTGTTCCTTACTCAGATAATTCTGATTCCCGGGTCTCATGAGATCATGCAAGATAATCTTGAGACCCAGGTATCACAGTAATCACTGGGAAGCAAAGGGAAATGGACTGCTGGGGAGGGAGAGAGCGCAGCTCGATGATGCATGTTGTGATCTCTCTCTTCTCCTACTCGTTACTAGCGATAAAGCCCCTACCTCCCCACACCCCTGGGGTGAATATTTGCAGATCATTTGTGCCTGAAAGGATACTGTAAAGCAGGCACATTTTAAAATCATAGTAAAGTATCATGTTAATAAATGCATTTAAATATAATTTGTTTCAATTTCAGTGTAATTACATTTTTTGTATTCTTTCTGCTCTAATGTAGGTATGCATGTTCGTCTCTTTGACATTTTTCTTCCCCTCTTTCAGTGCAGAGTCACTGGCTGTTTACTCTTGTTCTTTGAATTGCCCTTATACAAATGTAAACATTTATAAGCCTTGTGCACTGTGATACTGCTGGGTAGTCTAAAATAGACAATGCAAGCCGTCAGTGATCCTACACTGAGAATGGGGCAGGAGTAGATCATACAGGACAAGATGGATGCCTACAATATCCAAAAGAAATTATTTTAAACATGTAAGTCATTATATTGAAACGTAGCTTATATTCAAAGGCTTTTATTAACATGACGCTTTACTGTGATTATGCTATATTGCATTACAGTGTCCCTTTAATTTGTGGAAAAAAAAGTCTTCGTAAAAACACAATTGCGTGGGAGTTTGTTTTATTTTCAGTTTCAATCTTCAAAATCTGACAGGATTTAGGAGATTTCTCCTGTAATGGCTTCACAGAGCAAAACATGAGAGACTACACCTTGTGTGGGAGTATCCCCACAGGACACACTATTAAGTGATGCCCATGCTCAGGTACGTATCTCTCACTTCTTGTTTTGGTATAAATTCACTATTTAATAACAATAATATTTGAATATACACATGAGTTTTTACATTATTTTGCCATTCATATGTGAAAAAAAAGAGTAAAAATAATAAATGTAAATCCCACAGTGTCTTTTTTAAAGAAAACATCAGCTTGAAAAAAGGACATGTAATATAAAAACATCAAACTTAACTAATATCAAAAAAATAAAGTCCGCTATTTGTACATTTCCTTTACAGAATGTAAAGATTTATGGGTCCACATATTTCATGCTAACTGCCCGTCAGTGCCATGCAGCGGCCAGCAGGTTTGGGTTTAGGGATTAGGGTTAGGGTAGTGGCAGACAACACATAAAAGAAAAAAAATGTGGCGCCCCCTAACCCTAAACTTAACCCTAAGAACAAATTAAACAAAGTCCACGGTGCACTGTGGTACACCTCTTGCTGGTCCCTGCACAATGCTGCGCTGGTGGGCAGAGGCCAGCAGGTGGTGCACCGCAGTGCACTGCAGACTTGAATTTGTTCTTAGGGTTTGAAGTTAGGTTTTAGGGTTAGGGATTATGTTTAGTGTTTAGGTTTAGAGTTAAGGTTTGGGTTTAGGGATTAGGATAGTGACAGATAACGCATAGTAAAATAGTGCCCCCTTGCCCCTAACACTAAACCCTAACCCCTAAAATGAAACTAAGGACAAGTCCTTATCTGTTTCTGAAAACAAGTAAATAAACCTGTAAACCCTATATAATCATAAAAACAAGACACATGGTGGTTAATATTTGTTTTTTGAGTAACTAAACATGATACCAGGGGAATGTTTTTACAGGGCAAAAAGTAATTAAATAAATAATCACAAACATTTGCAAATCTTATATATAGTGATCTGTTACTGCATGGCACCCTTTTGCTTTCTTCCCTGCTTTTGTTACTTTCTCAAGTAGATGTGCAGATAGACACTTCCTGTGTATTCACAGGAAGTCTCCTCACACCTCTAGTAGTTGGTCTAACCAAAATGGATTCCAAAGCAGCATAATTGCATATGAAAGATAATATATTAGAGTCTGTATTACCCCTGGTGCTCCAGTAGCTAGAATTCGGTGCTTTCACTGCTGTGACCTGGATTTGACTCCAGTCAGAGAATCAAGAGGTCACACCACCGTGAAACCAAGCAGAGTTGGGCCTGGTCGGTACTTGGATAGGAGACCACCTACGAATACCAGGGGCTGTATGCTGTGGCCCACTGGAGAAGGAGCTGGCAACCCACTCCAGTATTTCTGCCATGAATACCAAGTGGATCAGCATGGTGTGTTACAGTCCACAAAGTCATGGAGAGTCAGACACCACTGAACAACTCAAACACATATTACTTTCTTACATTAAAAAAATATGTTGCATATTATAAGTGTAGTTCTTCAAAATATGACCATAGTGCTCCTTTAAGTTTATAGATACATGTCAATGGCATAATGTAGGATTACTCAACATGCCATGGACCTATCAGACAAATTCAGTTCATTTTTAGTGGCTGTGATGGGGTTCTCTGATGCTGTCCTCCAGATTCATAAGCTTAGCAAGGGCTGCAAAGTAGTGCACAGAAGGTGTATCTTTACCGGGACAATTGTCAATACAACCTCAGTGATGTTCTTTTGGTCATATATCTAAATTATTATATTTTGAAAAACTATGTATGAAAATATACAAACTGTTTTTAGCATGGAAATTACACTAATGCACTTTTTAAATTATTACTTTTATATGCAATTATGCCCCCTATGGGATAAATAGTTTTGGTTTCTAGTGATCAATTTCATGAGGTAGGAGGACAGGAAGTTTCTGTTTGCAAAGTGATAAGGTAGTATCTATGACTGACCAGAGCTTTTAGCAGAAGAAATCAAAAGTCCATTAGTTTACAAAAAATTGTATTTTGGTGTTTTTTTTTTACATATCAAGTTTACTTGTCTGATTATCAAGCTTAGTTACGGTATTTAAAAGACCATATATAAAATAATCTGACATGGTTGTACTGCAACCCCTAGAGTTCCAAGTATGTTAAATAATGTGCTTGACTAGCTGGGCTCCCAGGACAAAGCATGTTAATGTGATCAGAGGACATTGGTGTAAAGCAGGTGTGAAGTACCCCCATTCCTTAGATACTGTATATATATTTATATTGTGTGCCCCCACCATATGTGAGGGATAGGTGATGTGACTATATTTGTATTTCCTCTCTCATATCCCCCCCTTCTCCCCATAAACTCAATCTCCCCCTCATAGACCCGATGTACCCCCTTACACCTTACACACAATCACTCCACCTAATCCCAGAGAAATATTGGAAGTAAGGAAAGTAGGGGGAGAAAGGGAGGAGAAAGGGCAGGTAAGAGAGAGAGGGGAATGAGGGGGTGGGAGAGAGAGTGGGATGAGGAAGGAAGAAAGAAAATGTTATATATATATATATATGCAGTAAAACCCTAAAACCCCTGTTATCCGGCATCCACGAGGGCTCCCTATTGCCGGATAAGTGTAGTTGCCTGTTAATCGTGATTCCCCAAATTTAAGGGTCTAAACGACCCTTTAAACCCCCCAAAACCCCTCAAAATGCCTTTTTGAGTTAATTGGGTGCCGGATAACCCGGGATACTACTGTATATATATATATATATATATATATATATATATATATATACAAGAGACTTGCCCAGCAAAAAATTTCCACACAATGCGAGGTTCTCACCGCTTTAAATAGCTCATTGCAGGCATCGGCCAACCCGCAACTTTCGGGCCTTGCGATGAGTGCCTTCGGCGCTCATTGCGAGCCCCGCAATGAGCGCCAAAGGCTCTGCAATGTGCGCCTTCATCACTCACTGCGAGCCTCTCCCCACTCTCTCCCTCCTGTGTGTCTCTTTGCCCCCCTCCCCTGTTTCTCTTTCCATCCTCTCCCCCCTCTCCTTCCACTGTGTCTTTCTCCCCCTCTCCCTCCTCTGTACTCCTGTTTGCATTTATGGGTGTGAAAATTGTTCATTTTACCCAAGCCCGAAATGTGTTTTCAATTTACGGGCTTGAAAAAATGTTACGGCTTTAGGGCCGCCATTTTTTTCCTCGCTTATCTGTTTTCAGACCTCCCAAAAACGCCAATTAAATAACAAATTAGCTTACAACTTAACTTACTGTTAACTTAGCTGTTTGAGAGGTTGTAAGTTATTTTGTATTATTTTGGCGGTCTTACAACGGCTTCCGAGTTACAGGCTTTTAACATTGCACAACGACAACTCACAATTATGACAACTATTATAGTTGACTAGGAACTTGCCCGTCAAAAGTGACGGGATTAAAATTTTAAGGCTTGCAATGCTCTTTTCCACACAATGTGAGGCTTTGGTCCTCTGAGCCCCTTCGGCGCTCATTGCGATCCTCTCCCCCCGTGTACTTCAAGTTTCCTGCTTTGCACTGATTACCTTCGGTGCTCATTGCGAGGCTTTCCTCTCGCCTGTGCTCATTGCAAGCCCCTCCCGCTCGCAGTGTTCATTGTGAGCCCCACGATAAGTGCCTTCGGCGCTAATCGCGTGGCTCGCAATGAGCTCCTTCAGCGCTCATTGCGATCCTTTCCTTTCGCCTACTGTATGGGCCGCTCATTGCAGGATTCGTTAACCTGCAAGTTTAGTGCTTGGAAATGCCATGTGTCTCTTTCCAGCATCCCTGTGTCTTTCTCTTCTGTGTGTCTGCTTAATGTTTGCGTGAAGCACCGTGACTGCCGTTGGTTTTATTTTCAAAAGTCCTGCGTGCCTGGCGTTGTTCGTATAAGTGTCTTCAGCGTCGTGTATTTTGTAAGTTATGCGAACCTGGTATTGCTGAGGCTCGTTTTCATGCTGTTTCTGAAAAAAATAATTCCTTGCATGACGAAAGATGCCAAATATGGGTGTAATTCGCTTGCAACCTCACTCCCAGGATTCCCGCTGTGCTGTGTGTGAGTGTGTTATAATTGTTTGTACATCTTTTTTTTGTTTTTGTGTTTTTTTTGTTTTTTTAGAGTTACGCGCTTCACCAACATAGACTATTCAGATTAACAAAACATTGAATTTAAGGCTGTAATGTAACAAAATAGAGAAAAAGTCAAGGGGGGGGGGGGGGTGAATACTTTTGTAAGGCACTGTATATATATTTATATTGTGTGCCCCCACCATGTGGGAAAGATAGGTGATGTAACTATATTTTTATTTCCTCTCCCATATCTCCCTCATCTCCCCTCTCATCCCTCCATATCTACCCCTCATCCCCATAAACTCGATCTCCCCCTCATAGACCCGATCAACCCCCTTACACCTTACACATAATCACCCTGCCTAATCCCAGAAAAATATTGGAATTAAGGAAAGTAGTGGGAGCAAGAAAGAAGAACGGGTGAGAGAGGGGAATTAGGGAATGGGAGAGGTCAAGATAGAGAGTGGAATGAGGGTGGAAGAAAGAAAGTGTTATATATATATATATATATATATATATATATTTATATATATATATATATATATATATATATTTATTTATATATATATATAATTTCTTTTTTTTTTTTTCTAAAAATGTTGCCTTTTAGCAAACATTAGTGACTGGATGTTTTTAGAGAATGAAGCATGTTGGGTATTTTTTGATTCTCTAATTGAGACAATATGTATTTTTATAATACTATGTTTGTGTATGTACAGTATGTGTATAGATGAACCTTTTTAGGCACATGGTATGTGTAATGTGCTTATCAAGCCTTCTGAGCTCTTGTTATTTAATGATCCGTCCTACTCATAAATAAAGGACTTGGTCATTGGCTATTATCTTATTAGTTTTAGCAAAAGTACAAAGTTCCAAATAAAATATATATATTTTTTTTTTATTTAATTACAGGCTTTATTGCTGTCTTTCCTTCCTGTTTTACATGCAACCAATATATATACAGTATATATATATATATATATATATATATATATATATATATATATATATATATATATACCAATGTACAGCATTTAATTAAATTAATAAATAAATGATAATTCTAATCAGATAGCACACACTTGGATGGGTAAATTTACTTGTTTGTCCAATTAAGAATTAAAACATTTATTACATCTGAGCAAATAATGACCCCTTAAAGGATAACAGAAGAACCATATTTATAGTATATTATCTCAACAAACTCAAGTTGATAATGGCCATTGTTTTAGAAAGCTAAAAAAAAAACTAATTATTTTACTGTACTAACTATTCTGTTAGAGTTAAAACATTAATTTACATTACAAATTCAAAAGGCTTCAAAATAGCATAATGTAAATATGTAAATTCATCATTTTTGAACAGATAATAATATATGTATACAACACGGGGTAGCAAATATTTTATCATGTTGCATAGATTTACATATGTTTACAAAGCAAACACAGAACAACAATATACTTCCATTGGTGTATTCAAACTCAGGTGATGCTGTTGTGTAAACAGTACCATATTTAAGAGAGGAACCAATCCCTCTCTAAATATGCTGATTTGCTTTTGTTGTATGTGTGGGTGACACACATCCTGCCTCTCCCCCTCTAATTTTGGTTACTCATATACCCTTACAAGAGCATTTTTATTGGAAAAGGGGAGTTCCCTTCTTAATAATGGGGGTGCATTGTGTTTTAATGATCCTTTTAGTACTGTGTGAAGGTGAATGTGTTGGATCAATATTATGAAGGTCACCAATATAATAAAACCAAATGTGAATGTATACAGAAGAAGAAAGGGATTTTGGGATTATTATGTTGAGTATTTTAAACATAATGTAACAATGGTGCCAGAATATCCAGGAGGATGCTTAGTTTTATTGGAAGCAATTATTTATGAGAAGGTAATAATGTCACTCTATAGATCCCTTATCAGACCTCACCTAGAATACTGTATATAGACCAGGGGACTGTATCTACAAAAGGATATTAACACATTAGAAACAATTATATGGGGGCCAACCAAAACAATGTATGGTCTAAAATGGTTCATGACATAAAACAATGTTTCTCAAAATCTGGTCCTAGGACTATGCTAGCCCCTTATCTGTTGCTCTTCAGGAACAAGATGGATGAGGACAGTCTAACACTTTAAACATATCACCACCTTAGCCAGAGTTAGATAAACTATTGATTATTATATTTGTAGTTAAAATGCACTATTCAAACCAGTGAAAAATAAAATAAAAATGTAGAGTGCCATATGATGTATCTCCCAATTAAAATGTTATTGGATATCAAAGGTGGTCACCATGAATATTGGAAAATAACCAGGTGGTCCACATATCACAAATGTTGAGAGCCACTGGTCTAAAAAACTAAACTTAGAAGAAAACTGTTCATTGCTTAGATAGAAACTTGGAAATATAATGGAAATATAATGAAGGTATTCATATATTTCAGAAGAAAAGAAAAAAATGCAAAAACAAGATGTCATGATTTGAAGTTAGAAGATGGAAGATTTAGGGATAACGCACAACAGTATAAGGAAAAGTGATAGGGACAAACACAGTAAAAGAATTAAAGGCTGACTATCGAAACTACTCATGTATCCTGAGGATTAATTAAGCCAAACATTTTATGTATATAGAATGGGCAGATTAGGTGGAGTTTTTGGGTTTACAATCTACAGTACAACACAGAGACCCCTCCAATTGAGTAAACAAATTGCATTCACGTTGCCATTTTGTATTTGTCACCCTCTTGTATCACACCTAAACCCTTAGATTGTAAGTTTACGAGTTTTCAATTGTGTGTCCGTGTCTTGGAAACAAGCACTATGTGCAATTGATTATATGCTCAAAAACAGGGCCCTCCATTCTTTATAAGGTGTTGAGTTTGTTTTTTGCCATGTACTAAACCCCTGTACAGCGCTACGGAATATGTTGGCACAATATAAATAAAGATAATAATAAATAATAATAATACCTGTTGTAAAGAACTGCTAGAGGCGTCTGAAGTAACTGTGTGACAAAGTGAAGGCAACATAACTTCTAGTCTTTCTCTGAACTCTGGGTCTAAGCATCCTCACAGGTAAGCAGAATGTCTAGGGCTCATGTTCTCTACAACAATATCTCCTATATGTCTTCCACACTCAAGTTAAAGATTCTTTACTCGCAACTTCTAATTCAGATCCATATCTTATGAGAACATCTCATAATGTAAGAATGTGTGCTGAGCCCCTGAATTTCAGTGGAAAGTATCTCCCAGCAACGCTACTGCAAAGCTGAATAAAAGTGTTGGGGTGCCCAGTTAGGGAGCAGTTTGTTGAGTTTTAGCTCACTTGTGCCATTACAACAGAGAAACATCCTATAGTACATAAGACTTACTCTGCCAGTATACAGACCAGACCCAGAATGCCAGGTTTCCTTTGAACAGCAGATGTATGTTTCAGTCACAATAGGCTTTCACCGGAGTGCTGCTACTGATCTCCATAAGAACATGACTGGATACCATCCCATAGGATCCACTGTTAAAGGGCCACTGTAATAATTTATTTTCTATATAATATTTTGAATAATTATACTTCATAATGGGAAAATGTTTATAAAAGTAAAAAAATAAATGCTGCATGCAAATTTCTAACTTTATATGCAATTATTCTTTAGTGCGGGCTTCCATTTTTCTTTTTACTGACCCTGCTTCTGTGTCTCAACAGGATGTAACCCTGTAAACTAATGAGCTTTACATTAGTGCTAAGGAGAGCACTGGTAGTAGTTACTGTCACATTCCTATTGTGCAGAAAGAGCTTACTTTCTGCATCCAATATGTCCTCCCACCTCTGAAAGTTGGCCATCTTAACAGCCCTACTAAATTCCCCCAACGTGTAAAACCATAGCCAGTAACGGAGCCTGCAAGACTTACGGCTATTAAATTGGCCTCTTAAAGCTATCCGCAAATGACTTGCGGGTAAAGGGTAAAAAAAAAAACTACGGGATGTCGAAATCTGAACTCTGCGGCCGCAAATCGTTTGTTCTGTCAAGCTTGTAACTGTTACATTCGCAAATCGCTATTAAATTGCTACAAATTCACTGGCGTTCAAACTCGGAACCCGCAAATGGAGCTAAAAAGTCAATGGTTACAAGAGAGGACCCGCAAGGGGGTTAAAGTCCTATCCGTTGCACTGTAAATGCAAATATACACACACTACTGTACTCATAATTAAAGGGAAAGTGATGTTAGGTATTACAATTTATAGCACAACATTCTCAAGCTCACAAATCTGCACTATAAATTCGATCCCGGCAATCAACGTGTTAATACATATAATGGAACTCGCATGGACTAGAATATCATATTTACTGATTTATTAGTATTGCATTATTTCTGGAATGCGGGTCCGATTGAAACTCATAATTGAAACCCGTAAGGCTTTTAAATATAACCTCCATTTTTCAGTGACGTAATGATGACAATCTATTTTGCCATTGGCTCTGTCTAAGCCTTTAACGGCCCATAACTCACAGCATGTTTCAATTTAATAGCTCTGTAACGCAGCCAAATTTCAAGCCCGCAGCCTTTGCAGGTGTGCCTTTGCAGGCGTGCAGGTGGGCTTTGAATTTAATGCGGCTGTAAATGTTGGGCTCAATCACATGGCTCCTGTAATAATTATTGCAAGAGAACTTTCCACAACTTCTATCCAAAAGCAAGGTCTTCACTAACTAAAAACTTCTTTAAAAAGAAATGTGCTCTGTGCTTAAATAGAGCCCTATTCAATTGGCCAAATTGCAATTATAATAAGGCTATATATTTTTCAAATCACTGAGAGATACTTCCGAATCTCTCAGTTTAATGATTAATTAGTCAAGATGTCAGAGAAAGGCAATTAATTTAACATTCATTCACATATTCTGCACAGTCCATCTGCGTAGACCAATCTTCATCTGGTACTGGCAGACAAGACAGTCAATTTGTATTTGCATGTGAGGCAGTTATTTTATAATATTCAGTATTATAAATTACAAGTTCTAAAACAGGCACTGTATATGTTCACCATTTATTTGCATGATGCCTTGCCATTAAATGTTGGTCAGGCTTGGTGAATTTCATATCCCAAAAATATTAACTATTTACAATGCCTTGCAAAAGTATTCACCCCCTTGGCATTTTTTGTGTTTTGTTGCCTCACAAACTGGAATTAACATGGATTGTTTGAGGATTTGCATCATTTAATTTACAGAACATGCCCACAACTTTGAAGATGTTTTTTTTTATTTTAAAGCAAACAACAAATAGGACAAAACAACAGAAAAAGTCAATGTGCATAACTATTCACACCCCTAAAGTCGAAACTTTGTAGAGCCACCTTGTGCAGAAATCACAGCTCCGAGTCACTTTGGATAACTCTCTATGAGCTTGCCACATCTTACCACTGGGATTTTTGCACATTACTCCTTGCAACACTGCTCTAGCTCCTTAAAGTTGGATGGTTTGCGATTGTGAACAGCAATCTTTAAATATCCCCACAGCATGATGCTGCCACCATCATGTTTCACTGTGGGGATGGTGTTCTTTGGGTGATGTGATGTGTTGGGTTAGCGCCAGACATAGCGTTTTCTTTGATAGACGAAAAGTTAAATTTTAGTCTCATCAGACCAGAGCGCCTTCCTCCATACATTTTGGGAGTCGCCCACAAGCCTTTTCGCAAACTCAAAATGTGCCATTTTGTTTTTTGCTGAAAGTAATGGCTTTCTTCTGGACACTCTGCCATAAAGCCCAACTCTATGGAGAATGCGGCTTATTGTCGTCCTATGTACAGATACTCCAGTCTCTGCTGTGGAATTCTGCAGCTCCTCCAGGGTTACCTTTGGTCTCTGTGCTGCCTCTCTGATTAATGCCCTCCTTGCCCAGTTTGTGAGTTTTGTTGGGCGGCCATCTCCTGGCAGGTTTGCTGTTGTGCCATGTTCTTTCCCTTTGGTTATGATAGATTTGATGGTGCTCCTGGGGATCATCAAATATTTGAATATTTTTTTATAACCTCACCCTGACTTGTACTTCTCAACAACATTGTCCCTCACTTGTTTGAAGAGTTCCTTGGTCTTCATGGCAATGTTTGGTTAGTGGTGCCTTTTACTTAGGTGTTGCAGCCTCTGGGGCCTTTTAAAAAAGGTGTGTATATGTAATGACAGATCAGGTGACACTTAGATTGCACACAGGTGGACATCATTTCACTAATTATGTGACTTCTGAAGGTAGTTGATTGCACCAGAGCTTTTTATGGACTTCATAACAAAGGGGGTGAATATATACGCACATGCCAATTTTTTGTTCTCTATTTCTAAAAAACAGTTTTATGTATATATTTTTCTCATTTCACTTCACCAACTTAGAATATTGTGTTCTGATCCATCATATTAAAATTCAGATTAACAAAACATTGAACTTAAGGCTGTAATGTAACAAAATAGGTAAAAAGTCAAGGGGGTGAATACTTTTGCAAGGCACTGTACTTCCACAACCTATACAATATGTTGGCATCTTTGTTTATTTCAGCATAATTATATTGGATACTAATACATGATATAATCACACCAATATCAAATGGGGAAACTACATATTATGAGAAATGAACCACTGAGATTTACTAACATATTCTCTTTTTGGGTCAACACCATGGCATCATGAAACTGTTATTATTCCATCTCAGCCATTGCCCTTTATCTAGTATGCAAATCATTGTTTTACTGGAGGTCTTTCCTTGTCTCCATCTAGTGCTTTTTACATTGTTTTTCAGAATGCTGCTTCAAGGTCTTGCTTTTATTTTTGTAAACACGATTAAATGTAATTGTGAATGTGATCTCTTCTGAAGAACACCAAAGAGGAAAAATGTTTTGATTTGCCCAATGATTGAATAAGAACAATGAGGGCAAGGGAATGAGCAGGAAAAACTGCCATCATAATTGTGAT
Organism: Discoglossus pictus; assembly: GCA_027410445.1. Taxonomy (NCBI): domain Eukaryota; kingdom Metazoa; phylum Chordata; class Amphibia; order Anura; family Alytidae; genus Discoglossus; species Discoglossus pictus. The sequence goes on along the minus strand of CM050165.1, from coordinate 133,762,434 downwards.
GATCTCTCTCTAAACCAATTATTTCACCTCTGTTGAAGTTTGTGTTTTCTGTTTGTCATCCGGTCAATATTTCTTTATCTTGTATTGCTTTTTTCTATTTATTCTTTGATTTCTCCCCCTCACCTGCAAACCTTGTACAATCTTTGCTTCCTGTCAACATTACCTTGTTTTGCATGCTCTACTTATATTAGACATTCTACAAGGGTTTCTGCCTAGGTTCGTGAAGCCCAGGCCTAGGGCAGCACATTTTTAAAGGGCAGCAGGCAGCCTAAGGATGCTGAGCATTACATTGAAATATATTTGTATATTCACAGAATATTTAGCTGCAGTGATATTTCTGTCTGTAAGTGTTTTGACACTTTCTGATATATCATATATCACATATATAGTTCTCAGCAATACAGGTTGTTGCTAACGCTTGCAGGCTCGCATAGCGAGCCCGCCGCAACTGCTGGCAAGGAGCGGCAAAGGCGCTCCTTGCGCTGGTGGAGATGTGCGCCTTAGACGCTCATCCCTACGACCCCCTACGATTTTCGGACCGCAAATTTGCGAAGGTGGAGGCTCCCACGTCGGCTGCAATGAGCCAAAGGCTCATTCGCATTTGCGGAGGTGGAGGCTCGACGGCGCCTCACAACCGGTTAAAAACGACCACACAAGCGGTACTAAACAAACACGCAATGACTAACTACGGACTTACACAAAAAAATACGAGCCGCGGGACTTAGAAAATAAAAAATTGCGGACTTACACAAATAAAATTACGACCCGCAGGACTTGGAAAAAATCCATTACGGACTCGCAAAAATACGACCTTAACGGACAACCCGCGCACAGCGGCAAACATTAAAAAACACAAAAATACACACAAAAATGTAATAAAAACCTTACCCACAGCAAGGGGGACACCCAGGACCTCTGCAACACAGGTTAAACCTCAATTTCAGTCAAATTTACAAAGTTTACACACTGGAAAATCCCCTAAGTGAGAGAAAAAATGCCTGACGAAAAAAAAAACGAAAATGAGGCTACACGACCCCTAAACCAGCAAAATACCGCAAAGCAAATACGGCTTTTACAAAAACCTGAACGACCTACAACATACACGATTAGCAAGGACGCTAAATCATACAAACCCGCGTACAACATACACATTCGCCGCCATTTTACAACACTAACTTACAGAATGCGGAAGTACCCATCTACACTAACGGCTTCCCCTCGCGCACGCAGCCTATTTACACTACACACTGCACACATTGCTGACACTTACACCTCAACTCAACAACACTGAAAATCGACATTATATGCTGCAGGAACAGCAAAACAGATTGTTAGCTCTTCAGCTCATTCCTTGCTGCATATATTAATTAGAAAGAGGTAAAGTGTATTAATTAGCATACAAAAAATATATATACACAAAACAAAAAAAATTAACACCACACTATCGCAAACAATCACAAACACCTTCACTGCGCAAACCCACAAGGAGCGCCAACGGTGATCATAGGACACAAATTACACCAGGGAGAGCCTTGCAATAAGCGACAAAACGAGATCACTGTGGACCTTACAATAAGCGCCTATGTTAACAACAAATACACCAATCCAGAGGCTCGCAATGAGCCAAAGGCGCTCAGCACCAGCTTCGCAATGAGCACTCAAGGATCTCAAACCACCAAAACACTTACAGTCTTATTAAATTGCGATTCGGCCAATTGAATAGGGCTCTATATAAGCACAGAGCATATTTTTTTTACAGAAGTTTTTAGTTGGTGAACTTCTATCCAAAAGCAAGGTCTTCACTAACTAAAAACTTCTGTAAAAAAAATATACTCTGTGCTTATATAGAGCCCTTTTAAATTTGCCGATTCGCAATTTAATAAGGCTGTTAGTGTTTTGGTTGTCTGAGATCCTTCGGCGTTCATTGCGAGCCTCGCCTTTGGCGGTCATGGCGAGCCTCTCGGTTGGTGTATTTTTTGTTATCAGAAACGCTTTTGCACTCATTGTAAGGTCAGCGCTGATCTACTTTTTGTGCTTACTGCAATTGTCTCTCCTGGTGTAGTTTGTGTCCTATGAGCACCGTTGGCGCTTTACCTATTTGTAATTAATATATGCAGCAAGCAATGTGCTGAAGAGCTGACAATCTTTTTTGATGTCCCTGCAGCATACAATGTAGGTTTGCACTGTTGTTGTACTGAGGTGCAAGTGTCAGCACTGTGTGCAGTGTGCAGTGTAAATAGGCTCGTATTTTTGCGAGTTCGTAATTTTTTTTTTCTAAGTCCCGCTGCTCGTATTTCTTTTGTGTAAGTACGTAATTTTTTTATTTCAAAGTCCCTCTTCTGTGGCTGTTTGTAACCGCTTGTGAGGCGCAGTAGAGCTTCCACCACCGCAAATGCGGCCCCTCGCGATATGGGGGTGCACAAATGTGAATGGCTACGTCAACATAACATCTAAATACTCCCATGCACTCATCTATTGCTCCTTAAGAACCTCTGTTTAATGGATGAAATATACGTTTGTAACATTTGAGGGATCTAGCTCATTTGAACAGCGCACGCTGCGAGCGCGCTTCGCGTTCGCGCCCCCGACTGCGCGTATCACAGCGGCATCTAGTGGTCGGAATATACAGTGCAGGGAACCGAGGAAGTGTGACTGCAGGGAGCTGAGGGACTGTGACATGTGAGTGGGGACAGGAGGGTGTGTATGAATAGAGGATTGTAGAGTACGTATGGCAGGAGAGTGAGTGTAACTGGTGCAGTGAATGTGGATATGGGAGGGTGATGGGAGGGAACAGGAGAAATGGGGGAAGACAGTTATATGACCGTGGAGAGGAGTATGAGAGGAACTAGGGACTGTGTCTGGAGAGTGTAGGTGTGTGTGACAGGTGGAAATGGGGGTCTGTATGAAAGTGACAGTTGGAATGGGGTGACTGCATGACATGCATGGTGTGACAAGTGGAATGGGGATGTGTTGATGGAGACAATGTGACAGTAGGACAGTAGGTTGGGGATGTAGAAAGGGAGCTGGGGGATGAGGGGGGTTGGGTGGCCCTGTGGGGTGGGGGTGTATGAGATCATAATGGGGGGGGGTGAGGGGGGATTGGGTGGCCCTGGGGGGTGGGGGTGTAGGAGATCATAATGGGGGTGCGGGGGGAGGGGGGTTGGGAGGGCTCTACAATCCTCTATTCATACACACCCTCCTGTCCCCACTCACATGTCACAGTCCCTCAGCTCCCTGCAGTCACACTCCCTCGGTTCCCTGCAGTTTTTATTCCGACCACTAGATGCCGCTGTGACGCGCTCGATCGGGCATATGTTATGTTCAATTGTCTGTGCTGTCTCTCTCTGGGCTTTCTCTCTGTGTGCTGTCTCTGTGTTCCCTCTCACTCTCTCTGTGTGCCATCTCACTCTCTCTGTGCGCCCTCTGTCTCTCGGTACGATGTCTTCTTCTCTCTCTCTGTGTGCTCTCTATCAGTGCATCCTCTCTCTCTATGTGCGCTCTCTCTCTCTGTGCACATTCTCTTAGTGCGCCCTTTCTCTCTATGTGCGCTCTCTCTCTCTGCACCCTCTCTTAGTGCGCCCTTTCTCTCTATGTGCACTGTCTCTCTCTGCGCCCTCTGTCTCTCTATGCAATGTCTTCTCTCTCTCTGTGCTCTCTATCAGTGTGTCCTTGCTCTCTATGTGCGCTGTCTCTCTCTCTCTCTGTGCGCCCTCTCTCTCAGAGGATTCTCTGTTGTACTGGATACTTTGGGATATTGATAGAGCACTGTGTAATGAGTTGTCTTGTATAATCACAAACTTGAAATGACATTGGAACCCAGAATTTCATACATCACAGATGAGTCATAATTGATGACATCACAAAGCGCACTCCCTATATATGTAGCTGTATTGGTACAGTAATGCCATTCATGACAGGAAGTGCGATAACTGAGCAACCCAACATGTGTGTCCCATGAATTTGAGCTCCAGGAGGAACTTGCAATTTGTACATGAAGACTGAGAATCAGGTGGATTGTACGGATCGACAAAGGATTTATATTGGGGTATCTCCTGATGAACCACAATCAGACCATTTTTGCTGGAATGCTGTGTAAACTTTGCATATAACCCACAGACCTCTAGAGGTGATTAGTATTTAATGTTAAATCAAAATGCATCAATCTTAACTCTTTTAAATATATGTAAATATATATTATTGTTTAATGTAATCTGGTTTAAGCTGACTGCAGCTATACCAATATATATATATATAAGTTATTGTGGAAATGTTTTTTTATATAAAAATAGGATGTGTCTATAGGCAGTGGTTGGAGGTTAGGGAATAGATTTAACATTATTATAATTTTACCATTTTTATAATTTTACCATTTAGTACTGTACTAGAAAGTAAGATTGCTTGTATTGTATTTTATTTTGCTTTAATGATGACAGACATTTTGTCTTTCTATGTAAATGGACTAGAAACGTAGGAGGAGTGGGAGCAATAGTGGACAAATATAAGATCTGTATTCACTTATGTTAAAATGTATTCAAATAGTCCCTTGACAACAGATCTCAATGGCAAAGTAAGGTCCCACAGCATAACCCTCGCTCTTTAGCTACATGCAGATTAGCAGTCCAAGATGGAACCCCACATGATACAAACAGAGAATCTAAATATAAGATTTTCTCTGAAATTCTTTTATGTTCCTGTCTTTCATTCCTGCTAATAGTGTTATTTTGTTACATACTTTATACAGTGGACCCCTGGTACTCGTCATTAATTGGTTCCAGAAGGCGAAAACAACAAGTACCAAAATACCATAAGGCGTAGTGTAAATTGATATTAGCAAGCACGAGTAGCAAGTTTGACAAGTTTGGAGGTAGATGAGTACATTGTATTTATTTGTTTGATTTTCTAAGAATATTTTGCCCATTATCAAGTTCACTTCATCTAGAGAGCATACTATAAACTTTGAACATCAGTGACCAATTTAATCAAGAGTGTCCAATTATTTTACATGAGGGGCTAAATTGCATTTTTTTTTACACAAAATGCTAGTATGGTATTTCATTAATAATATTGAGACAAATACATATAATTATATATATCAAAAATAGGCAAATATGTTAGTATTACTCAGTACCATATTTAAAGTACAGTGGATATAAAAAGTCTACACACCCCTGTTAAAATGTCAGGTTTCTGTGCTGTAAAAAAATTAAAATAAATAAATAATAATAAATAAATAATTTCAGAACTTTTTCCACCTTTAATGTGACCTATAAACTGTACAAATCAATTGAAAAACAAACTGAAATCTTTTAGGTGGAGGGAAGAAAAAAATAAATAAAAATAATGTGGTTGCATAAGTCTGCACACCCTCTTATAACTGGGGATGTAGCTGTGTTCAGAATTAAGCAATCACATTCCAAATCGTGTTAAATAGGAGTCAGCGTACACCTGCCATCATTTAAAGTGCCTCTGATTAACTCCAAATAAAGTTCAGCTGCTCTAGTTGGTCTTTCCTAAAAATGTCTTAGTCGCATCCCACAGCAAAAGCCATGGTCCACAGAGAGCTTCCAAAGCATCAGAGGGATCTTATTGTTAAAAGGTATCAGTCAGGAGAAGGGTACAAAATAATTTCCAAGGCATTGGATATACCATGGAACACAGTGAAGACAATATGAAGAAAATATGGCACAACAGTGACATTACCAAGAACTGGAGCTCCCTCCAAAATTGATGAAAAGACGAGAAGAAAACTGGTCTGGGAGGCTACCATGAGGCCTACAGCAACATTAAAGGAGCTGCAGGAATATCTGGCAAGTACTGGCTGTGTGGTACATGTGACAACAATCTCCCGTATTCTTCATATGTCTGGGATATGGGGTAGAGTGGCAAGACGAAAGCCTTTTCTTACGAAGAAAAACATCCAAGCCAGGCTACATTTTGCAAAAACACATCTGAAGTCTCCCAAAAGCATGTGGGGAAAGGTGATATGGTCTGATGAAACCAAGGTTGAACTTTTTGGCCATCATTCCAAAATATATGTTTGGCGCAAAAACAACACTGCACATCACCAAAAGAACACCATACCCACAGTGAAGCATGGTGGTGGCAGCATCATGCTTTGGGGCTGTTTTTCTTCAGGTGGAACTGGGGCCTTAGTTAAGATAGAGGGAATTATGAAAGAGGAACTTCATCTTTCAGCATGACAACGACCCAAAGCATACATCCAAATCAACAAAGGAATGGCTTCACCAGAAGAAGATTTAAGTTTTGGAATGGCCCAGCCAGAGCCCAGACCTGAATCCGATTGAAAATCTGTGGGGTGATCTGAAGAGGGCTGTGCGAAGGAGATGCCGTCGCAATCTGACAGTCAAAATGTGCCATGCTGATAGACTCATACCCAAAAAGACTGAGTGCTGTAATAAAATCAAAAGGTGCTTCAACTAAGTATTAGTTTAAGGGTGTGCATACTTATGCAACCATATTTTATTTTCAGATTTTTTCTTCCTTCTACCTAAAAGATTTCCGTTTGTTTTTCAATTGAGTTGTACAGTTTATAGGTCACATTAAAGGTGGAAAAAGTTCTGAAATGAGTTATCTTTGTCTCATTTTTTTACAGCAGAGAAACCTGACATTTTAACATGGGGTGTGTAGACTTTTTATATCCACTGTATTAGTAAAATATACAATGTTGGTGCCTGGTCCCTGGAAGAATCCATGATATGTAGGTGGAAGTCGTGAGTGAGAGAGGGGTGTTTACATTTCTGGACAGCTGTAGTTGTAATTTCCTGAAGCAAGGAGTCTGTTTCTGGGCCAGTGAGGGTGAAAGGGTGTGGTGTCAAGTTTAATTGTATCCAGATATCTTAACAAAGGATCGCTGTTTCATACTGTATATAATATTCTTAGTTTGGTACATACTTGGCAAACAAGTGCCATTTGTCTTGAACTACAGTGGTCCATTGCTTTAGTTAGATGTGTGATACTGCTTTGCTTGCACTGGTGCCAATTTCTATTCTCCTAATCTGATGCATTAGTTTTGTCACTTTTCAGTGAGCAGAAAACTCAAGTAAGTGCCATATTTATGTATTATGTTGTCTTAGGTCCATTCAGATTTGTGTGACCCTACAATCCAGCTACAATTACTGCTATTCATTTCCCCTTGCTACGTTACTGGAAGGCAAATAACTATTTTCCCCTCCAACGTGGCGCAAATCGACGGCACTGAATCGTCAGCGAGGCCATTGCTATGTTCTGCGCGGGCACTCCCCAGGGCCTCGGGAGCGCCTCTCATAGCTCAAGGAATCTTCTGTCGGCGCACCTCATGCGCTAAAATCGGAAGCGCCATTTGGCGTCCGCCGGCCAAACTGCAGCTGTCATATTTTGCGATGGTGAAGAGGGAAAGAACCAAGAAGAGGCTGCAGTGCTGAATTCTTTAACAAACTGCAATTAAAATTTTGATTCATTTGTGATTCATTTTTCCTAATCACAACTGAAATCAATTAAAAAAGGCCCACCCCTATTATAATATAATAATATATAAAATATATATATGGAGATGTTGCAATTTGTTTTGCACCGGTGTGTATTTTAAGAGCTTTATTTGTGGCTGTACACAATTATAATGAAAAGGCTTATATGATTTATCCAAAGTGCACAATTAGTGTAGACTTAAAGAACTAAGCAGTGCTCTATTTATACTATTAAATGTAATGTAAACTACTGGTCTTAAATTTTAAAAAATACAGCCTTAAGTTAGTTATTAAATGCAGTTCAGATGTGCAGTGATATAACATTGCATTGTTATAATTGACTACTTTTATAATGGGAGGTAAATAGGACACTGATAAGTTTCCCATTCTTTTTATATAATTGCTTGCATTCCAGAGTGCAAGTCCTATCAAGGACACTGAATGGGAATTATCAGTGTCCTAGGTCCCCTCTCAAGTCACAAATAAGGTGTCTCACATACTAAGGGAAACTGCATATAATAGTTAAAGGATTCATGCATTGCAATATTTATAGTTGTTTTTTTTTAAAAACAACTTGATAAGGGTTAAATGTTTTTACAGGATATAATAAACTAGTAACTTCCCCCCCCCCTCCCTCCCCTGTGTCTCTTCCCCCCTCTCCCTCCTCTGGGTCTCTTCTCCCCCTCTCCCTTCCCAGTGTCTCTCTCCCACTCCCTCCCCTGTGTCTCTTCTCCCTGGGTCTCCTTCCACCCTCTCCCTCCCATTTGTCTCCTTTTCCCTCTCTCTCCCCTGTGTCTCTCTCCCCCTGTTTCTCCTTACCTCCTCTCACTCCCCTGTGTCTCCTTTCCCACTCTCCATCCCCTGTGTCTCCTTCTCCCCTCTCCTGTGCCTCCTTTCCCCCTCTTCCTCTCTTTCCCGTGTCTCCTTACCCCCTCTCCTGTGTCTTTCCTCCCCTCCCCTGTGTCTCTTTCCCCCCTGTGTCTCCTTACCCCCTCTCCCTCCCCTGTGTTTCCTCCCCCCTGTGTCTCTTTCCCCCCTGTCCCTCCCATGTGTCTCCTTTACCCCTCTCCCCCCCCCCCTCTGTGTTCCCTTACCCCCTCTCCCTCAAGCATCCGCGTCTCCTACTTTCAATGCACAGTGCTCATGGGCGGCACCGCAGCGCATTGCACATGTGCGGCTCACGCCGCGCATTGGCATGCGCAACTCGCATTTTGCGAGTTATAGTTGTGGTAATTGCGAGCGTTACCAACAAACTCGCAATTACCACAACTATAATTACAACTTTTAATTATTAACTATTATATTCAGTTTAGCTTTAATAGTGGCAGGAATGTTGTCTTCTTTTCTAAAAGGATTAGAAAATATCAGAAATATCTGTATTTAGTTTTGTTAAAATTAATTATATGGAATAACCCTCCCACTCAAACTACAAACAGTCTAGCAGTCTACTATGGATCTACCCATGATACAATCAGTCATCTGATCATAAGATTGTCTTTAAAATGCTTTTATGTTCCCGTCATACATACCTGTTAATGTTATTTTATCACATGCTTCACAAATGTGTGTATTTACCAAACTAGTGCTTTATTATATTTATTACTATGTGTTTTGTCACTTTTCAAGTTTATTTCTTCAGAATTATATGCATGAAATATATGATGGTGTGCCGTCATGTTATATTAATGTTCATTTTCTGCCCTTTTTAAGTTATTTTTGTTTATGCGACTCTTGCAGTATGAACTGGCGTGACCTCTCTCCTGCAGTTTATACGTGACACACATTTGAATACCTTTTGTCTTTGCTTTTCTGCTGTTGATTGTCTGGCCAGTTGATATTAATGTAATCATGTGTTCAGATGCAAATTACGACTAATTGTGAAGCAAAGTGCTGAATCTCAAACAAACGAATAGCTCTTAGATTTTTTCACCTAGGAAAATTAACATAATTAATTAAACTCATAGGGCCTCATTCTATTATCGGCCGTAAAACGGCCGCAAAGCTGCGATTCCTTGCAGCCGTCTTACGGCCCCGTGTACAGCTACCTTTACCTTGCAATTCAAATAGACGGCGCCGCAAGGATATCCCCCTTACGGCCGGCCGCATATCATGCAACCGGCCGCAAGGTCTGAAAACTTTAAATGCAAATATAAATTCAAGATGGCACTGTAAAGCTCTGTAAATGCTAGGGATCATAATGGGGGACATGAGGATTAATAGCAACCCCCTCTCAAGCTTGCACATCAGCCCAAATCCGATATTTCATTAACGGTTTATTTTCCGTCCCGCAGCCTGGGGGGGTCTGAGGTGCTCCAAGCCCTCTGGACTTTATCCATGGATATTTGACATGAATTAAAATAAAAATTATTTTCGGATTTGAGTGTAGGGGAATGTTGTACTATGAATGCTAACACCCCCAATCACTTTATCGTCTCATCAGAGTGCAGGATGGCTTTATTATGTGCCTAATTGTGTGCCTGCGGGACCTTTTTGGTGTAAGTAAGCTGCGGCTCGGTTTTAGCCTTGCCGAGAGGGTTCCCGTAGCAATTGAATAGCAACCGGGGCTTTCTTGCAGCCGGAAATCTTGCGGCCGTTTAAGATCAAAGGCTTTCCTGCGGTGCGTGCGCCCGCAACGGATAACAAGGAGACGGCCGGAAGGGAATAGAATAGGCAAATAGCCTGCGGCCGGTCCTTGCGGCTCCGCATCTGCTACGGACGATAATAGAATGAGGCCCATAGAGTCTGGCATATGTGGCTCTATTTGTCTATACATGGCCACTGGAGGAAGGATGGGTTTTTATCCCGTCCAGTGATATAGTAATACAGGAGTATTGAGTGAGTGTCTCATTCAACACCCTTACTTTGAGGGTGTGAATTCATTTATTGTGTTTTTTAATGATCACTGTAGATTAGCAAAAACTTCACGTTTGTGAAGTATACATTAGTGCTATGTATGTCTGTTCTAAAAGCATATTTCTGATTCTGCCTATACATGGAAGTTACCATGATAATCATACTACAGTACCTTCTCACGGCACAACTTTGCAGTTACCAAGCAGGGCAAGCAAGGGTTATAAGTATATTTGCAAGCTGCCTCTTCCAAGCCTATGGGAAGGAAGGGGACATGCCCTTTGCTGATATCTTCTCTGAATTCATAAATGTGTTAACATCCCCTCTCCCTCAATTCTTGAACAGATAATATAAATTAGATCATTCCCACACAAGCAAGCAGGAAGTATGTTAAAATTATCTTTTTTTTTTTATTATTATGCTGATAACATCTAAAAATTTGTCTAACGTTTAAAGTCTGAGCCGAGACACGCAGTGAGTGCATTGACTGTTAGCAGTTTTCCCCTGAACTCAGGAATGCACTCAAAAGTTAAACCCATAACTGACATGTTTAGGTGATTCTCTATCACCCTTTTGTATCACACCCAAACCCTTTAGTTTGCACGTTTGCGAGTTTTCAATCATATGTCGGTGCTTTGGAAACAAGCACTACGTATATTTGATTTTAAGCTCAAAACAGGGCCCTATATTCCTTGTAATGTGTTAATTTTGTTTTTGCCATGTACTTAGCCCCTGTATAGCGCTACAGAATATGTTGGTGCATTACAAATAAAGATAATAATAATAATAATTCCATCATTCTATACTCTGCACAGATTGATTTGTTGAGGGTTAACTGTTTGTTTTTTTCTTTTGCTCTCTGAAGCTACATTTCTGGGTGTGGGCATGTCAGTGACTCACGTAAACACAGACTTTACTTGAATTCTCAGTGAAAAATGTATGTATTTCAAAAATGTAAAAAGTATTTCAACATGCTTTTAGGAGATCCTTACTGTGATGTTTTCCAAATTGTGCTGAATTAAGTGACCTTTTAATTTGTCACAACATTTACAAATATAAGCAGATTTTTTCCAGTTTTTAGTATTTTTTTTTACTTTTACAACTTTTTAAAATCTGGATCTTCATTAAATAAAAAATAAAAACAATGATAAGACACATTTTATTTTTATAAACAAATTCTAGTAACATAATTAATAGGATGTTTTTTCACTTTCATATTTTATTAGAGGAAATCACGTCACAACATTAAAACACATCCAAAAATGATAGCAGTCAAAAAAGACAACAGAAATTAGTCAAACATCATATAGACATACAACTGCATAGTAAGATGAATATCAAGGAAGGAAACAAGATGTGTCCCCTCAATTATTTTTCATTTTATTTTAGTTACAAATAAACCTAGCTTTGTGAACTTCAAAAATAAAATAGTAAATAGTACTAAGGCACACCCAAAACAAAAAAAGGAGGGACAAGGGGGGGAAACAAAACAAAAAAAACATTTCCATCTTTCTCCCCTCTTCTCCACCCTTCTCCTTCCCTTGCACACACTCCCTATATATATATATATATATATATATATATATATATATATATATATATATATATATAGCACTTACGTCCGGACTGTCCCATGGACCCTGGCCAGCACCAGGAACACCACTTCACCTTTTATTATTGTGAGCTCCCAAAAGGTCCCCACGCTCTACAAGAGAGATGGACTGTTGAGTTGTAGCCAGCCAAGGTTCCCATATTTTGTAAAATATTGACATGGAATCCTCAAAAAGATGTGTAAGTCTATCATTTAGTATGAGATTCAGTTTGTTTTTGACCACTGAAATATTTAGTACTTTCCACTGTCTAACAATATGGCTCTTAGTTGCTAGTTGCTTAGAATCTTTGTAGAAGGTGCTTTTTCCCAAAGCACCATACAAGATAGGAAACTCCCTACTTACAATCTAAAGGGGATGAAAGAGGCAGAATCCTGGGGAAAAAGATAAGAAATAGCAGGATCAGGAAGGAGGTGAAAGCTTGCTTAGGAGGGAAGGTGTAAAAACTTGGAAAGGTTTTTTCATTTACTGGTAGAGGAAATGTCATTTGAGGTGACTGGCTCTAGTATGTATTATGTTATCTGCCCCTAGTGGTCAGATAATATAGCCTGCACGTGGGAAAGTTAGGGGTTACCTTTACAGAGTGGTGGAGGATACATTTTGACATAAAGGGGCAGAATACAAACACACAGATTCAGGACAAAGTTAGCATCCCTGGGGGCTGAGCATGGCAGATGAGAGGAGGAAATTAGTGAGTGGTCAGGGTTGGAAGATATATCTCCAGGGGCCAGCAAAATAAGCAGGGAGAGGAGATGAAATGCTTATGAGCTTTAGAACATGAATTAAATAATGCCTGGAGAAAGGAAAGGAGCTTTTGGGAGAAGAGCAGAGGGGAGGAAAGCAGGGAAGGATAGATGTAAATAGTGTTGGAGACATAACGTGGAGAGAGTGAGGAGGCTAGTCTGTGAATGATCCTTTGTCTGCGCATCCTACGAAACACAACTTACTCACCAAGGCTTTCCATGAATTAACTTTATCTGTGGTAATGTATACCTGGTGAAGTACCTTGAGAGAAGTCTCTAGAATGCAATAGTTAAGTGAACCATTTGAGAGGTTAGACCATGGCTCAAGCCAAGTGTCCATGTCTCACATCTACGAGAGAGCCTTCTCCCATATATTTAGATTTGTTTCCTTCAGGGATTTTATTAAAGGAATCATACAGTATACCAATTATGCATTATGTCAAGGGAGCTCTCCTGCAAATATGTGAGAACCAATTATCTTGTGGCTGTTCCAACCTTTGTGTAATATGTGTTATAAAGTGTTTAATTAATAGGGTATGTTTTCATAAACACTGTGGGCCTCATTCTATTATCGGCCGTAGGAGATGCGGGGCCGCAAGGACCGGCCACAGGCTATTTGCCTATTCTATTCCCTTGCGGCCGGCGCCCTGTTATCCCTTGCGGCCGAACGGGCAGCAGGAAAGCCTTTGATCTTAAACGGCCGCAAGAGTTCCGGCCGCAAGAAAGCCCCGGTTGCTATCCAATTGCTCCGGGAACCCTCTCTGCAAGGCTAAAACCGAGCCGCAGCTTACTTGCACCAAAACGGTCCCGCAAGCACACAATTAGGCACATAATAAAGCCAAAATAAAGCCATCCTGCACTCTGATGAGACGATAAAGTGATTGGGGGTGTTAGCATTCATAGCACAACATTCCCCTACACTCAAATCCGAAAATATTTTTTATTTTAATTCATGTCAAATATCCGTGGACAAAGTCCCGAGGGCTTGGAGCACCTCAGACCCGCCCAGGCTGCGGGACGGAGAATAAACCGTTAATGACGGATTTGGGCTGATGTGCAAGCTTGCGAGGGGGTTGCTATTAATCCTCGTGTCCCCCATTATGATCCCTAGCATTTACAGAGCTTTACAGTGCCATCTTGAATTTATATTTGCATTTAAAGTTTTCAGACCTTGCGGCCGGTTGCATGATATGCGGCCGGCCGTAAGGGGGATATCCTTGCGGCGCCGTCTATTTGAATTGCAAGGTAAAGGTAGCTCTACACGGGGCCGTAAGACGGCCGCAAGGAATCGCAGCTTTGCGGCAGTTTTACGGACGATTATAGAATGAGGCCCTGTGTATGTTTCTCCCCTTTTTAGGCATTTATATGGAAATAATTACCTGAGAAGAACTAAACCCAGTTATAAACACTTATTTTTTTAATAAGATGTCCTTTATATATTCAAAGTCCAGGATGCTTAAGAGGGAGATCACCTAGCAATGTACACTAACAAATTAAAGAACCACTTTAATGTTCATATAATAGTGTTTTTTTTATTTGTTTATTTAGCAACTGATAAAAATAAAATCATTATATATTGACAATACAGTCAGTGCAGCTTTTAAAACTTACATATTAACAGCCTTATTAAATTGCGATTCGGCCAATTGAATAGGGCTCTATATAAGCACAGAGCATATTTTCTTTACAGAAGTTTTTAGTTAGTGAAGACCTTGCTTTTCGATAAAAGTTCACTAACTAAAAACTTCTGTAAAAAAATATGCTCTGTGCTTATATAGAGCCCTATTCAATTGGTCAAATCGCAACTGAATGAGGCCCAGAGTAGCTTAACTTTCTGTTGCACTGCTAACGTTGAGCCACATTCAATTCCAAGCCCGCAACTCCATCGCAGATGGCCGAATGTCTGCGGGTGTGTTGCGGGCTCCCGTTCATCTCCGATTGCGATGCTATTTAATTGCTCAAGCCCATAAGTTACTGTCCCAAAGCTGAAACAGTAAACCATGCACTGGTTCGTAGCAGTTCAGGGCAGGAACATGATCAATTAAGCAAGCCTGTAACCTCCCATTTCGAATCAGCCAATAGAAAATTAGACTTCGGGGGTCCGATATGCGATCAGACTCACAGACCCGCAAAATAAAGAATTATGAAAATGAATGCCAATACTATTCTGGTCCATATGGGTGTCCTGATATGTATTAACTCATTGATACCCGAGATTGATTTAACCCTGAAATGAAACATAAAAATAAATGTTATTTCCTGCTGATTTGCGAGCTTGAGACTGTTGTGCAATTAATTCTAATGTCTGTCATCACTTTCCCCGTTATTTACAGTGCAGAATTGATTTTTTATTTGCATTTACAGTGCCACTACTTGTCTGATAAGCACTGTACCCCATTAAAGCAGACGGACAAAGTAACAGACAATGTACAGATGCTGACAAATGAGCAAAGACTAATGAGGGCAAACACATGCTTGTCCTTGACATGATATAAGGTCTCTCTATTAGGAGCTACCAAAAGACCCCTCAAAGGTGGCATGACTTTCTGGTGCACAGCCAATACGCGCCAACGCATGCACAGGGGAGGAGGCTGGGGTACAGGGCCAGGGGTACTGAGGAGAGAGCAGGGTGCTGAGGGATGAAAACGAGATGCGGGGGAGAGGGCTGACCAAAGCTTAGTTACAGGGAGAGTGAGAGAGCAGATGTCAGGAGCGCTATTTTCAGTGTGCATGCGTCGGCGCGTACTGGCCATGCGCCAGAAAGTCAGGAATGCCCCCTTCAAGAGATGAGTACATGTCAGGAGCTGAATTGCTGGGAACAGGGTAGACAGTACGGCAAATGAAAGGAATGCTGGCTCTTCAAAGCTACTTAATTTTGAAGCAAAGTGTGATGTGAACTCAAATCATGATCTTCTATTTCAAAGCAACTATGGATTATGAAAACAATATCCAGATCTGAAACATGCTGAAAACAGCTATGGATCATAGAAAAAAGACCTAGATCTGGAACTTACTGAAAGCAACTATTAATTATGGAAAACAATAGCCAGATCTGAAACATGCTGAAAACAGCTATGGATCATGGAAAAAAGATCCAGATCTGAAACTTACTGAAATAACTATCGATTATGGAAAACAATAGCCAGATCTGAATTTTGTTGTAAGCAGCTATGGATTTTGGAAAACAATATCCCGATCTGAATCTTGCTGAAAGCAGCTATGGATTATGTAAAAAAAAATCCTGGTTTGGAACTTGCGGCAATCAACTATGGATTGTGGGAAAAACTTGCTGCAAGCAGCTATGGATTATGGAAAACAATATTCAGATCTGAAACTTGCTGAAAACTAATATGGATTATGGAGGGGAAAAAAAGATCAAGATCAGAAACTTCTGTAGTACACCATGCTGATTCATGGTAGAGATACTGGAGTGGGTTGACAGTTTCTTTTTCAGTGGGCCAGAGCATAAAGCTCCTGGTATTCCTAGGTGGTCTCCCATCCAAGTACTGACCAGGGCCAATCCTGCATGGCTTCAGGTCGGTGTGACCTCTTGGTTCCCTGACTGGAATCAAACCCAGGTTGCAGCAGTGAAAGCACCGAATCCTAACCACTGGACCACCGGGGAACCCGCAAACTAAAGCTAAAGGGAATCTAAAACAGTTCAGTGAGAATTTTGCCTATTCTAACGGGAGGGGGTAATTCAGGTTCAAGTATAAAGCTAGGTCATCCTCAAACTAAAGCCACCTAGTTTTGAGATGTCTGCCCCCCCCCCCCCCCCCTTTAAGCAAGTCCAAAATGTTAGTTTTGGTAATGAATGCTTCTGTAAAATGAAATTTTCTTTCTATTTTAAGCTTTTTGTGCCATTATTTTTTGTAACGAGAGGCTAAGTCTCAGTTGCTAAGCAACTGTCATAGCTTAAGGGCTTTTAAATTCACTACAAAAATACTTTAAATCTAAGAATATTTGGGTTTACATTTAATATGTATCGAGATCATGATAAAAAAAATATTCCATGGATCTACAGTGATATTTTCAGTGAGAAAATAAATGCACAATCTTATTTTTAAATATTAAATATATGGAAAACACAAAGTGTTCTGTAAAAAAGAAAGAACTAAAATCACAAGCAACTATTACCTTCATTCTTTTATTAGATTGGAGAAAAAGTAAATAACAATTTGGCCTACATTAATCAAAAATAATTTTATTTACCTAAGAATATAGAGCCCTATTAAATTCGGACTACGTGTTAATGCTTCCCCCGAGATCTTAGGGCTTTTTGCTATTAAATTACCCCTGTAACGCAGCCCGCAGACGACTTGCAGGTTAAGACGCAGCAGGGCCAAAAAAAGCCTACGGGTTGAGTAGCGTTGAACTTCACAGCAGTAAATCCTTTGATCCGTCAAGCCCGTAATTGCTACATTTCAATTTAGCTATTAAATTACAATTAAGTCACTCGCAAGCAAGCTTGTAACACGCAAATGGAGCCCAAAGGCCAACGTGTGCTCGAGAGAACACGCAAGGGGGGTAAAGTCGAAAAGGTAGCACATATAAAGCTAATAAAAACTCGCTACTGTACTAATATGAAAAGGGAAATCGATCTCTGTTTCCATTGGCTCCATCTAAACTCGTAACTACGGCTTGCTTAATTGATTACGTTCTAGCCCACAAAGCTGCCGACCAACAGATGGTTTACTGTTTTGCATCTACAGCTTATAGCTCGCAGCCTTTTTAATTTAATAGCACCATAACCTGCTAAATTTCAAGCTCCTAGCCGTTTGCTGCCCCTCCTCAGTGCAAATAAATAAATCTATCTATATTTATATATATATATATATATATATATATATAGCCTTCTCTCTCTCTCTCTCTCACTGCCCCTTTTCTATATCTCCCCTCTCATTGTCTCTCTTCCTGCCTTCTCCCCCTCTTTCTCTCCCTATCGCTCCATGTCTCTCTCCCTATTCCCTTCTCTCTCACCTTCTCTCTTCCCCTTTCTTTCTCTCCTCTCCCCTCTCTCTTTCCCAATCCCCCCTCTTTCTATCCCTCTCTCTTTTGCTCTCTTTCTTCTCCCCCCTCACTTTCTCTCCCTCTCTCTCAATCTCCTCCCCTCTATCCCTGTCACTTTCCCCCAACCTCAATCTCCCCTTGCTTTCTCTTTCTCTCCCTATCCCCCACTCTCTCTCTCCCCTCCCTCTCTCTCCCCTTTCTTTCTCTCCTCTCTCTCCCTTCCCCTCTCTCTTCCCCCTCATTCTATCACACCCTCTTTCTTTTGCTCCCCCTCTTTCTTGCCCTCTCTCTTCATCTCGCTCTCCCTCTTGCACTATATATCCCCCTCTCCCCTCATGCCTCTCTCTCTCTGTATCTCCCTCTTTCCCCTTGCCTCTCTACCCCATTTCTCTCCCTCTCTCCCCATCTATCCCATGTTTCCTACTCTCCCTCCATGTCTCCCCTTGCCTCTCTCTCCATGTGTCCCCTTTTTTTCCAATGCCTCTCCCTTTACATCCATGTCTCTGCCTCTCCCCCCTTGTCTCCCTCTCCCCCATGCTTCCCTCTACCCCCATGTTTTCCCCCTCCCTCCATGTGTCTCCCCCATGCCTCTCCTTCTCTCCCCCATGCCTCTGTTCCCCATGCCTATCCCTCCCTCCATATCTCCTTCTCTCCCCCTAAGCATCTCCCTCCCTCCATGTCTCATTCTCTCCCCCATGCCTCTCCCTCCCTCCATGTCTCCTTCTCTCCCCCCATGTCTCCACTCCCCATGTCTCCCCCTCACCCCCATGCTTCCCTCTCCCCCATGTCTCCCCCTCTCCACCCATGTTTCCCCCTCTCCCTCCATGCCTCCACCCTTCCCTTTCTCCCCTTTGCCTCTCTTCCCCATGCCTCTCCCTCCATGTCTCATTCTCTCCCCCATGCCTCGCCCTCCCCCATTCCTCTCGCCCCCTCCATGTGTCTCCATTTTTCCTCTCTTTCCCATGCCTCTCCCTCCCTCCATGTCTCCTCTCCCGAATGTCTCCTCATCTCCCCCCATGCCTCCATCTCCCTCCATGCCTCTCCACTCTCTCTTAAATTCTGTTTCTGCTCCGTGCTGCCGGTCTGTTGGCTCCTCCCCTTCCAGCAGGCAAGCAGAGAGCAGGAAGCAAGATCTTTAAGGGATGCCCTCTTGTCATTTGAAAACCACTTGTCATAAAAAGTTCACTTGACAAAACCTTATGTGGACCGGGGATATTTTTATATAAGTTAATTATATCCCCTCTTAGATGCATTTTTTCTACAGAAAAAAGGAATTTCTGCACTATCATCACTATTTTTCACAGCTGAGATACCCACAGACTTAATCACTAATTAACCTTCTACTCTCTGTCAATTACCCTGCCAAGCCCATGTGTCTTCTTTTTAATTTCTTCATATATTGTTTTATTAATCCTTTAGTCTGTAAGCTTGCAAACTCTCAGTCATGCAAAGCATTTTGTATAAAAGTGTTAGGTGTATGATTGTTAGCAGTGTTGTCAAATGTTGTATCAGTCTGTCAAATTATGTATTGTCATACCCATGTTATAGGATGTGCTGGCCCTATATGAATGAGAGATGATAATAATAAATACAAAGCATGTAGAGGATTGGCACAGTGGTAAAGTGTGAATAGATATGGAATTGAAGCCTTTCCTTTGAATTCTGTCCCTGAATTGTTTTACATAAAAAATGTTATTTATTTTTAATTATACCATTCATTACAAAGTTCATAATGTAAGTATGTAGTTACATATATATGCCACTGAATATTTGTTTTGTGCAAGTAATGTGTTTTCAGACTACAATTATACAACAATCTAAGTTGTTAGTTAATTTTAAAAGAATTTTGAATAATATAAAAATTAGTAGTTTCTAATATAGTAATGATTACTTTGTGTTTAATAGCTAAATGGACATGCTACTTATTGAGAAACTCAATATTGAACCTAATGGTCTGGAACAATGTGTTTTACAAATACAGTTATATAAATAATAGTTTTCATTTTTTATAAGATAAAATAGAAAACAATTATACAAATAGGGGAGTTTTGTTGCTTTTAAAGTAATTATTTAAAGTAACTAAAAATGTTAATGTGAAAAACAGATGTTGAGCTTTCAAATGTGAGAGTAGAGTACTAAAACAGAGGCTTTTACCCACTACACCACATCCCTGCATGATATATACAATGTAATGTTGGTTCATTGAAAATTTTCAAAATATGTCAAGCTTTTCAAATATACTGTGGTCCTTTAAAAGGGTGAAACCAACTATGAGATACTACTGTATATTTTCATTTTGTTTTGCACTGATTTGAAAAGAGTACATATTAACTTTAGATAAATTCTCAATAATCTATTTATAATTAAGACTAATGGCAGTGGTATGCTAAAGGTGTTAAGCTCTCCTAATTTTTATTTGTATCTGGGTCAGGCAGGTAAGGTCTCCATGAATGGCAACTATATGGAACCACTGACCTAGGGTGATCCATTTACTTTGTTTTCAAATGCTTATGCCCAATAAAGGTAATTAAAATGTAGCCTATTATCACACTCACTTCCACACTATCATGCCCATTAAATGTAAGAATTTATGAGATTTTCTATATATTCTGCAAGACTTACTTGAATTGATTCAGCATGGTAATGTGTGCCGCCTGTATATACATATAGTGTACCGGAACTGTGTATAGGAACTGTTACCATGCATTTATAAATCTAAATAAAAAAGTGGTACATAAATAAAAGTTGAGATACTGATTGTAAGTATAAAAAGTATTAGTGTAATTTCTAGACTTTTGTTGCCCAGTCTGTTTGAGCTTGTAATTAAAGATGAAAACTCTTTAAAATTGATGAGCTTGTTACTATGTGCAGACAGAAAGCAGTGGATCTCCATACTGCATCTTCTAATGCCATAGGCCTGCACTTTACTCAACCCCTGCTCTTGTGTTTTTGTGCCGTTTGACCAAGTGGCCCATATATGTCAATTACAAATGACCTATATTCCTACTAATTGTTTATTACAAATTACAGGTACCCACTGTTTTATATTGTGATGAGATTTAATAAAGGATGATTTTAACAGTTCATAGAAGGCACTCACCACTTTATGATTCAGATTGAAAACAAATTTGGTGTCAGGCACCATTTACAAGTTCAACACGTGCTTGCTACTCATCTACCTCACACAATGAGGCACTAAAATGTCTCAAGGAGGTGGATACATCATCAAAGTGGCCCCTAGAGACAAACAGAGGAAAAAGGAACAATAGTAATAATTCATGACTTTAAATAATTGATCTCCCAGGGGTTTCTTTATGCTAGATGCATCTTATACTTTTAAAGGACTAAAAAGACTTGATTTAACACCGCTGTGGTCCATTAAAGGCATCAACATTACTCTTGTTTTATGTTACTGATATAGTTGTTCAGTTTGAATCACTGATTGGTATTTGAGTATTTCTAACCTTTACTCTTGATATTAGCATAATCACACTGAGTTGTAATATTTTATGGACTGCTTGAAAGCACGATCCATGCATCTATTTTGTGAAAGGAAAACTGACCTGTAATGACAACACCTTCCCTTCCGTTTGTCCATCTTAACTATCAGTTAAGGAATCATGTTTATGTATGAGAAAAATATGTTGGATATCTGCTGGCTGGAAATTAAAAAAAACATTTTTTCTATGCTGTTCCCTGCTAAACCCTCGAAGCAATTAAGAGTGTCTATTTGACTCTACTCTTGTGATTGTGGTTTGGTCAGCCAGTGATTAAGATAAGAGGTCATAGATAAGGATGTTTGAATGTGTGAGGTTAATGGTGCCAGCATTTTTGTAAACACTCAGATATTGCAGACTGTGTAGTTCATGAATTTATGAATAATAATTTACAAGAGCATATTTCTAATTATTCAAACAAAATGTGGCAATGGATTCTTGCTTATTGTTATAATAATTTCTGAACATCATCCTTGGCAGCCTTTCACATAAATTAGCTCTTCTCTAATGAGTTAACAGGGTAGTATAAAAACATAATCATCCCTCCGGTCCTTATTCTTAGCCAGTCCAGCTACGTATAGAGAAATAGGTGTAGGAAAATGAATGCCAAATTATGAGCATCAATTGATCAATACAGTATATATAGCCAGAATCACCAAACAATATAAGAGTCTCAAGAGTAAATAAATGAATAAATAGTCTCACTCCAATCTTTTCTCTAAATTATGGTTTCCCAAAATAGGATATAGATGTAAGGAACCAGTGCTTCAATCCTAAATATAAACACATATGCAAAGTCTAGAGATAAAGAAAAAGAAAATAGCAAATGAATCAATATAATAAGTACATAATTAAATACATAAAATATAATCTCACATGTTTTTGTCCAAATAGGCTAACTGGAAAAAAACTCTTATATGGGCAAAAACTCAGATTGCTTTATTGTGATTACATTTTACAGTTGAAGTATTACATTGTTTATTATACTACAATATTATGGTTCCTTTGCTTTCCCTTTTCTTTGTCTCTATAGATATTGAAAAATTAATGCTGGCAAGAAAACAATATGGTAAGTTAGAACAGAGCTTGAAAATTCCTTGTCGCTAGGTCTCCAGGATGACTAGAAAATAACAGTTGATTAGGTAGAGGTGGAGGTATCAAGTTAAGTGAATTTGCTATTAGGGAACTGCCTTCCCATCAGGAGTACAACATAGTACATAAAAATTGGTATTCGAAGAGATGGGAGGGAGGAGATTTTAACAGTGTATTTATACATATGCAATTGCTAAACTGTTGAATTACTGATACCTCTGGAATGTATGATTGTTTTGTTTTGTTATGTTTTTGATGTTTGTTAAAGAAAAACGAGAAAAAAAAAAGTAAAAAAAAAAATAAAAATAAAAATAACAGTTGATGTCTAGACTTTCTAGTACCAGTGTCTTCGTCTTCTAGCTACTGTGGTCGATTACATGTGTTAGCCTAAGATACAAGATGTGCTTGGCATGCTGAGATCCATAGGGCCACTGAGAGTCGGACACGGCTGAAGGACTAAACAACAACAAGTTGCTTTGGGAACAAGCACTATGTACGTCTGATTTTAAGCTCAGAGCTATCCATATTTTTGTTTTTTTTTGTCTTGCATTTAACCCCTGTATGGCACTACGGTATATGTTGGAGAGTTACAAATAAAGGATAATGATAAAAATAATAATAACTACCAACAGGATCAGAATCAGCACTTTGTAATTCGCAGTTGGAAATGACTTTGTGTGACATTTACAGTTATCGGGTAAAACACTGCATTTCCATATCTGTATATCCCGGTGATGAGTACATGATGAGTAGGTATAATGTATTCCAGATCTTGTGTTTTTGCTTAGTTTGCACAGTAGGTTTCCTCCTTATTTAGAGTATGCTCAATATGGAAGTTGGGATTGGAAATGTTTCTCTTATTTTCCTCTCTGTTAAAAATTCAATTTCAAATTAGAGAATTCAAATTTTCTATTGTTATCTTCTCTCCATCTCACTGCAAAATATATGACGAACAAATAGAAAAGAAAAAAGGCATAACTTTCAGCAGTTAGTACAATAGAGAACTATTGTAAAGTAGAAAAATATGTACTTAAATCCTGCACATAAAATTAAATAAAAAGAATATAATGTATACATGTGATATAGCATTTATAAACTTTTTTATGTACAATAATTGAACTCACCCTGTGCTGATCAACAAGCTTCAGTTCAGGGTGAATTTTTGCATAATTTATTTGGAGTGGGAATATGATGGTTATATCCCAAAATAGTGCTGGCTGTGTCAATTTCCCTTTAAACAATTATCATCCCTTTGATAATTTATTTATCCTTTGAACTTATTCCAGTTGTATGTTGCAATGTTTATACAGATCAATGCCAAAATGCTATACAAAATTAAAGGTGTGATGTTATTAATGATTTACAGTTTTAAACTGATTTTATTTTCAGCCTCGCCTTGAGCTTTATTGTTAAGTCATGTCTTATTAGAAGACATGTCTTCTAATGTGTGTTTGCGTCATTCAGCCGTGTCCGACTCTCCATGACCTCATGGATACCATGCTGAGCCACTTGGTATTCATGGCAGAAATACTGGAGTGGGTTGCCAGTTCCTTCTCCAGTGGGACACAGCATAAAGCTACTAGGTGGCCTCCCATCCAAGTACTGACCATGCCCAACCATGGCTTCAGGGTGGTGTGACCTCTTGGTTCCCTGACTCTAATCAAACCCAGGTCACAGTGGTGAATGCACCGAATCCTAACCACTGGACCTCCAGGCACCCTAATAGACATGGACAAATACATAACACTTTAGATTATAAGTCTGCGAGTTTCAATCCTGCGCAGTGCTTTAGGGAAAGCGCTATGGACACCGGATTCCAAGCTCACAGACAGGGCCATCCACTCTTTGCATTGCGTTAATCTTGAACTTGTCATTGCCTGTAATTTAACTTATGTATAGTGCTACGGAATATGTTGGAGCGTTACAAATAAACGATAATAATAACACATTGGAGTCAGTGATAAGAGCCGACAAAATATTTAGGAACCGGTTGTAAACATTTTGGAGTCTTCGATCCCAGGCTTCTTGGGTTTTCCATCTATGCCCCTAAGTTCTTAAAGGGATAGAATACAATTATTTTTGTTTGTATGTATTTAAAAGAGTGTACTCTCAACATTACCATAGCTTTGTTTACCAGAAAAATACAAGTAAAACCTGTTTAAACTTCACGGAAACTAAAAGAAAATTCATAGAGCAAATATTTGTCTGAAAATGTAATTGGCAGACATGTATGACTCATACAGAAATAGCACTCGCTGCTCATTGGCTGACTGAGGCAAGTCCCCTATAACTGTTAAACATTTTTTTTTTTCCGTTTTGAGAGCATCATTTGAAAAAAAGAAAATCAGGATATTTTACAATTCTGCTCTTAGTAAAATAAAAAGTGAGACACTTTTATTATTATTATCATTTTCCTTTATTTGGAATGTGCCAAAATATTCCATAGTGCTATACAGGGTAGATACAAGTCAAAAACCATTTTAACAAATTACAAAAAATGTCCTTTTATTGACTTTAAAATTAACTATACAAAGTGCTTTCCATAAAGAACCTAACATGATTGAAAACTCGCAAACTTAAAGTCTACAGCCTCCATAATCAACCAGTGGCTCGGCAAGCTTCTGTGTGCATCCCATAACACCTTATCCTTATTATTTATTTGTAATGTGCCAACATATTCTGTAGCGCCATACATGGCTTACGATCAAGGTAAAAACAATAGCAGTATTAACATGTTGCAAAGGATGGAGGGCCCTGTCTTTGAGCTTAGAATCCAGTGTCCAAAGTGATTTCCCCAAAGCAAGATTGAAAATTTGCAAATTTACAATCTAAAGGATGTTTACCAGGTTAAATTAATTGGCTGCCGTATCTGAGGAATTTAGGAGCAGATTTCAAGATTTAAGAAATGTTAAGAATCTATTGCTTGCAGAAAATACATGGAACAGCAACTATTACACAATTAGTTGCATTTGGATATGATTATGCAAAGCTATTGGACTAATTCATCGAGTTCAAAAACGATACAAATCTAAAAGTTATTTTTAAAGAAAAGAGGGAGGATAAGGAGTATGCAGAGTTTTGGAAATTAGTGCCTGACAAATACAAGACTGTACAAAAATTTGCTCAACTGATCCTCACGTTATTTGCATCAACGTATCTTTGCAACCCATCCTATTCTAAAATGAAATATGCAAAGAACATATATAGAAATCGGCTTACTGATTGTCACCTTGATGACGTATTGAGAGTAGCATATAACGATTATAAACCTGATTTGTCTAAAATAGCCAAGAAGTTTGTCTCAATATCAAACTAATTTAAAATAAAAACTTGGTTACTTTAAGGTTTGAGTGAAGCGGCCCGCATAATGTTACAAACATATGTATGTGGCCCGAGAAAAAAAAAGTTGAGTATGGCTGGTCTAGAGGCCATGGGCGAGGTAGAATACACATTGTGCACATTAAGGTTTAAGGTGACTTCTTTAAATAGAGGCATTTTTATATTCTTTATTTTTCCCACTACATTTTTGTAGACAGTAATAATAATTATGAGTCAGTCCAGTGGCAACCTCACTCAGTGTACATACTGTCATATGTATGCAATACAGGAACAGATGATCCAGGGTCCATACTTCTGTTGCAGGTGTGAGCATGTAGCCTCTCTGGAAGATCAAATTAGACAACTGGAGAAGAGAATTGCAGCACTTACTGATATTGCTCAAACTGGAAAGGGAGTTGGTGCTCACTAAGCAAAGTTTAGCTGAGCCTAGCATGGAGGGTGGAGATGGTGCTAGTGAGGATGTCCAGGGAGGTAGCTGGGTTACAGTTAGAAGGGTAATCAGGGGGAACAGGAGGAGGCAGGCCAGTTGTGAGTTGGCAAACACTAACAGATTTGCCAGATTGAGAGAAACTGTTGGGGATGTCCATCCAGGAATGGCAATGCCAGATAGAGCTTTTCCCTCTAACAGCCGGGAGAACAGTTCTACTGGAGGAGTGGGAGGGCAGCGTAGGCAGAGCAACAGACAGGTTTTGGTGGTAGGGGACTCTATTATTAGGAAGATTTGTCACCCAGATCCCAGCACTCGAACAGTTTGCAGTCTCCCAGGTGCTCGGGTTTGTCATGTTGTGGATCGTGTAAACAAATTATTGGGAGGGGCTGGAAATGAACCGGCGGTCTTGGTACATATTGGTACCAATGACAAAGTTAGTGGAAGATGGAGTGTCCTAAATAATGATTTTAGAGAACTAGGTAAAAAGCTGAAAGCAAGGACCTCCAAGGTAGTATTTTCTGATATACTTCCAGTGCCACATGCTAGCTCAGGGAGGCAGAAGGAGCTTAGGGAGGTTAATGCGTGGCTAAAGATGTGGTGCAATAAGGAGGGGTTTGGGTTTTTAGAGCACTGGGCTGACTTCTCACTTTGGTACAATCTCTACAGTAGGGATGAATTGCACCTTAATGATGAGGGAGCTTTTGTGCTAAGGGATAGGATGGTAGGCTGGATGAGTTTTTAAAATAGTAGGGGGGGGAGGTGGGCTAGATATAAGTAATGGGGTAGAAAGTGTAGAAGGTATAAGGGATGAATTAACAACTCATAGGGGAGGAGATGGGGAGGGGAAGTATAGTCAATAGGGAGGTAGTATGAAGTAATTCAAGTACAGTGGCAGGCACTTCAAAACTACAGACTCATAACATAAGGTGTATGCTTGCTAATGCCAGAAGCTTGCCAGGAAAAATGGGAGAGTTAGAATTATAAGCAACTGATGTAAAATGGGATTTAATAGGCATTACTGATATGTGGTGGGATGAATCTCATGACTGGACTGTTAATCTGGATGGTTATAAGCCATTTAAGAAAGATAGAGACAATGGTAAACGAGGAGGAGGGATTTGTCTGTATGTTAAGCCTGAATTTAAGCCTATAGTCAGAGAAGATATTTATGGTGGACCTAGTGATAAAGTTGAATGTTTGTGGGTAGAGTTAAATAGCGGAGCAGCAAATTCCAAAAGAATATTAGTAGGAGTATGCTATAAACCCCCAAATATAGCTGAAATTGAGGAAATACAATTATTGTTACAAATTGTAAATGCAGCTAAGCATCGGCAAGTTCTAATAATGGGAGATTTTAACCCTGAAATTAACTGGATGAATGAGACCAGCAGTTCAGCTAAGGGGAGCAGGTTCTTGAGTACACTCAGTGACCATTATCTGGCCCAGGTTATACAAGAGCCTACTGGAAATTAAGTTATCTTCGATTTAGTCATCACAAATAATATTGATATAGTATCAAATGTTGGAATAAGGCAACCTTTGGGAAACAGTGATCACAACACAGTCTCATTTGAGATTGAATTAAAAAAATAAAATTTTATGCGGCCAACAAATACTCTTAATTTTAAAAGGGCAGATATTAATGGTCTGAGGGCAGCGATACAAAGTATAGACTGGGACAGAGAACTGTTAGGTAAAAACACTGACCACATGTGGACAACATTTAAATCCTTACTAAATATACATACACATCGGCATATACTGTGTGGGAATAAAAGTAAAAGGAGTAAATCCCATTCAATGTGGCTTAACAATGATTTAAAGATCAAGATATAGTAGCAAGGGAAGCAAATATAATTCTGCCACTATACAAATCCCTAGTACGCCCTAATTTGGAATATGGAGTACAATTTTGGGCATCACTTCATAAAAAGGACATTTTAGAGCTGGAAAAGGTACAGAGGAGGGCAACAAAACTAATAAGGGGAATGGAGGGGCTTAGTTTTGAAGAAAGACTAACCAAATAAAACTTATTTTCTCTAGAAAAAAGGCGTCTAAGAGGAGATATGATTACCTTATATAAATACATCCAGGGTCAGTATAAAGATTTGTCAAGGAAGCTTTTTGTGCCAAGAGGTTTTCAACTGACAAGAGGACATCCCTTGAGGTTAGAAGTAAAAAGATTCCATGTTAAAGAAAGAAAAGGGTTGTTCACAGTAAGGGTAATCTGTGTAATTATCTACCAGAGGAGGTGGTGACAGTGATTTGATAGATAATTTTAAAAGGGGACTGGATTTATTTCTAATTAAAATGGGAATTCAGTATTATACTGGATAATTAGAGAGAGAGTATTGATCCATGGAGAAATCTGATCGCCAGTATCTGGGGTCAGGAAGGATTTTTTTTTTTCTTTGAGACGATTGGCTAAGTGTCACTTGGGTTTTTTTTTTTTTTGCCTTCCTCTGGATTAATTAATAATTAAACATTTCTTTAATTAAAAATAAAGAATTAAATAATTGATTCATAATTCATTAACAACTAATTAATTAATAACTCATCCACATATTGCAGATCAGATGAGATCATAAAAAGGTTGAACTTGATGGACTGAAAGTCTTTTTTCAACCTTAATTACTATTTAACTATGACTTGAGGCAGGAGGATAGTCTAATGGAGGCTCAGAGGCCACATATCAGGCCCTTTAAGTGAAACAGGTTGACTATCACTGGATTATAGCCTATTTTTTTTCTCAATTTTTGAAGTTTTATGAAGAAAAGTCAAAGTTGTAACAACATGAATAGTCATACAAAAGTTTGTACACATTGAGGTAAATAACAAACATATGTGTGCATGTCAGACCATTATAGAAAACATGGATTGTCATGAGAGAAAAGCTTGCTACTTATCTACACTTCAATAATTGTGGTTAGTACTTATCACTTCTGTATTGTGAGTCTTTACATGGATTTTCTATTTTTAAGGTTAGATAATTCTCAATTATTAAGTGAATTACTAATATAAAGTATAAAGTGGGGGAGGGTATTTAACATAATTATCTTATGTCTCAGGTTCAAATAGATGTAAACATTCAATTATATTCATGGCTCACCTATGTCCAATGCCTCAGGGCTTAGGTCCAGTCCGACGACCAAGCAACTGATCCTTTCCAGGACATTTAGTAGTCTATGGGAATCTTAACCTATATCATTGGTATGCTATAAGAAGAGTCTAGCCATTGATTCCAAATATTATAAAAATTAGGTAGCGAGTCCCCTATAATGTGGAAAAGTTTTTAATTGATTAGGAGATAGTTTATTTTGTTTGGATATGGAGAGGGGCAGATTTCGATTGACGTGCAATATGGCCTTTTGTAGCTAACATTATGAATTAAAATAGTTTATTTTGGGAGGTAGAAAGAAAGGTGATTTGGCAGCACAGAAGACTAACCTTGGCACTTGGGGTAATGAATGTATTAAATACATCAGAAGCCATTGTATAGGCAAGTGGCCTGAGAGCATGTCCACCAAGTGTGGAAGAAAGTTCCTACTTCCCCACATGCCCAAAAGCAGCCAGGATCTGTGGCAAGTCTCCATTTGTGGAGTTTATCAAGAGTATGATATATCCTTTGGAGGACCTTAATAGAGATCTTAAGGGTACTGCTATTAAGGGAACCTTTAGTAAGATTAGTCCAGAGTCCTGCCACCAGTCCAGTTCCCAGCTGCCATTAAGATCTCTCTCCCAATTACTTATGTATTTAGATTTTGACTTGGTCAAGTCTTGATAGAATCATATATAAGGCTTAAAATGCCTTTTGTAAGATGGGTTTTGTCACAGATTTTTGTTTACCTAGGGAGCACTCCAGTGATAGAATGAAGTGTTGGATTCTGCGGTAGGTAAACAGTTCTTGTATGGGAATTTGAAAAAGATTATCACGTTGGTCAAATTTCCGTACCAAGAGCCTATTCTTAATAGACTGTTGGATCCCCACCAATTGAAGGAGGCCAAAGGGATATGGAGTGTAAGTTGTGGATGAGGGGAAATGGGGGTAAGGGGAGGTAATGTCGTCATTTTTTGTTTGCCCAACTCCATTGTGTGAGGGAAAGCTCAATGAAGAAATTTGTGATTTTATAGTCTCATTTTTCATGGAAATAAATGATTTATTACCTCTTAATTTAATATATGATAGATAAATGCAATTTAGTATGTTAAACCAAGAAAATAAACCCTATAAATAGTGTTCATTCTCTGGATATAGTACACAAAACTGCTTTCCTAGTTGCTTTGAATGCCTGTATATTAAAATTCCCCTTCTGGATCGCTACCCTGTGGTGGTGAGAGGGCTTGTGTACTCATTGAAGCTGTGAGCTATACCATGTAAGGTCACCGGTCAGACAAATCACAGCCCACTGGAGAAGGAACTGGCAACCCACTCCAGTATCTTTGCCATAAAAAACTTATAGACCAGCACAACTAGAAATGCAACAATTGTGCCTGGCGTGATGCGGTCCATAGGGTCAGACACAACTGAATGACTAAACAACATTAAAATAGGCATGTGTTTGAATTTATATGGATATTACATGTTTTTCTAAGACTGGGTAACTTTGTGAGATGCAACTGACCTCTGTTAGTGTTATGAGCAGGTTTACATCAACTAAAGCTACTAAAAAAGGAACAACTCACATGTGTTTTTAACATTTATTATTATCTTGGTTTATATTTATAATAACCTGTATTTAGAAATTGTGTGGCGTGTTTCGTTTCTTATATAATAAGTTCCACCAAGGTTAAACACGGCATTCACAAGAGCCCTTTGCCGCGCCAATAGGAGTATCCAATAGGATGTGGGGATTCCTAGCACTTATACAGCAGATTGTGAATGCGCATGGCGCTCATACAGTGACATTTACGGCCGCTTGAAAGTACTGTAATATTTAGTTAAGCCCGCCCCTTCTAAGGATGGGAACCTGATCCTGCTAATAGATTTGTTCGGTGATAGTAGGGTAATTACGATACTGGGAGCTTTGTGGAAGGCGTTGCCTTGGGTATAATACGTTTTCCTCTTAGAACGTGACTTCCTCAGTTCTAGGACTTGCTCCAGAAGACGGGATTCTCTTGGCGCCCCTCCTTTCTTTACGTCAGCCAGCCGGTCCAGGTAAGTGGGGGGTTCCCTGACACGGGTTCTGGTCTGCATGATGTCGCTGGCCGCTGTTAACGGTCTTAGTTTGAATTTCAAGGCGCGCGCGTGCATATAATGTAACAAGGCGCGTGCCTCTCCAGGGTTGCAGCTGTTCTGTGCGCGTCATTCTACCCATCGCATGCATTATGCTTCTCTGTGCATTAAAAAAAACAAATCTTTAGAATATTTACAGTTTTTTTTTTTTATTATTATTACCGTATGTATTATTGATTTAATGTCTAAACTGTAAATCATGCACATGACTCTCTAAGCCTTTATTGGGGTTGGGGGAGTGACTGGTGCAATTTCTCTGCGAGCGCGCTTTTACCACACAGCGCGAGACTACTCTGCCTCCTCCCACGCAAGGGGGTGGGGCGAATAGAACCTTGGAGATCCCTATATTCTAACCCTCATTTTCTTCCTCCCCCAGAGTGCAGCGCGCTCCGTCCTTGTTTCTTCCGCCATTTTGGAGGAGCCGCGACGCAGGGAGCAGTTCATAGACGTCTCCAGCCCGCCGATTTGTTTTTATCTATAAGACCGTAACAACACAAAATGAGTTCACCAGTGAACGTGAAGAAGCTGAAGGTGTCGGAGCTCAAGGAGGAGCTGAAAAAGCGGCAGCTCAACGATAAAGGATTGAAGGCCGATCTGATGGAGAGACTGCAGGCCGCCCTGGATGAGGAGAACGAGGCGGGCGGTGTGGTGCCTAAGGTAGAGGACGCAGGAGAGGGGACGGACCCGGAGCAGGGCGGAGGAGAGGAAGAAGAAGAGGAGGAGGAGGAAGGCATGGAGCTGGGAGGAGAGAACGGAGGGGCCGCACCGAAGGAGGAAGCAGGCGAGGAGCCTGAGCAGCCTCAAGCAGAGGCGGGCGGTGAGGAGGAGGAGGATGAGAACGGTGATGATCAGGGCTTCCAGGAGGGAGAAGAAGAGGAGGAAGATGAGGATGATGAAGGAATCCCAGTGGGACTGGAGGAAGAGGAAGATGGAGACGATGCTGAGGATGGGTGCGAGCAAGAGAACAAGGAAGCCGTGCCCAGCGGCCCGAGGCCTCTTATGGCCATCAAGTGCGAGGAGGCCGGCGCCTCAGCCAGAGGAGGTGAGTGCCGGGGGTGATCGCTTATTGTATTCAGTGATGGCGAGCCTTGTTTAGATTATGTACCTTGTATTCAGTATATCCTGCAGCGTATACACCCACGACATCATCGATTGCATGGGTATTGCTTCTGTATATACTTATACAGGATAACTATATAACAGACGTGTGCATGCTGTAGGCTTTTATATTAAATCTATCATAAGCAAGAACAGCAGTGGGCTTTAGGCTTTGAGCAAAAGGAGAGCTGTGTATCATAATAGCTCGCATTCCGTATATGCATACTGTTTTACGGATTGCATGTATAATCCGTTACGGTGGGTGTTGGTAACTGTTACATGCACAGGGAAAGAGACTTCCAGCGGCCTATATATATGTTTGTATGTATGATGCGGTTATCAGCTCAGACACGAGGGTCAGGATCCTTCATTGTCCCGGCCTGTGTGGGAGGGGTGACGTCACTTCCCTGGGGGGTGGGGATCTTCATTGAGGATTTCTAAACGGTTACTTGCCCCTGATTGGGAAGTGTAGATCTCTGCACCTGCTCCCCTCCTGTGGTCGGCCATTATCTCGCAGTCTTGGATCAGACCCAATACTGAATATGTTCCGAATCCCTTCTGCAGAACATTGTGTGATATATATATATATATATATATATATATATATATATATATATATATATATATATATATATATATATATATTACTATTGTGTTGGGCATTTTTTTTGCATTATGTAGGTTCCTATTTAATTTCTTAGGATTGTAAGACCCTAAATGCTCAAGTCTGTCTTTAGACTTGTAAATGTTTGTGAGATCTGTTCTTATGGGTTTTAGAGATGCTCTAAAGCAGTGGTACTCTAGTTTTAGTCTGAGGGCCCCACACAGGCCTGGATTTGATGTATATACTTTATGCACAGGCAAGTCAAACAGGATGACTGAAATATATTCAGGAGTGTATGTGTGTTTTCAGGACTGAACTTGAGTACCCTTGTTTGGCACTTTTTTTTAGTGTAACCATAATTCTGTAAGGACATGCATTTGTATTTAAGTCTTTAATAAAAATTAAGTTGAATGTCTAGGAACACTTTTGCTAGGTTACCAGCTTATTGTATCATATGGCTTGTGACATTTAACTTGTGACTATATCAGGCCATCACTATTTCAACCTTTAGTAAGATTCAATGCAAATGCAGGACAATGTTGATTTTAGATCCAACAAACTTATTCCGTGGAGCTTAACTGAAAAAATCAAAAAGGTACTTGAATATAGCGTGTGTGTGCTTAATTGTATAAAACACATATATATCAATACACAAACTCTTCATTGTCTTAAACTGTTTATTCCAAGAAATGTTGTCTGACTTATTCACATTCCTTCTAGAAGGCAAGGACCAGAAGGATAAGAAAAGGGGAGTAAAAAGACCACGTGAAGACCATGGTCGTGGCTATTTTGAGTACATTGAAGAAAACAAATATAGCAGGTAGGTTCAACAACTGTTGCATTTTCAAGATTTTCTTTTTGCATTGCTGTTTTTTAAACATTTCTGTCTTTCTGTAGGGCAAAATCCCCCCAGCCTCCAGTTGAAGAGGAAGAAGAGAAGCTGGATGATACAATGGTGCTCCTTGACACTTGTAAGTTATTTTTATATAAATGTTTTAGTGGTTACTATTCAGTTTTCCAATCCTCAATATGTTCAATCTTGGATAAGCAACAACCAGTTATAGCTCGAATACTCTTAATATTCATATCATTGATTCTGCAGCTGAGATGATCCAAATAATGCCCATGTGAAGCTTGTGTGTGTTTTATTTATTTTACATTGTTTTGACAATGGCGTGGCTAGAACCTCTTAAGAAGCTGCAGTTGCGCTTTATCTTAATTGGTCTCAGGTGTACAACTGCACAAATCATGTGACTCATTAGTTGTTGATTGTAGAGCTTTTAGCTTTATTTAATCGTTTGGTCTATGAATGTCTAATTGCTGTTACAGATTAATTTGCTTTCCTGGACTCTGGTTGTTTCATGTTGTGAATACTGTAGGCTTTCTCAATTGTCATGTTTGAAGAAGGCTACAAATAACATTAGCGCTTATATAAGCTATGGGTATAAATCATTTTCCAAGAGAAACACATTTTTCGGGGCATTAAAGGGCCACTGTAGTTAGACAATTGTTTAGTATGTACCAAACTAACACTTAACAGCTGTATAAGACATGGACAGAGCTATTGTAAAGTTAGGGTAAGACTGAACTGGCCCATCAATTCTCTTACTGACCCAGAAACAACCCACTTGCATCGTTCACTGCAACAGTAACTGTTTAGAAATATAAATTTTCTCACAACTTCCAATCTATAATGGATCTCTCCATAGCCCTGCAAATTCAAGAGTATTTTTTTTTTCTAACAGATGTGTGACGCCCACCCTGCTTAATTGTTCTAAATCAGACTTTATTTCAAACTATATATTTTTTTTTGTGGTGGCCCTTTAAAAACTGCCTGTATATTGTACTAGCATTTTTCTCTACCATTAATGGTAATGTGCAGCCTGGTACTGGATAATGGCGGGATAGGGGCCTTACTGCCAGGTAACATAGGGCTCTTTAGTTTGGCCACTGCAGTGACCGATAAGCAGATGGCAATCGTATTTGCCATATAAAAGCAGCTAGTTAATGTGCATGAGCTGCTAATTTGTATAAACATTCAGCAACAACATGGAATTTCCCATGATTGACACACCTTAGAAGAAAATAACACGACTTACCACCAGTTTTTCATCCTAAAACAACCTCTTAATTTAGTGCTACAGAATGTTGGCACATTACAGATGTTAATAATATCATCCAATGTTTTAGATTTACTATTCTGCCCCACCAACATTTGCATTTAACTTGTTATTTCTTTGGCCAGATAACTGCGACCTTCACTTTAAAATCTCCCGAGATCGGTTAAGTGCGTCTTCCCTTACTATGGAGAGTTTTGCATTTCTCTGGGCTGGTGGAAGAGCTACCTATGGTGTTTCCAAAGGCAAAGTTTGTTTTGAAATGAAGGTAAGTGGAGATGTGAAATACAATGCGTATTTAAAGACTATCTCCAGTGTCTTTCGCTTTGCAATATGATGCAATGGATACTTTATCTTCCCCTATTCAGGTGACAGAAAAGATTCCTGTAAAGCATCTGTACACAAAAGATATTGATGTTCATGAAGTGCGTGTTGGCTGGTCTCTGAGCTCCTGTGGATTTATGTTGGGTGAGTGACTTTAAAGTTGTAGTTTTTTATATGGTAAGTTAGTGACACTTACTGGTACATACTGTACAGTTTGGTTTCTTTATAGCTAACCAAATGACATAATGTTTGTATTGGTTGCCAGTCACTAATATGACATAACTTTAATGAATACTAGAGTAAAGTCGATTTTTAATGACTGATCACCCACAAATTGTTCCGAAAACTTAAGCCTTTTGTAGTTGTGCTATACAGAAAGCAGTCTGTTCCTCTTCTGGCTTGGCATACTGACAAGTTTCATGGTTTCTTATGCAAGCCTGTGCTCAGATACAAATGGAAGCGGCTGCTATTTTCAAAAGTTTTTTTTAGTTTTCAGAGAAGGAATTTTCAAATATCTTTTTACTTTTACCTACATTGTCACACTACACCCCAAACCGTTTCTGAAGGGTGACACAATTCCTTAATGTAAACTGGTAAGACCTTCAGTAGATCTGTTATGTTTCATGTACTAACTTTTTCTTTCTTTTTTTCTCTCCTCTAGGTGAGGATGAAAACTCCTATGGATACTCACTAAAAGCATCCAAATCCACCAATGGTGTCTCTGAAGAGTATGGAGAGAAATATGATGAGAATGATGTAATCGCTTGTCTTGCTGTGAGTTCTTTATTTTAAAGCATCCCTGCTTAATTCATGCAGTGTGTGTGTGTGTGTATATATAATTTTATGGAAAAAATACTTGCATGGGATTCAACAGCACTTAGTTTGTATTTGCACAGTATTAAAAAGTGAGACGGAATTAAGGTGATTCTTTACATACTGTGCAAAGTTGGTCTCGCTCCCAATGTATATAGAGTATTTGTGTTCATTTCTTAGTCTGTGTACTCTGACTATTTGAGTAATGTGGTCTCTAATTGTCATCTTGCAGAACTTTGAAGGTGATGAAGTTGAACTGTCTTATTCCAAAAATGGTCAGGATCTTGGTGTGGCTTTCAAGATAAACAAAGATGAGCTTTCCGGCAGAAGTCTTTTCCCCCATGTTCTCTGCCACAACTGTGCTGTTGAATTCAATTTTGGTCAGTTGGCCGAACCTTACTTCCCCGTCCCAGAGGGGTATACATTGATTCAAAATGTCCCACTGGAAGATCGTGAGAGGGGGCCTATTGGCCCAGAGCAGAAAAAAGATTGTGAGGTTAGTACTTATCACAGTGCTATTGATGTTTATACATGTAACATGTGGGCACAGTTTTTATGCTGTAACTTTTTACAGGTGATAATGATGATTGGCTTGCCTGGTTCTGGAAAAACATCATGGGTGACTAAGCAAACCACAGAAAATCCTGGGAAGTACAATGTCCTTGGAACTAATTCTATTATGGAAAAAATGATGGTAAGTATGCATCTCCATAATGTGTAAGAGTATGCTGAGCAACTCTTAAAGTAAAATAAGCAAAAACAATTAGAAGCTGACTTAGGGTATTGTTTGTATTTAGGTTGGGAATAAGAAGCAGTTGACATCTGACACTGGAAAGATGAATTCTTTGCTGCAGAGAGCGCCTCAGTGTCTTAGCAAATTTATTGAGATTGCTGCCCGTAAGAAGAGACACTTCATCCTTGATCAAGTAAGACTCTTGCTTAGTTAACTAGCATGTTTCCTTATGCTAACAGACATTTTTATGCTTGACACTTATTTTTTTTTATTTTCTCCTTCCTCTAGACAAATGTGTCTGTTGCTGCACAGAGGAGAAAAATGTGCCTCTTTGCAGGCTTTCAACGCAAAGCAATTGTTGTTTCTCCAACTGATGAGGTGTATAAGGAAAGAACCCAGAAAAAGGCAGAGTCAGAGGGCAAAGACCTTCCAGAACATGCAGTGCTCAAAATGAAAGGTAAATATTGATCCTTTTCTTCAGATTCACTGAGTGGTCTAAATGAATTATTCCCTCTATGTTGGGATGTTTGTCTTGTGAAATCCCAACTGGACTTTTTTTTTTTTTTTTCTGTGTGCAAATGAGTGAGTTGATGATAAGTCTTCCCTATTTTTGTCTTCAGGGAATTTTACTCTTCCAGAAGCCAGCGAGTGCTTTGACGAAATAACTTACGTGGAGTTGCAGAAGGAAGAAGCTGAAAAGCTTATTGAACAGTACAAGGAGGAGAGCAAAAAAGCTCTTCCTCAAGAGAAGAAACAAAACCTTGGCATCAAGAAAGTGAATAAGAACAAAAATAACAAAACGAGGGGTGGAATGAGCCATATGCATGGTCATGGACCTAGAGGGCGTGGCAGTGGAAGCTACAACATAAGAGGTGGCAACTTCAGAGGTGGAGGTGTGTGGACTATGTTGGCATGAATAATAATCTGTCTGTGTGGAATGTTACCCTGCAAAGGTCATTCCACTGGGGGGTGGGAAGTAGTAGCAAAGCTAGATGGTTAACATATGCTAGTTTTTGAAAGTGACATGTTGCTTATTGTAGACCATAAAAATTCATGTTAGATATTCAACTTCCTTGTTTTGGATCCATTTTCAGCACCAGTGAACCGTGGTCAATTCAACAGGAGGGGCAATATGCCACAGCGCGGAGGTGGTGGTGGTGGTTCCATTGGCTATCCATACCCTCGTGCACCTGCTTATCCCAACAACCGGGGAGGCTACAATAACCGTGGAAACTACAACCGTGGTGGTGGTGGAATGCCCAACCGTGGAAACTACAGCCAGGTAACTGTTAATAGCTTAGTCTTGGGGTACTGTCTGGATTTGTTTTTTTTATTATTATTATTATTATATATATAATTTATACATATGTACTGATGAAAAAGTGTAAATGTCCATGACTTTTTAAATATGGCTGTTGGTCACTTCTCCAGTAATGGGAATCATTTCAAAGTCTTGACTCTGTAAAGTTTATTTAGTGGTCTATATCTTACTAAGAAATTATTCAATCTGCAGAACTTTAGAGGAAGGGGAAACAACCGTGGCTACAAAAACCACTCTCAGGGCTACAACCAGTGGCAGCAACCGCAGGGAGGCGTAAGTATCTGAATCTGTGTCACGGCATGGCACTGCTTGCTAAAAACCTAGCACAATTGAGACATCTGCCTCTAGCACTTGGCCAACTTCCATAAAATACTCCATGTACACTAGTCTGCATAAGATCAAGAATTCATACTGGATATCCTGATATCTAGTGTTTTTATTGGGCTCCTAGTTAAACAAGTGGGATACAACTAAATCAAATGTTACACATAATCTAAGCAATTCTTGTTGGCAAAGAAGCTTAAAAGCTTGTTAACATGTTAATATTTACCCCTTTTTCTAATTGCAGCAATACTGGGGTCAAAAGCCATGGAGCCAGCAGTACCACCAAGGATATTATTGAATACCCAAATAAAAATGAACTGATACATATTTCTCTTCAAAACCTTCACAAGAAGTCGACTGTTTTCTTTAGGCTAACTTTTAAAAAAACAAAAAACATTCCACAAGAGGAAGTGCCTGCGGGTTCTTTTGTTTTAGTTGCTTTCTGGGTTGAATTAATTTTTTTTTTTTTTTTTGTACATTTTAATTGCAGTTTTAAAGAACCTCAGCATTGTGCACGATAAGAGAATGTGTCAGTATTTCAGGGTTCTACATTTTTTATCTGTAATGTGATCTTTTTTTACCATAACAAAAGTAAAAGATGTTGCTTTGTACCTGGTGTCGTTTTATTAAGGAATTTACTCCCTCAAGTGTTCAGTTCAGGGGAGGTTAGTTGGGATGTGATGTCACAATACTGTCAATCTTTGCATTAAGATTGTAGAGACTTTGGTCCTTTGGTGACTTTAAATGGACATGTGTAATGCTTACCTATTAAACACCATCCCTCTAACGTTCATGGAGAAACTTACTCTGGCAAAAGAGGATTTGGAAACAGCTTGCGCCATAAACTTCAAATAAAGCTCTCGGAGCAAAACTAGTAAGGGTTTGGGTGTATGTTAATTAGATCTTAAATGTTTGCTTTATCTGTGGAAACCGCAGAGACTTTAACTTGTGAAGGTTCAACACCATTTTCTCCATTTGTTATGCATTTTTGATTCTGCAAAGAAAAGGCTGACTGCCTGTTTCTTATTAAACTAAACTTGTTGTAAATCTAGTTGTCCAATGGGATCTATATGAAGTTAGCTGTGTTTGTATCTCCACTTTCCCCTACCCTTTACATTTTAATTTTGCCTAGTGCTTGTAGTTGCACCATCTTTGTAAACTAATGAAATTGTGAGTTACATTACTACTTAGTATTTCTCTCTTTGAATCATGTCAGTTCTTTAATGGGTATCTTTGCCTGCTAACCTCTAACGAGGGTGAGCTGGAAAACCTATACGTAGACCTTTATTTGCAATAAACAAAAGTGAATTACATTCTTGTGTTTGGGATTCTCACATAAGTAAACAATCCCCACAACTGCCATGACTGCGTATTTGCTTATAACTTGACTGCATTTAAAGAAATCAAAGGTATGTGCTTATCTCCAAACTCTTCCCACTATAACATAGTGGCTTGGAGTTCCGTCCAATACAGTTTGGCCTTTGTCCGTATGCACAGTCCAAAGGCCTTGACATGGCAGTCACTCCAGATAAGCACCAGCTGCTTTTTTTATTGATACTTCTACTGAGACCTGTGCAAAGCAGTTCAGCGTTGTCAGAACCCTGCGATGCGAAGCATGGTATAAAGTAACCTGTTACACGAAGGGGATTTCACCCATGTCCCAACTGAACAATACAAAATGCTTTGGAGCAGCTGACGTTCTGTGGCATATTGCCCTTAAGGTAAAGTTTTTACAAGCTGATAATACTGCCTCCCGTCTCTTAACTATGGATGGGAGTACTTCATATGAACTGGCTTTGTACAAAAAGTACATGCTTCACAACTATTGATTTAACTATCTGGTAAGTTGCACAGAAGTTAATCCCTCTCTAAAAAGGGATCTAACACCCCTTTACTTTCATCTAGTATTAAATAACATACTTGTGAATTTCTTTGACTTTAATTTGTAATATGTACTTCCCTCAGAAAACCTGTAACACAAAGTGATAAGCCATGAATTATGACAGTTTCGGTTATTTTAAGCTTTGGGATGGGCTTGGTTTTGTATTTGAACTAGTTTTAGTAACTGAAGGGCTAAGGCGAATAAGAGCTGACGTGCTTTGTCTCCTACCCAGAATTGCACCTGATAAGGCACATATTTCCTCACATAAATATGTTGCGCCCCCCTCGTGAAACTATAGATGACTTGACTTCAGTACACAACCATTTTCACTAAGGGTTGGCATGTGGAACTGCTGTGGTAGGTTTACACAAAGATTTAAGAGTCTTTATAAAAATAATACAATCTGCAAATGACCTACCTATCACATTTATAGCATCTTGTGCTGTAGAAGTGCTACTCTTTACATTTTCATACATGGCTTCTACACTTTTTTTTTTTTTTTTTTTTTTTTTTTTTTAGACTTCGTGTTTTTTGTTTTGAAGGATATTTAAGAGAACTGTTAGACTTGTAATTGTATATGGTACACCAAATTAATCGTAGCCTTGTCATTTGTTAGAAAAATGCTGCTGTAGTTATTTTTATGCACAAACTAAAATTATAACTTGCAGATGGGAAGGGGTGAGAGTAGCACTGAATGTGTGAAGTTTCCTGGTTTGTATCTTGATTTATACTATCTATACAGACTTTTTTTTTTCTCCCCTTTCCTTTGTTGGTGTGCTCACTTTCTTAGACTGAATTTAAACTAAAGTAATTTTAGGGTCAATGCTCTAGTGTCGTCCCCCCATTTATTACTAATCACTTTGACATTCATGATGTCCGTTCCAGTGGTAATAAACCTTTTGTGCTTCAAAGTGTAAGATTCTGACTAAAATGGTTCATTATGTTTGCATGTTACATGTTTGCAAATACTTTTGTTAAAGATGCCTTTTATTAGTTGCTGAAAAATTGAATAGTTTTCTTATTTTTGTATTACAGACATCCTCTTCTATGAGTTATATGTGAATTGTGAGTAATATATTTCCTCTAACACTTGTATTATTGACTAGATCAGAGAAGACATCTTTGAACTGTACATGTTACCCCCCCCCAATAAATGTAAAAGTATCATTAAAAAAAAAAAAATTATCGATTTTTCTCATTCAGAGATTCTGGCGAAGTGGCTGTCAATATAGTATTTGAAGGGAAACAAAATATTCCATTTGTTGCAGTACTGTGAACTCAGACTACTATAACATTATTTGCCATTACACTGTTTGCTAAAAGCAATAAAATGCTGATCTGAAAGGCATGACCTGAAAACCTGCCCTGTGATGACCCCTCTTAGGTTGGTCTCTGTTGATCACTGTAGTCCTGAACTTTTATTGTGCATTTAAAGGCACAGGTTTATATATTAAACATACTTGTATAGGATTATGAAAAAATGGGTTTGATCCTCCCATTTGGTTTACTGGTAAATTGAGCGCCCCATGTCTCTCAGTAAAGAGACAATTAAAATGTCAGGATAGAAGAAAATATCCTGTGTCAATGTAATTTTCCAGCACTATGGTAAATGGGTTTTGGCAGGGTTTTAAAACATTCTTTCAACTGTAATGACTACATTGGTCTGGGACTCTTTAGAGCTATTGACCTATTAATACAGTAATGGATAGGGATATGTGGAACTGGTTACAGCTTACAAATTTTGAACTAATATTGTTCTTAGTCAGCGAAGAATGATGGTGTACTGCCTACCATTCTTAGGGCAAAAGGAGGTATAAAAAGACCCCCCCCCCCCCCCCCCCCAAAAAAAAATAATAATAATAAAGTACATTGTTTAACTTATGGCTCCCTATTGTGGGGGTTGTATATCTGTGTGTATCTATCCTATCTTGTCTGGTACTGACTTAAATGTATCTGCCGTATTGGATATGTTAATACAAAAATCTCATTTATTTTCCTGTAGTCTGCAGCGAACTTCCTCTAATGCGCGCGCTCTCATGGTAAGTACTGGGAAGTCAAGGTGAGTATTTTTGATAATTGGCCAGAAGTGTGTGTGTGTGTGTAACATTTTTCCTTCCTGAAGCCTGTTCATTTGCATGCTAAATATTTAATTTTTTTATTGATGTGTATGTTGACCACTTCAGACTTCTGAATTCATGTGAAATATGGTAACTTAACGGTTTAATCGTGGCTGTACTCGATAATCCAGTCCAAAACTTGGTGAATGGTGCATGTTTTTGAAGTAGGCGCATTGTGGGTATCCCTCAAATCTTCAATTTCTGCATGTAATGCTGTGCATTTGAGCATTCTTCCTGTGTGTAGTGTGGTCTGTTTCTCTCTCTTTTTTTTTTTTTTTGTAAAGGAAAACTGTTGAATTTCTATTCACCACTGGTACAAAACATTTTGTGATACTTACTTTTTGTTTTGATTATTGCTATAGAATGCGTGTAGCGTGAATTTCATGTTAATCCCAGTAATAGCATTTAAAATGTCTTTTTTTGGCCCATTTTTTGTTATTACATGAGTAACAAATAGTATTGGCAAACCTCCCCTTTTGGGTTTGTCCAACAAATGTATGTCCCCCA
Source organism: Discoglossus pictus (assembly GCA_027410445.1). Lineage (NCBI taxonomy): Eukaryota > Metazoa > Chordata > Amphibia > Anura > Alytidae > Discoglossus > Discoglossus pictus. Next base: position 133,719,327 of record CM050165.1, on the reverse strand, counting down.
AGCTACCAGTAAAGACAAATATGAACTAGAAAAACATCACTTAACAGTTTTTTAAAATGGGGTTTCATTTATGTAGTGCAAAACACGTACAATACATTGTCATTATTTTCTCCCCATTTTATTGCTCATTATTGGCAATGCCACAATAGTCTTGGTTTTAGATCTGTAGCGTACCTTTTTTTTTTTTTCTCATTTCTTGCTCTTATTTTTCCTGATTTCTTGGTGCACAGTGAAATTTGTGGAGTGAGTTGGGCAAATGATTTTAAAGCTAAGCGGTCTCATTTTTAAATACCAATTAAGTACTCTTCTGTGCACTACTTGATTTGTAAAAGTAAACCTGATTGCACCTAATACATTCTTGTCCAGCAGTGGCAGAATCTGAAGGAAGCCCCCACAGAACTGTACATCTTAAAATATAAGAAATGACTCTGAACTATGGGCAAGCTCTCATAATTGTATAAATAGTATAACCATATTCAAGCAAGCAATTAATATATAATTTATTGATTTCTATACTGTGGCATACCCGCATCCATCGCACAGATTATGCGGTCACTGTGAATCTTCAGTACGGTTGTACAAACTCCTTATGGGTGATAAACTAAGGTCCACATAGATGTCCTTACTCCAAAACAACTGAATTAGCTGGGTTTGCTTCACTTATTTTTATTTTATTAATCTTTTTTTTTTTTAGTTGGTCTGTCATGTCTAATTGTCCATCTCCTTTTTAGGGTGAGACAAACTGCCCTAAGGAGTAGGCATTGTAAGCCTTTTAAAGGTAAGCAAAAGGGTGTAGCCACAGCCTAGCAGGAATCTGAATTTTTTATTTTTTTATTTGATCTACTAGTGGCTTCTATCTTTAAATGGTGAGATTCTTGGCCAAAGATGTAGCTTAGAAACGACCAGCCATGTGAAGAATATACCTAACTCAAAAAAAAATTGTGGAAAGTAAGCATGAGAGATTTTTAGTGACTTATTTGATCACTACCTTTAGTACGATGAGCTGCTGTCTAAGAATTGCAAATGTTTGCGGCTAGGCAGCCATAACACAGAATATAAATGTAGAAGCTTGTAAGAGCATCGCCCCCCAACTCCCTAGGTAAAAAAAAAAGGGAGTGCATTTAAACGTAGTTATTCACTGACCATAACTTCTGCTGCACTGGCATATATGCCTATTTGGCTGATTGTAATGTGATATTGGCAAGTGCAGTCAAACCTCATGCTGTAATCAAAACTACCTTTACTTCTATTAGTTCCGTTCTCAACAATGTGACTAAATATATCTGATGCTGGGGGCACAGGGAGGCAGGAATCATTGAGCCAAACATCTGATCAGCTTTCCCCATTGTGAGCTTTATTCACAGCTGTAATTTGCATTTGTTTTGTTTGTTTATTTTTGGTGCATTAACATGCATCACTACTACTTTACAAAAGGTATCTATATAGTGAAATTTAATAGTCTCATACCAGTTCATATAATGGTCTGAGTGATGTAATTTTGCTGTGCCCAAAAAGTCTAGGTCTTATGGCAAGTGAGCATTTTTAACATCTCAGTCTGAGAGACTGTACTTAAAAGTACATGATTATTCTTTGTCAACTACTTGTGTAATTAATGAGGCTTCTGGGTTTCTTCCTCCCTCCTCAATTTCACTCAGAAGCTACAATAAAAAAATCAAAATGTAAGCTACTACAGGGTTGGGGGAGAACCTAGGTGACCTTGTATAGCGAAAGTCTGAATATTCCTGGTTTCCGAAACAATCAAAATCACCATTAAGTAGCCTCCTTGACAATTTTATTCTTATTTGTCACAAATTAGCTTAGATTTTGAAGAGGAAGGTTATTATTGTATGGTTCCCATGCATTGCATTCCTAATTGATAAAGTTGTTGCTTTTGCATAAAAACAATAAGTTGGAGTATTTAACCAGTTTACTAAAATTAAGATCACTGTAAAATGTATTAAAAAAAATAACAAACATTCTTGGTGCCTAAAGAGAGCAAGTAGGCATATAGACTTTGTTTTTAACAGTGAAGGATCAGATCTGTACTCAATCTATTTTGTATATCAAAATAACTGGTGTGGCCATTGACCTGTTGTGTAAACTACAAACATGAACAAAATAGGAGGGAGGCCTGCCTGGCAAAGTACTTGGAGTAATACTAACATCACTTCAATGAGGAGTGCCAAAAGACCTAATGGCATGCAAGTCACACAAATGTAACCTGAACTTTTAAAGTTATTATTAAAGCCCTCCTCCCAAGGTCCCATAATATTGAACTTCAGGCTCTGAGGCATAGGAGTTTACATTGGAAGTCTATATAACTGACATGTACAACACCCATTGAAACTCTAAATATTACATTTTAGAAAATCCTCTTTAATGCCACCTTTCCTATCATGCTCCTCCATACTCCATTTTAACTAACACAAAGGTCGTGAAGCAAATGTGGTTAATGGGTGTATGCATGGTTATGGTCATTGCATTGGCCAGACCTATATTGGGTGATGGAGCACAACAAGATACTGGGTGGCTTGTGGCAGGGTCAGGAAGGACTCTGGCCGGAATCTATACACTCATGGGGGAAACTCTTATTGTGTTGGGAGGAACATCATTTCAAATCAACTTTATTTTTTATTTTTTTATGAGTATTGCTATGCCCTTTTTATATTGATGCAGTTTGCTGGAGTACTATACACTTGTTCTTAGGAACCATGGAATGGCTTGTACATATGTACATTAACTAAAAATATGCAAGTACTCAGTTTGGTGTTTGTTTGCCATCCTTGCAACATATGAACTCCGTGGTGTCTTTGACACACTATTGGATGTGTTTATGGACGGAGGGCATTTACATTGAACATTTTTTTTTTCCATGAAGCATAATGTGTGTGTATAGTTTGAAAACATGCATTATTTAAACAGAGCCTTTTACCATTTAAATATGCAACAATTGCAAGTTTTTTTTTAAAGTAGATTAATCTAGGATCTCTGCAAATGAACTTGTATATTATATACAGTAAATATGAGACATCGCATTCTCCTGTATAAAAAGGTCATATGTTCTTGTGTGGGTCTGCAAAAAGCAGATACAACCAACCTGACTTCTAGTTGGTCTGTGAAGGCACATGTCTGTTAGAAGATGTGTGAGTGTATATAACTAAAGCACTGAATAGGAGTATGTTTAATGGTTTCAGTCATAACCTGGATAGGTTTAATTTTCTGCACCCATGAGATTGTCTTATATCTTGGTGATGCATTGGCTGAAGTTCTGCAAATCCTTGAGAGAAATTAAAGTGCACTTTTTGTTTTATATGCTTTTGAAGAAAACTGACAAAGTATCTAGAAAGCAAAAAATAATTGTGCAGAGTCTGTCATGCTTTACATCAGGGTTCCTAACAGACAACTGAAGAATGGGAGGAATCATGGCTTCCGATAAATGATTGTCAATATAGCTTGATACCCTCCCCTCATACAACACACCCCTTAATGTAAAAACCCATGACACAATCAAGGCAGCTACATTTTAAGATTTTACTAAATACCCCTTTGGTGAGATGGGGATTTTTGGTTGTTGGGGAAAAAAAATGTCACATCTCTGAATCTTACGAACTCAAGACAGGTACAAAGTCCACATATAAGTGACCACCGGTTTTATAGTGGGGCAAACATTCGTAACTTTGTTGTTTTCCTTCACAACATTTATAAGAGTCCCGTTAATGTCCTGCATTCCACTTCTTCCTACCATTTGTAGGCAATGAGATGTAAAGGGAGATTTTATTGTTTACTTACTTTGTGATCTTAATATAGTATTAAAGTTCTAGTTTTGCGTTTTTATAGAGCAATTACAACCTGTATTGTATTGTTTTATTCCACTAATGGAAGGATGGTTTAGCTGTTCCCTAAAGTAACAAGAGTTGCAGTTTAAGAAGTTCTAAGGATACAATGCACACTTTTTGCACTGTTTTTATGAAATAAAATGTTTTGCAACAACATGAGTATGTGTCTTCCTGTCCTACATACACAATAGTGTCAATCATGGGAGGAATTGGTGACCAATGGATCATATTTGTCTAGTGTAAGTTTACATTGTGACACATATAGTGGATATGGTATCTACTCTAATTCATGGCCTTCATTTAATTGCTGTCTAACTTTTTTAAATATTAGCCAAGCATACACTAATAGTGGTGAATGCGTTTGTGAAATATTCAACCAGCCTTGAATGTATGTCTTGAGGGGATGTGGATACTTTTCAGATGCTCAAAATATGCTGTATGAGGTACAAGAGCTAGAAATAACGTGAGAGAAACTTGTTAGAGAAAAAAAATATATATTTTACTGCCAGCTTCATAGGACAATTGTACCAGTTTTTTATGTTTCAGTCTGTATCCCATACATATCTGAACAGTGTTTAAGTTTAATTTCAACAGTCTCTTTCCCCATCTGAAACCTTAATCTTCCGTGATGGGCGTAGGACAATCATGCTTTGTTTGTTGTATACACATACATAACAAAAAGTGATTGTATCATTCATGCTATGAGCCACTTCTGCTGTCCTTGTGTAGGGTTGGATCCATGCTACTGCCTTCAAAGAGAACTTTATTTTTAATGCCTTCCTGTATCATCCTCTGTTGCAACCTTAGTTTTGCATTATTGTATCTGCAGTGCATCCTAAAGCAAAGAACATTTGTATTAATATAGGTGCAAAGTGGCTAAGAGTTGCAAAAAAAAAAAAAACACATGGGGCTACAGACGGTAGGGGCTGTATCATTGTAAAATATCATGCCTAGACAAACCTGACATTTTAGTAAGGGCTCTGGGAGTGCCACCAATGTTGACACATAATGGGGCCATAACAGTTTTTTTTTTCCAATCTGGTATAATACTACTGTAAACTATATTGTATATCAAAATCTTCTGACCTCACTGGTGTGATCATTTACAGATATTCATGTCATTTTGACTCACCTTTTATCTATATGCAATGTAGTATTCACTAATACAGAATCTTAGTCTGTACAATATTGCATGTGGCCTCAATTCTATATGTAATATATTCTATATACGGGCTTGTAACATTCTTACGTACAGCTCTTTCATATATAAACTGTCGTGCGTAAGACTTCTGAGGGACAAAGCAGAAGTGCCAATACAGGTATGATTGGGGATTTCGAAGGAATACCAGTTGACCATTATGTAAAAATTGCATTTTTGTAAAGAAACTTTCATTGACAATATTTAGCGGTTAATATTCTGATCCATTTTAAAAAAATTCTTATATTTTGAAACTAAAATTATATTGGCATTAATTACTGATAATGTGAGCTACACTGGATTATAAAACAAAAAGCTAGTTGGGAATGTAATATTAATCAGACCAGATACATATAATTATAAACAAAGTTCAAATAGGCAAGTTTTAAAAGGCCACTGTACATTGTCAAACTCTTACATTTTGTTTTTCAGACAATTAAGCAGGAAAATGTCTGTTCATTTTCAGTAAAAACAAATGGAGATGTTTCTGCAGGAGTGATTATGAATATATTGGTGGAAGTTGCACAAGAGAGACACATTTCTGGAGAGCTGTAGTTGCATCTCCTGAAAAGGAGTCTGTTTTTGGGCCAGTGAGGGGGAAGGGGTATGGTGGCTATTTTAATCTTATCTAAAATTCTTTACAATGGTTCACACATCTCTCTGCCCTACAATCCTATACCCCCCTGTGATTCATCTCTAAGAAAGTGGTGTAACACAAAATAATTCCTGATCATACACCCAATCTTCAAAACTTAGATTTTTAGGGGGGAAAGTTATATGTACATGACTTGCCGAGCTGCTAATACAGTTAGGCACATAAAGCACAATCAAGGGTCTTGTTCTTGCACTGGTCCTTTTAAGATATACTATATTTGGTACCTCAGCCCTGTAACTTCTCAAGCTTACAATGTACATAGTGACTAAGTGAAAGAGAAATTCCATACCAGCATCCAAAGGTACTAACAACGAATCCTCCAACTGCAAAATCACAAGAACGTCTTATCCTGCCTGAAAGAAACAATACATATTACCTTCTGAGATTGGTCACGGACTTTAATATTACATTAGGAGAAGGTGTTGCTTTACAATGTCACAAGCCTGTACCATAACATTCATATTGTACATGATATACCAGCATCTCAGCTACTACTAAGAAAAAACAACAACTTGCAAGACCATTCAAGAAATTCAGATTGTTAATTATTATACTAAATTACAAACACAGATTGCAAACTTGTTAGAAAGTCCATATTTGCACATTAGTTAATTAAGGGTCTATCTACATTAATATGGTCCTCCACTCCGGACCAATTAGGGGGTGGGTAAAGAAATGGAAGCTCCTAATGAGCAGAATCTGTTGGCTGCTCATAAGTGGGCATGATGGGAGGAGAGCGTCACATGCAAGAGTCCCGTACAGGTAGCCAACTTCCAAGTAAAATTATGTTTTACAATAAAAATGTGCATATATAGGAAGGCTTTACACTATGTGATCATAAAAATCTAGTACACATATGGTCATATGTACTATAGTTTGTAAAGGCTGCTTTTAATGTTTCTAATAGTACATAATCAAGACGGGTTCTTCAAAAGGACATACGTTAAGTATGGGATGACAGTGGTCCTGTACTAGGAGTTACTTTGTAAAAGTGGCTAGACTAGGGGAAATAAAACATTTGGAGGAAGATTCAATAAGTTGTCTTAGGAAATGTGCTTAGTTAATCTTCCCTTTTTTTTTTTTTTATCCCAGGCCTAATTCCTACTCCAGCAATCTTAAAGCTGAATATTGCTATATTTTAACTGCAAAGAATGCCAATATGCAAGATTGACTGACACTTTAAGAAGGCTTGCGGTCTAAAAACTATTTTTTTTTGGTGTTTGGGTAGTTTGAAAGGGTTACTCTTGGCGCCTAACATGATTAAAAAAAAAGAAAAAGGGATCTATTCTGTTACTTGCACGCACAGTACAGGAAGCCTCGTGTCCCTATGTACTCCCTAAGCCCCTACACCCCTTGCTGGCCCTACCCTCTTAGCCTAACCCTAAACTCCTAAAAGTAGCTTCCCATAGCCCCTAACCCCATACACCACTTACCGATCCTAACCCGAAAACTCCTAATCGCTTACCGGCCACACTGGGATGTCCACGGCGTGCTTCCCAGTGCTGAAGCAAGCATGCATGCATAACAGGATAGGTCCAAATTATTTCCCACCATTGGGATGGTTGGCTAATGTTGATGGCTTTTATTGTACAAGGGGACTATTTTGTATCATTTATTACTATGGTACAGAGACGGAACAACATGATGGTCTACAATAGGTTTATTAGAATGTGTATAACACATAATTGTCGAACTACGAGACGTCTTCACGCTTTGCGAGCCATTAATTCTCTTGGACTTTCAGCGAACTTGGGCGATGAGCGCCAAAGGTGCTCTTTGCCTGCGAGCTTCGCAAAGAGAGGCAATCGGTGGAGGCAATGAAACATGCGGGCCTACAAACACTTGGGAAATGCAGGATTGCCTTTGGCTGCAAGCACTTGACAAATGCAGGACTTATAAAAAAAGAAATTACGAAACGCGGGACTTAGGAAAAATACAAAGGCAACGACCTCCCCCCCCCCCCCCCCCAAAAAAAAATACAACAAAAACATCACACGTAGCACGTGGGGAACAGCCAGGACATCTGGGAGGGAGGTGGAATGTGAGTTCTAGTAGATTTTGCAGAGTTTAGGCACTCGAAAAATGCATAAGCGTGAAAAAAATGGCTGAAAAAAAAAAAAAAAAAATTTAAACGAGGCTACAAGACCCGACCGCGTAGCACTTTCACACAGGAACGCACGAGGTACAAAATACACGATTACAAATGATGGAAAATACTTGCGAACCGCGTAGCACATACACAAACTACGCCAGTTTACAACAATAACATTACAAATCTAAAATGGGGCTTTACACAACTAAACCAACGGTCTGCCCTCGCGCACACAGCCTATTTCTAATGCACAGTTGGGACATTCATTACACTTTATCCTCGGCAGCAACAGTGCAACTGTACATTGTATGCTGCAGGAAAATAAAAACAGATTGTTAGCTCTTCAGGCTATGGATTGCTGGATATATTAATTACAAATAGGTAAAGTATATTAATTTAATATATATATATATCTGTCTTTGTGATGAGCGCAGAAGGTGCTCAGAGGAGCAAAAGTACACGAGAGGAGAGGCTCGCAATGAGAGCCGAAGGTCCTCACAGTACAAAAACCTTCACATTGTGTGGCAAACAGCATTGCCATGGCTTCAGATTTTATTATTTTTAGTAAACACACTTACTTGTTGCCAGGAAATGTCCAAGGGCTATCGCCAATGCGCCAACAGATCCATAGAGCAGAGATTCCCGGGCACAAGGTGTCTTTTGTACATCAAGAATCCCCAATAATTTAAAAGACTAGAAAGAAAACAATTCTAGATTATATTTTTTATATATAATATATATATATATATATATATAATTGTTGTTCAGTTGTATCCAACTCTACATGACCCTACAGACCACAGTCAGAACATTTATCGCTAGGTGCCTGGTTGTGCTTATCCATAATGTTTTCATGGCAAAGATACTGGAGTGGGTTGCCAGTTCCTTCTCAAGTGGACTGCAATGTGTCTCTGCTATAACCTGTCCATCTGAGTATACCTTACAGTTTCATTAAGGTACGCAGGCCCCTTCACCACAAGGTAGCGATCCAGGAGGGGATCTATTAATAGGAAGTGCTTAAAAGTTCTATTATTTATGTCTACAATCATTTATTTTTACCAGTTTGTGTCTGCCCTCAAAACTCATAAATAAACAGATTATGAAGGTCGATATTTAAAATTAGCTAATCAGTGACAGACCTATCCTGTTATGTGCACGCACGGGAAGCGCACTGCCGAAGCCCAGATGTAGCTATCTCTAAGTCGTTAGGGGTTTCCGGGTTATGTTTAAGGGGTTAAGGTTAGGGCCAGAAAGTGGTGTAGGGGGTTAGGTTTAGGGCCGGTAAGTGGTGTAGGGGGTTAGGTTTAGGGCCGGTAAGTGGTGTAGGGGGTTAGGTTTAGGGCCGGTAAGGGGTGTAGGGGGTTAGGTTTAGGGCCGGTAAGTGGTGTAGGGGGTTAGGTTTAGGGCCGGTAAGTGGTGTAGGGGGTTAGGTTTAGGGCCGGTAAGTGGTGTAGGGGGTTAGGGCCAGCAAGGGGTGTAGGGAGTTAGGTTTAGGACTGGTAACTGGTGTAAGGGGTGAGGCAGTACATCAGGTTGCGAGTGCCACAGGAGTCTTCCGGTGCCGTGCACATAACAGGATAGATCCTCAGTGACCTCTCTCAAGTAGCATGTTGCCACTGATTGGTTACTATGAGACAGTGCAGCCCCTGTACTTAGAAGTGCACTGTCTTTACAAGCTTCAGAGGGTAAACCAGTTTAGGAACCATTTGTAAGGTTATAGGCAGAAAACATACATTGTAAGTAACAGAAGGAGATAAACAGGTATAATATATACATAAGAACCAGAATCCTTCCATGCCCCTTTAACACAAACAGACTGCATTATTATTACATTGTCCCTATGAAGGGTGCATGAGATGGATTCTGGGAAAGATCACCCAGACTTGTTCCTAATCACTGTCTGCACCATATTATAGCAGCTTGTTTCTGTAATATATTATTAATTAACAGAGACATACACCCCTCATAGTGCAGCACAGTCACGTGATTTTGTCACCAGGACAGGAAGCACGTGATCAGAAGGGATTTAGTTCCTATGTATATATATACAAACATGACAGGCACACAAATCAGGTGTAAACTACAACTAACAGAACAACTCCCTGCTTTCTTTGGTTACAACAGTATCAAAAATTAGAACCCAGTGACGTCATTTACCTTCTTAGCTGGTGCAGTGCCTTCCTCGTCCGCCATGTTGGTTGGCAATATCTCACCGACCTTCAAAGGATCACGGCCGCCACGTACAAACGAGTAAAATTATAGGGGGTAGAGCGCCTTATACTTCCCGGCGCTCTCTCTGAACGTCTCAATGGTTGGAGGAGGAGTCGGATTTTCGGCGCCATGTTAGAGCTTAGTTGCGGCGCATTTGGGCATGTTGCCATTGCTTTGTAAAATGGGTGTATGTCTGAGATGCGCATTGTCCATTTATGTAGATGTTAGAACAATGAAACGAGGGCCAGTGTCAGAACAATGGATGAATACATACTCATATACATCACAGAAATTCCCAATTACATATTTAAATATAATTTGTATAAAAAGACTGGTTGGCTGGTGGTCCCTCAAATGTTTTATAATATCTCCAAGGATTGAGCCTGCCTACTAAGTATTGTAGACAACCCCATTTAGTGTCATAGTATATATACCAAACATTTTTAATGTAAAATTCTTCAAATATCTAATAATTGAAGGGATATGCAATGCAATTATTTTATGCATCAAAAGGAGAATGCTTTAAACATTACCAAAGGCATATTTTACATAAAAAAATATTAAATAAAACCTGTTTAAAATGAAAGAGATTCTTGTCACCCAACTAGGAAGTTGATTTAATTTTAAAGAGCATTAAAAACTGGCTATACGTTGTACTAGCAGTTTTTCTTTACCATAAATCATTGTTGAAACATTTAGAATTGATTTAGTAGCACCTGTATGATTATGTGCGACTCATAAGTGCTAGGGTTAGGAGAGGGGTCTAATTGCCAGATATCATTGGGGTCTTTATTTTGACCACTACAGAGATAGACAATTAGACTCTAATCCTAATTAGCACATCAAATCAGCTAATTACTATGTGTGAGATGCTCATTTACATATAAAAGCAGCAGCATCGTGATTTTGGGGTGACAGTATGCCTTTAATTGAAGCTAACAGGATATGAACAGAGCATGTATAGATTTCACTGGTAGACATAACTATGAGTCATAAAGCTAGCTATAATGTTTTGGATAGAACTAAAGTAGTTCTCGGAGATATCTGTCCCTGGCCAAATTACCAATATACATATAGTGTGCACACCTTAGAGAAATAATACACCAACACAGAGTTCTGGTATAAAGCTTTCTCTCGCCTACTGTTTATTGAATCAGCCGCTATATATAACATTTAACAATCAGATAAATGTTGCAACTAAGCAAAACATCAGGTTTATTCGGTAATTCATTGGTTCTGAGATGTCCGCTTTTATGGAAGCTCAACAAGGCATTGGGTTAGTGCATTAAGGAGTCTCTAGGTGTCATCCCACAGTGGGATGAGTCTTTCTCTCATTGGTCAGAAGGTTAAGACAAAGGGAAGATGGCGTTCTCCTTCTTGTGTCCAAGGTGTGGTCGTCATCGTCACCCTTAACAGAACGGAAGTAGTGCTGCCGACATCTTGTATGGGGGGAAGTGGCAAATCCTCCATCTTAGAGTCTCCAATAATCGACATTGTTAATAAGGTTACGTAATACTGAAAAGAGAAAATGTATGAGTAGGGCAAACATAAAATGCATTTTCTTGTAGATCCTGATCCATAACAGTCCCCCCTAAAATGTCATATTATGTTTTTGCATCATCCAACCCACTCATACTAGTTCATTGTAAAGGTTAGTAACTACTGCATTTTTGATAATACAAGTTAAGAGTACATGTCTTTTAAGCTATGGTTCCTCCGGAACACTATTCTTCTGTGGATTCTATGTCCGGATGTTGAAAGCATTGCATGTGAGTATGACATAGGTACATATCTTCGTTTGATCGGGCTTGCCATGACCTAACGTCACACCTACCCTATGTCCTATGCGGCATGGGAAAACCTAGAAACCTCTATCAGCTAATAGTGTAACTAACTCAGATCAGGAACCATGGTGTTCATAAGACACTCTCCTTTAAACCTGTGGTCATCTGCTTTAGCATATGAGATGTCTTATAGGTATCATCCTGGTCACCGAAATCTAGTTCTAGGTTCTGGTGAACAAAGGTGGGTGAAGCCTTGACCATTGCATCCTGTAGATAAGTACGTATGCAGGGGATAATACAACACAGAAGGAAGGCAAGTAGGATTATAACGGCAAGAATAGCCATTCCAACTTGTAATAAAAACTTTTGCCAACCATTCATCCATCCGAACCATGAATCCCAATAGTCCATGGTACCAGAATTTTCTTTTAATTCTTGACCAAGATTAGCCAATTTCCGAATTGCCAGTGTGATCTTGCCATTTGGACCTGTGTTATCATTAATATACGTACAACATGTGCTAGTGTCAGGAAGCATTTTACAAACTCCACCCTTCTCTGCAAGGATCATGTCTAATGCCATACGATTCTGGAAGGCCATGTGTGATGTAGCCTCTAATTGTTCTGCAATGCCTTTTAAGGCATCCTTAGTGTAGTTAACAAATCGCTGCTGATTATAATAGATATAATTAATCCAGGCGACATTTTTATTTACACCATCATTGGTATCAGTGATTACAATCCTGCTGCTATCTGGTTTCGGGCCTTAAATTGGTCAGGCACTCCCCTTGGGACTCCAATAGCATCAATATACACATGTGGGTCAAAACTTTCCCGAGGTTCAGATGATGAAGTTTGTCTTCTCTTTTTGGACCTTGCTTGGGGGGCATTAGGTAGATTGTCATCATAATAAGTTGGGACAATGTGTAACAGCATTAGGGCTTTAGCCAAGGTACATTCCCCACGCCATACTCCTGACAGTCTTACCCTGAGTTTCATATCCCCACATAACCAATATATGTCCCCTAAAGCTTGTGTCTGATTGATTAGCAGTGTGGATGAACCATCTCTATATGTGTGACAAAATCCACTTGGGAACTTCTGCAAATTGAACCCATGAGAAACATTTCTCCTATAACACGTATAATTTCCGGAGTATATAGTTATACCTTTCCCTGGATGGGGATTATTAGTTATCACAGGGTACGTCTTTCTCCATTGTTCGCACTTATCTATATAATTATGTCTATATTTGAACAACATCAGAAAACATTTCTCTTCCTGCAAAGGTATTGTAAGTGGAACAGTACCTAAATTAGGCCTAGCATGGCCGCATACATAACAGTTGGTCTTATTACTTTCCTGTACATTGTATTTCATCCATTCCAACCACACATTAAGATCTGAAAATCCAGTCTCAGTAGGTAACGTGTCCTCATATGTTGGGTCACCAGTGGCAGTCATTGTTCCTATAGTCTGTGAGCCGGGTTTTAATGCCTGTAGTACGGGAGGTAAATCAGGATATTTGTACAAGTCTGCTAACTTAAATTTCCCTGAAAACCTCGTAGTTTTCCCGCTCACCCAAGCTCCCATCCGATATGTGTCAGCATCTACTGGACTAGGACTCTGTATGGTCAGGGTTAGTTGCATACTAGAACCGGTCACACCACTATTCAGGCATCTACCAGTCTTTAGTAGAGTCATTCGGTCGGGGAGGGATCTGCCCTGGTCATCTTTCTTATTTGCAGCGCCCTGAGGTCTAGATTCCCAGTGTTCCCCAGTATTCCACCCTACCGCTCCCCATGTGGAGCAATCTTTACCAAAGATCTCGTCAATGACACATATATCTATAGCCTTATTGGGGGAGCAAAAATCAAAGGTGTATGAAGCTACGTGTGTAGTTTGGGAATTATACCAAAAGGTGATAACATCCTCACATTTTGTGATAGTTACATGTTGAGCCTTGCTCACGTATACTGCAAGAAGCAGAATAAACCACTGGGCTGTGCTCATTGTATTGTTTCCTGGTCATCAGGGGGAGGAACCTTTTTGCAATGTGATGCGTGGACCCAAGTAGCTTTCCCTTCCAACTTAACTGATGTAGCTGTGATCAGTAGTACTTGGAATGGGCCTTCGTATCTGGGTTCCAAAGGAGTTTTCCTCACAAATTTCTTGACCAGGACCCAATCTCCAGGAAGTAGTTCATGAGTACCAGTGATCACTTCCGAATCTGGAATAGAACAGAACACTTGTGCATGGATTTTAGTCAATGCGGTGGACAGTGCAATCACATAGGGTGTGTGGAAGGACAGAGTTACTCCCAAGGCTGCCCAAATTTCCTTGGCCAGTACTGCAGTAAAGGCTGGTCCTTGGTCACTCTCGATCACTTCAGGGACCCCATATCTACAAATGACCTCTGTTAGCAGTCTCCTTACAGTGGTTTTGGCTGTCATGTTTACAACTGGATAGGCCTCTGGCCATCCTGAGAACATATCCACAATGAACAGAGCGTATTCAAATCGACCACTCCTTGGCATCTGTATGTGATCAATCTGTATCCTCTGGAATGGATACAGAGATTTTGCTAAATGCTTCTGTGGGGGTTTTTCAGTTCGGCCTGTATTACATTTAGCACAGATGCTACAGGACTTGCAATAGTTGCTCGTAAGTGTAGTTATGCCTGGGGCCATATAGTACTTGTCTGTTAGAGCGTTCATGAGGGTCTTTGACAAGTGTGCCGGTCCGTGGGCCCACTGTACTGTTGCTGGATAGAGATTCTTTGGTAAACACAATCTCAGATTATCAACGTACAATCCATCCTTAAGGATTGCTCCCTTTGCTTTCCACTTGTTTACTTCTTCTGGGTCTGCTGTCTTCTGCAATTCTTTGAGTAGTTTCAAATCTGTAGGTAAAGTCTGCATTGTGTAGATATTTTTTGTCTTGCGTCTCCTCTTTCTTGTCCATTTCCTGTGATATCATTGCTGCCTTCTTAGCCATCTGGTCTGCTAGATGGTTTCCTCGTGCTTCATCTGAATTTAGCTTCCCATGTGCCTTCACTTTCAGTATGGCCACCTCTTTTGGGAGTGCTAAAGCATCTAGTAGTTCACGAATGGCTTTATCATGCTTTACTGGGGTGCCTGCAGCTGTCATGAATCCTCTGGCTTTCCAAATTATCCCAAAGTCTTGAGTCACTCCTAGAGCATATCTTGAGTCTGTATAGATGTTAGCTCGGACTCCTGTCACAATTTCACAGGCCTTAGTCAATGCAATCAACTCTGCTTCTTGTGCTGACATGGAGGGAGGTAGTGAGAAGGCTCGTATCACATCTTTTTCCGTAGTCACAGCATAACCTGTGTGATATTTTCCATTCTCATCAGCATACCCTGATCCATCCACATACAGAGTGATGTCTGGGTCTGTCAGGGCAAGTTCTTTTACATTCGCAAGGTGTGAGGTCTCCATTTCCATTTGCTGAAGACAGTCATGAGGTGGGTTGACTGATCCTGGAACAGCATATGGGTCTTCAGCCTGTACTTTGGGAAAGCTATTCACATGCCAGTTGAGGGTTTGTTTTGTTATTCCTTCTGCTTCTAGTTCATCTTCATCTGCGGACTCCCACCATTTCAGCGCAGTCCCCAATGAGCTCCATGTACTCTGTGCAGACTTTGTTAGTGCTATGTGTGGGACAGCTGTATCCCAATGTTTATACAGCAATTCTGCTTCAAAAGGAAGCTCTACAGTGAGTGCGCTATCCCCTATTGTATCATTATACATTATACAGTTTTAACGTGACTTGCTTCAATTTCATAAGCTTCGCTTCATATTGAAGATCCCGTCCCGGTGTTTGCTTGTTCCACAGCGTACAATGTAGAGAGTCTTGTGTTTCATCTGTTTCTGTCTTCTTGACTAGGCGTCCCAGTAAATGATTTTTTTACATCCGAGCTTATGTTTGACTCCTGATCCAAGTTCAAACTATACCAGAAATGTCCTTCTTCCTCATCTCCCCCCTCAGGAAATGGCAAGAGAGTGGCTGGATTAAGCACATAACACCTCTGTAAGGTGACATTATCTGGCAGGAGCAGTGAACATTGGAGACGGAGGTGTCTGGCTGCTGTCAGGTGTTTTGGCTGCATCTGATTTATGATAGCAGCAATGTCATGTGGAGCAAGAACTGTCAAGGGATACCCAAGGACTATGTCACTTGTCTTATCCAGTAAGGCATGAGCTGCAAATACTGCCCTAAGACAGGAAGGGCCTTCTCTTGCTACAGCATCCAGATGACATGAGAAGTAGCCAATGGGGCGTTGTCTGTTTCCATGGGACTGTGTCAAGACTCCCATTGCATGTCCTTCCTTTTCTGATATAAACAGTTTGAACGGTAGGTCATAGTTGGGTAGCCCTAATGCAGGGGCTGAGGAGATAGCCTGTTTCAGAGCGTAAAAGTTATTTAGGGCTATCTGAGTCATCTGAAAGGGTTCAATCTTCAGAACATCATACAAGGGCTGCATCAGGAGAGAGGCTTCTGGGATCCACGCTCTGCAATAGATATGAGACCTAGGAAAGCGTGGAGGGGTCTGTGTCCTTCTGGTACAGACATTTCTTCTATTGCCCTAACACGGCTGCGTGTGAGATGGCGCACTCCTTTGGAAAGGCAATGTCCCAGGAATACAACAGTCTCCTGACACCATTGTAATTTTTCTCTGGATGCCTTGCACCCTTGTTCTGCCAGATGTCTCAGTAAACTCTCTGATGTCCGTGTAGCTATAGGAAGGTCTTTAGCACAGAGTAGGAGGTCATCAACATATTGCAGAAGTACAACATCAGGGTTTTCCTGTTGCCAAGAATCAAGGATTAGACCCATGGCCTTAGCAAACTGACTAGAAGAATTCTGTGCTCCTTGGGGCATGACAGTCCATGTAAATTTATTATGATCATGTGTAAATGCGAAGAGATACTGACATGAAGGATCAAGAGGAATGCTAAAGAAGGCATTTGCCAGATCCGCTACAGTAAAGTATGCTGCTGTTGGAGGTATTCCAGAGAGGAGAGTGTGTGGGTTAGGTACTATGGGAGTGTCTAATATGGTTGCTTCATTGACTGCTCGCAAATCTTGTACCATACAGTATTTTACTGGCTCTCCTTTCTTGGATTTCGTTTTCACTGGGAAGAGGGGCGTGTTACATGGTGATGTACACCAGACTAACGCCCCCTGTTTCAACAGGCTCTCTATCTGCTGTGTAATTGCATCAATCTGCGCTGGCTTCAGAGGGTATTGGGATCTTTATGGTAATTCAGCTCCAGGCTTCAACTTTACTATGACTGGAGGCACCTTAAAATGCCCAATATCTTCCGGACCACGTGACCAGAGGGTTGCCGGAATCTTATCCAAGATGTCGGCCGGGCCTTGTCTATTGTTACTGTTTGCATCTAAGTGGAGTAATATTGGTAGTGAACAGAGTGCTGACGTGTCAGTAATTGTTAAAGGCGAGGACACTTGTATAGTCCCATCCGGGGTAAATAAGATGGATGCTTGCAAGCGGGAAAGCACGTCTGCACCTAACAAGTTCATTGGGCATGTGGAGGACACTACAAATCTAGCAAGCAGGTCTGGGAATGGGCCTATTTGCAGTGGCTGAGTCAACTTGTTGGATGAGGGGATACCGTCAACTCCTACACAAGCAACATCAATATCAGACAGGTAAGATGAGTCGGGCAGATCTTGTTGTCTTAGGACACTTCTGGCTGCACCTGTGTCTACTAGGAAGGTGGTAGGGATCCCTTCTATTGGTAATGTTACAATAGCTTGAGGTCCTAGTCCGCTATCCCCTGAAGATACTGCCATAGCAGGAGATAGTGACACAGGCTCACCACTGTCCTATGCTGTGCTTTGGCCCCCCTGCACCTCATTAGTGCCATCCCCCTGCTGATGTACCCAAACTTGTTACAATTGAAACACTTCCGTGTTTCCTTCTTCTCCCCTTTATATGCTGGCTCCTCAGAGGCTACCATGAGAGCGGTAGTCTTTTTGGACGCTGATGATGTAGGGTGTGTATTTTCTACAGACTCCAGCCCTTTTGCAACAAGTAACAGTGTATCTAATGGTAACACTCTATATTCTGGTCTGGAAGTCAATAGACCTTTCTTTAAAGATCCCTTTAGCCCTATCACAAAAGCTGTACTTAGCATCTGTGTGTGTGTCTTATTGTGTGGGCTGAAGCCGAGGTCTGTGAACACCTGTTTGAGCCGTGAGTGAAACTTTTCTACTGACTCGTCTCTGTCTTGTTTAACATCCTGCAGACTAACAGCCTGGTCTGCAAATTTATCCTTCGCCCATTCTCTTAGTAGTTCACAGAATATTTCACCTGATTCATAGTCAGTTGTCTCACGTGGCAGATCATATGGGTCTATTGTGTTTTGCATTATGGGCCAGTATGAATCTCCTGCTCTGATTTCACACAAACTAACCAAGTCTCTCCAGGCTGCAGCATATGTCTTCTGTATTTGTGATATCTTTCTATAGAAAGGCATGGGCTGCTTCTCAGGGTCAGGTAGTGTGTTTATGAGGGAGGTGGCTTGTGTCGGTGTGAATGCAACATACATTAGACTCGCTCTACTATTTCTGTTACGCCTTCTACGTTGGCTCGTTCCTGAGCCCAGGGTCTTACTCCTCCACTCTCTCCTATTTTTATCTCATCCTCCCCATCTTCACTGTCACTTTCAGGACAGCCTGCGGGAGTAGGGAGTAATGAGATATGGTTTATGTCCGACTGTCTAAGAGAAAGGGGAGGAGTTGAAGCGTCTGTCGCCGGTGCCCTTGTCTGTGGGGCGGCCCATGGTGACGTGTTATGTGGGAGTGGCGCGACTGGGAACATCGAGTATGGAGTATAAATAGTTCCGTTAGCAGTCAAGACAGGATAAAGGGGCGTTTTCACCAAGGGGGCGCTCGGTATAACAGGTGGACCTTCCTGAGTGGGCGCCGCTGTTATCTTAATGGGAGGGTTCAGAGGGTGACAGGACCCCTCCTTAGATTGTGTGTGGGCGCCATTTTGGGGCTGTGGCTGGGTGGAATGTCTTTGTTCTGCAGAGGGAGTTTGTGGTGTTGGGGTTACAGGGTGCTTGTATTACAGAGGGGACAATGGCTGGAAGTAGGGGACTGACAGTCTCACATGGTGCATAGTATGCATACATTTTCTGTCCACGTACTTCAACCTCTCTCTCTGTCCACCCCTCTCTCTCAATCGCCTTAGCTACCCTGTACCATGCTTCTGCACTTGGTAATAAACCACAATCTTGTAACTGTCCTCTATTATTTCTCAATACTTTCTGCCATTCTTCTGCCCTCAGATGTCCTCCCACAATATTTGTGAATCCACACACTTTAAACATCTTCTTAGATTTATTTACCACTGCCTCTCCCCCTCTTTTCCTCACTACATCTCGGGCCAACATGCCCTCACTATTTAGTTTAGTCTGATTCTGCCCCATCTTTCTGTCCTGAGTATAGCACAAGCTGGTTTTAGGAGGCAGACAAGAGGAGGGAGAGAGAGAGAAACAAACAGACCAGTTGTCTGAAATAGAATGTCTGATGTGCTCGACTGCTGCGAAGAAAGAATAACTTTGCACGTCTTCCCTAAACTCAGACTATAGTTACCGCCCTCCGGGGGACCACTAGGTTGTAGTGTGTAACCACGCACTACTGATAAGGGATAGCAAGGAGTGCAGTGTATAGCGACAAGTGATTTAGATAGACACAAGATTACGGAAGAGAATAACATCACATTTCATTATTAAACATACATCTTAGCCGGCAATATCACAACATAACAGTATATGAGACAGAAATTGTCTCGGAGTAACTTTCTAAAAAAACATCCTAAAATAACGTTGCATTTACTTTTTCTTTTGTATACTTCTTCGTGTATAGTAAAGCTTAATGAAACATTGAATGTCTCATATATCTTCCTTTTAATAAGGATTAATATTGCCAAGAAGTAGTGGATACAGGGCACTGACTCCAGCAGAGGTAGTATAGTAGGTGCTGTTTGCCTTTAAGATGCGTACCAAAATATTGTCCTGTGGATCCTATTTAGGAATCCTTGAACAACCAACCAAGGTTGTACAGAAACACCTTTTATGCAGCCTTTATTTTAATTATTATTGCCACATACTAATTTTAAAAAATTCAATCTTTATTTGTACATTTAAAATGTTGTTAAAAATGCAACGATTAAAAAAATCAAGGTAAACCCAAGGTGTTTAATCCTTTGGGTTTTTTGACGTCCAGCAAATTATTAGAGGTTTATTTAAGTTTTATTTTTGTTGTTATTATATTCTTTGCTTTGATCACAGCTTTTTTATTTAATTACTTTATTATGCTCAAGTCAATAAAAGATTTGTTTTTTCAATTCAATTGTATTTGTGTATTTTTGGGTATGTTTCCTTAGTCAAATCCTTATCAGGTACCCTGGATTTTAATTTACATAAGATTACATTTTTTACATAAGATTAATATAAGGTTTTATAATCCTTTTGTCTGTTGTATAGTTTTGTTTATTCATACAGCACTTCATTGGAGTATATGTTTTAAGTGCCTTTGCATTTCTTTTGTGTTAATCTTTTGTCCTGTTTTTTTATGTTAATTCGGAATTCTATTTCTTAAAGTGCATTATAATTCAAGTTGTGTTATTCAAAAATTCTTATCTTAAAGTGCTTGTGCTATTTGACTTAGTGCTTATTTCTTCTTATATTACCCTTTTACCTCGTGACTGTTAGTCTGTCACAGTCACTACTTTACCTTATTCATTTATAGTGCTAATACTGTGCTATTTTTAAACAATGTATACACTCCTGATTATGCTGTTTCTTAAACTATATATTTCCTAAATGCTTCTGTCTATTGTTTTTTAGAAGGAGGTTGTGTCCTCCTTTTTCTTCAGTTTTTTTGCTTTAATTATGCTTTTACTCCTTTTTCCTTTTTCTTGCTTTTCTATTTCCTTATTCTTGTATATTACTCTATTGTTACTATATTGAGACTTTATTGTGAAGGAATTGGCTTTCTATCTTTCTTTTTAGTTAGTAGTGGACCTGGAGCTTTTGAGCTGTATCTATCATGCTCCACGCTATATTGGCGTGGTCTGCGCGGTGATCGCGCTTACTGATGACGTTTTTTTAAAATTAGTATGTGGCAATAATAATTAAAATAAAGGCTGCATAAAAGGTGTTTCTGTACAACCTTGGTTGGTTGTTCAAGGATTCCTAAATAGGATCCACAGGACAATATTTTGGTACGCATTTAAGTAATAACACCTAGGCCCCAAAAAATAAACTAAGATCATTTTTTTGAGTATTGCCTTTAAGATGGGTGTAAAATTATAGTTGTTCGTTACACAACCAATTCTCAGTCTGCGTCCATATACATACTGTACTCTTAGGGGTACGTCTACAGTCCTAAGGTACCGTTTCCTTTGAGATACCTACTTTTACATTCGAGGTGCGGTCTCAAAGTCTAACTCCGTGTATATATCTTGAATTATTTACTTTTTAAATCAATCTCCTCCCGGGACACACCTACTTTCACACAGACATTCCTTCACGTACTGTAATTACCCTTGAGCAAAATTTAACAACAACATGAAAACATGACAGTTATTTCACTTACTGTACAAATTCATACGACCTTAAGCATTGGCATAGAAAGAATTCTCTTAACTAAGATACGTCCTTAAAAGAGTTAAACGAGATGGGAGGGGGAGTATTCTTTCGCTGTGTGCCTTGGCTGTCACACAGCTGCAGCAAATTCAGCTTCTCAGCTTCATAAGTACAGGGGGAGAAATTCTAAGCTACATTTCTCATTAAAATATGCATCACAACCAGCAATAACAGACCATAGTAACATTTAAACAATTTCTGCAGAACATTTCTGACTCTTAAGATATTTTAGTCCGGGGTCTCACACCGTCGTGTGCTAAAATTGACGCCCTCAGGGCTATTGTGCTACCAGGGCACTAACGATCCGCCACTGAAGTCTGCATCCCACATACATGCTTTTACACCTTAGTGTGTGATAGACGTCTCTCAGGGTTTTCACGCTACCAGGGCACGAACATCATGACCCCCGAAAGATACTTGGCTATCCAACATGCATAGACCCTCCTTAGGAAAGGTATGTCAAATGACACCGATCCCCAAAGTACGTGTATGCACGTCTGTACGTACGGCTCCTCCGGTTTTATTGTGCTACCAGGGCACTACCAATCCGTCCCCGGACCACAATATCCAATATCCGGAGTCTGCTGCACGTACACATGTATGTCCCGGACCACAATATCCAAGAAATCACAATCACTCGACCCACACTCTCAACAGTCATACACAGGTGACAGATATCACTGGTACAGGATTCGTAATGGACTTGAGGCAAGTTATTACCTGTACTTTGACAACTTCCCCCAACAGCGGGTCTGGATGAAGGCCGAGTCCCAGGAATAAGTTTACGCGTTCAAGGTGCTAACTGTGTCCTTACCGTGTACCGGAGGTGATCAGGCTCCGGCCGTTCCTGCAGGCTCCGTCCGGATCCCTTGTGTCCGCTGCTGGCTCAGTTAAACCTCAAGTCCCTGTCATCGGGCACCTATTATGTTTTGGAGAAAACTAAAATAGTTCTCGGAGATATCTGTCCCTGGCCAAATTACCAATATACAGATAGTGTGCACACCTTAGAGAAATAATACACCAACACAGAGTTCTGGTATAAAGCTTTCTCTCGCCTACTGTTTATTGAATCAGCCGCTATATATAACATTTAACAATCAGATAAATGTTGCAACTAAGCAAAACATCAGATTTATTCGGTAATTCATTGGTTCTGAGATGTCCGCTTTTATGGAAGCTCAACAAGGGATTGGGTTAGTGCATTAAGGAGTCTCTAGGTGTCATCCCACAGTGGGATGAGTCTTTCTCTCATTGGTCAGAAGGTTAAGACAAAGGGAAGATGGCGTTCTCCTTCTTGTGTCCAAGGTGTGGTCGTCATCGTCACCCTTAACAGACCGGAAGTAGTGCTGCCGACATCTTGTATGGGGGGAAGTGGCAAATCCTCCATCTTAGAGTCTTCAATAATCAACATTGTTAATAAGGTTACGTAATACTGAAAAGAGAAAATGTATGAGTAGGGCAAACATAAAATGCATTTTCTTGTAGCTCCTGATCCATAACAATAATACTGCTCATTGGTGGATAGGGACAAGCACACCATATCAGGTAAAGGGACATAGACACAATTTTTAAAGCACTACTGAAATCAGAAGAAAATACTGTCCGTTTAATGGTGTATCATACCTTATTAAGGTAAAGCATTAATACTACTTTCCAGTGATTTACATTTTCTATTTTCTACTATGGTTGCAACCATTTTGCTATTATGAGCTCTCCCTTGTTAGCATCCATCTGGCAAATGCAGCTGTTGCTAATTAATATGCAACACAGGCCCACAAATACTTTGTTCTATGTATGTCAGATGCTTATTTTTATGCCACCAGTGTCCACGTTGTCGCCAGTGACATTGTATGATCAAGCGAAACACCCAGGAGTTGTTGACCTTTATTCTATATTTATTTGCAACAGCAGCACTAGTGTGAGATCTTCTTATCAAGGGAGGCCTGTT
This sequence comes from Discoglossus pictus, assembly GCA_027410445.1. NCBI lineage: Eukaryota > Metazoa > Chordata > Amphibia > Anura > Alytidae > Discoglossus > Discoglossus pictus. The sequence continues at coordinate 133,695,896 of CM050165.1, read as the reverse complement.
AACAGCAAAATGGCTGCCCAATAATGGAAAATAGAGAGTCTAAATCATGAGTATATATTGCTATCCATTTATTTTTTTATTTTAATAATAAATTACTAAAAGAAAATATGTTATAAAGTGGAATATTAATGAAACGGACATAGCTGTGTTTTGCATGAAAACATATAAGAGATGGGTTCAAATGGATCATCTAATTAAAGAGTGGAAATATAGTTGCTTGCAAGAAACTCACTAGAAAAAAATGTAATATACCGTATAAACTCGAGTATAAGCCGTCCCGAATATAAGCCAAGGCACCAAATTTTACCACAAAAAACTGGGAAAACTTATTGACTCGAGTATAAGCCAAAGGTGTGAAATGCAGCAGCTACTGATAAATTTAAAAAAAAAATAGATACCAATAAAATTACATTAATTGAGGCATCAGTAGGTTAAATGTTTTTGAATATTTATTTCAAAGAAAAACGGTAAACTAGCTGTGTAAGTGGAAAATAGGGTCAACAAAAACATATATTATGAGCCCTAAGCCCCCCTCATCCTCCTCCCCCTCTTCCCCCACCTCCTCTTCTTTCCCCCTCTTTCCCCACATCCTCTTCTTCCCCCCTCTTCCCCCACATCCTCCTCTTCCCCCCCTTCCCCTCTCACCCTCCTCTTCCCCCTTCCCATCTCACCCTCCTTTTCTCCTCCTCTTCACCCCTTATCCTCCTCTTCCCCCTCATCCATCTCTTCCCCCCTCATCACCCACACCCCCCTCTTGCCCCTCATCCCCCTCTTCCCTCCATCCTCCTCTTCCCCCATCATCCTCCTCTTCCCCCCTTCCCCCATCATCCTAATCTCCTCCCCTCACCCTCCCCCCCTCTTACTCTCCCCCCCTCCTCCCCTCACCCTCCTTTCCCCCCCTTTTCCCCTCTGACCTCCTCTCCCCCCCTCCACCCCTCACCATCCTCTTCCCCCCCCTACACCCCTCATCCTCCTCTTCCCCCCTCATCCTCCTCTTCTTACCCCTCATCTTCCTCCCTCCTCTTCCCTCCTTATCCTCCCTCCTTCCCCCCTCTCACCTTTTCTCTGTAGCCTATGATCGACTTCTGCTGCTGATTGGAGCCCGCAGAGTGTCTTATGCCTTTCTCTGGAACCGGCACATGTTAATGACTTGACACGCTTGTGACGTTACGTCATTAGCATATGCCTGTTCCAGAGATAGGCATAAGACACGCTGCGGGGCTCCGATCAGCAGCAGGAGCTGATCAGAGGCTACTGAGAAGAGGTGAGAGGGTAGAAGGGGGAAGGAGGAGGATGGGGAAGAGGACGATGGGGATGAGGAAGAAAGAGGAATGGTGTGCTGAGGGGACCCTCACTCGAGTATAAGCTGAGGAGGGCTTTTCAGCATAAAAAATGCGCGGAAAAAGTCGGCTTATACTCGAGTATATACGATACTCAATATTATAATCACGTTATATGTAGATGTAACAAATGCCAAAAAGTTAAATCTAGAATAGTTGACATTTTATTTTATAAAAAGGTGTGTTTGATCTATAGTGAAATTGAAGACCATGTACAATACACAATTTAGATAAGTAGTGCACATACTAAAACAGATACAATTGTAAATGCTCCTAATGCAAGTTAACACAATTGATTTTGTGTAAAGAATTCAATATGATTCTGAACCTGTAGCTTAAAGGCATATCTAAGTAAACTGGATTAATACATTTCTGCACTCCTTAGACAAAAAGCAGCTTATGTGTATGCAGCACATCTCATAAAACATTTTATTTTTTTTATTTATGTCTAAAAATCCCTTTAATTAATATGTTGACACCTCCAGGGGGTGTCTAAACAGGCATCTGCCCACCCCCCTAAACAGCATGCAGCATCAGTGGAGCAATATTAACCCACTATTTACCTGCTCTTGCTTGCTTAGCCAATCTCCTTGCAGCTTCCTGCCACTTATCAGTGATACACTACATTTCCCAGGCTGCTTTTCACCACAAACAGGAACCCAAAGTTAATTTAAAAGTTTCAGCTAACCTGATTGGGCAAAACAAATCATTTTAAATTTGAGGCTAATTTTGCCTGGTTTTGGAGGGTGTTAACCTTGATTTCCAACTTTCAGAAATTACAAGAGATTTTGCTGACTTCAATGTAAGTGTTGAAATGTCTATTTTGGGATTGGGATGCAAAAAATATATATATGTTTGCATACACTATTAATTCTCCTCTTTCAGATGCATTCATAACCCAGCTCACTTAGATATGCCTTTAAGTGTTGTGGTAAAAATGTTGTCCTAGATAGACATACTATAATTCAAATTCTCTTTACCAAAGTGTTATATAGTTATTATTTATTGAATGCCATTCTACTGACTTCAACTGCACAGATCTTTCTAAAAGCCATAATGTCTACCTAAGGTTGGACTGATTTTTGGTTGGATGTAATATAATATCCCCTGGGAACATGCATTGGAGGTAAAGAATAGATTTAAGGGACTACACATGAAAGACAGAATGCCCGAAGAACTGTTGGCCCAAGTTTGCAACATTATTCAGGAAACAACAATAAAGATTATCCCCAAAAGAAAGAAAACCAAGAAGAAAAACTGGTTGTCTGATGAGGCTTTGAAAGTAGCCCAGGAAAGGAAGCGAAAGGTAGTGAAGGAAAAGATTTGCCCAACTGAATGCAGAATTCCAGAGGATTACAAGATGAGACATGTAGGCAGGGGCGGCCCGTCCATTGGGGTGTCAGGGCAAACGCCCCCCCAAATATTTTCTTCACCCTGCAATAAAAAAAACACAACAATGTATTAGTATAACCCAAAAACAATTAAATATAAGGTGTACATCATCATTTCAAGTCTCAATAGTATTAAAATGAAGTAAAGTTAGTAAAGGGACACTGTCACTTTAAGATAACCCTTGCGCTACATTAACTAATGCTGTGTGTACTCTGTATCTATAATATAGCCCCCTGCCTGCACCCTGTGTGATGATCATATTACACTACACTACTACACTAACCTTTAGACTCTTCTCTTCTCTTCAATGAGTCCTGGCCTGGCCCCCTGACCGTTAATGCATGCCGCCCACCATTACAGTGACGATATGCATGGGCGGTCATAAATGTATCAATTAATGACTGACAGTCTTCCATCATTGACCAATCAATGATGGAAGGCTGTCCAGTTACTAAGAGAACAATCTAAACCCACCCAGACCGTTAGCCCTGAGCGCCCGCCAGCAAATAGGGCCTCGAGTTTTCATTTTGATTGACTGATACAGTCAATAAAACCACCAGTTGCCTGTCCCTTCCCCCTTTCTGTTTCCTGACCCTGGTCACGCTGAGACTGAGAGACCTCTCTGGCTGAATCTACTCACATCTGCTCTGCCTGCCTAACACAGTAAGTCTACCTGCCTGGCACCTGCCCTGCCCCTGGCCAAACCAAAACCCCTAGTAGCCCCTAATAAAAGTTAGGGGTGACCAGTTACCCCACTATGCCTGCCTGGCCTGCCACCTACCCAGCCACCCACCAACTACCACCGACGACCCTAGGCCTGCAATGCCTGGTGCCACCCCCAGCCTGGCCATCACCCCCATGTGGCCTGTGCCACCCCCGATCAGGCCTGCCCTATGCTATGCCATCATGCCACCGCCGGATTACCCCGATCACGGGATCGGGGTAGTCGGGTGGTGAGCGGGGTGGCACAGGCCCACATGGGGGTGATCGGATCACCCGCTTGATGAGGCCTGTGCCACCCCTGATGACCTCCATGTCGCCGCCCTATGCCACCCCCGAGGCCCGATCACCACCACCCCGATGCGGCCTATGCTATGACACCGCCCGATTACCCCGATCACGGTGATCGGGGTATTCGGGCGGTGAGCGGGGTTGACCAGGCCACATGGGGGTGGATGTTCACCCCCATGAGGCCTGTGCCACCCCTGATCGTGGCCCACGCGGTCACCGACCGACCGATGGGCGCCTGAGCGTGACCGACCCCACCCTGAACCAAATACCTACCCCCCCCTATTTTTATTCCATTTTTAGAAGTAACAGGCATGTATATGTGCCTGTCACTTTTAAAGATAAAATAAAAATAAGGGAAGGGAAAAACAATACAGTAAACACAGTAACACATTATTATACAAAAATAAACAGCTTTAAACAAACATTAATAAAAATAAAATAAACAACAGCACATACTTACCTGTCAAATTGACCCCTCCAGCGTTGGCCTTCTGTCCTCTGGATATAGTCATGAAAATAATCCAATGTTGATTGAAGCCCATGTCAAATAATCCAATGTTGATTGAAGCCACTGGTCAAATAAAATAATCCAATTTTGATTGAAGCCAATGGTCAAATAAAATAATCCAATGTTGATTGAAGCCAATGGTCAAATAATCCAATGTTGATTGAAGCCACTGGTCAAATAATCCAATCTTGATTGAAGCCATTGTCCATCGATCCATTCTGGCCCATTGAAAGAGGCCTCCACAAAAAAAAAACGACGCTCTAAAAAAAAACAACAAACTAAAAGAGCTCCTCCTACAAGGAGCCCCTCCCGCGATTAATTGTTTTTTTCTAACGGTCTGCTTTATATACTAATTTTTGAAGGACTCTGATTGGCTGAAATTTTTGATTGACATCGATTTCAACCAATGAGAGTCTTTAAAAAATTAGCAAATCAGCAAGCAGGTATGGAAGCCTGTAAGGGTAAAAAAGGTTAGTGTGAACTTGTTTGACCCTGTATGTATTATACATATTACAGGGCTATTTTATGTGATATACATGTTACAGGATAATATCCTGTAACATGTATAGCCAAAAAATAGCACTGTAATATGTATAAAAAATAATGTGTAATAGAAATGCATGAACAATATAATATAACAAGTAATAAAGAACATCAATTAATCAAATAATAAATATCAATTAATATATATTGTTGTATGTATATGTTTATGTATATTTATGTGTATTTTTTTATGCGTATATATATATTTGTATATATTATATATATAATATATATATATATATATATATATATATATTGATTGATAGATATATTGATTGATATATATATATATATATTTATATATATATTTATATATATATATATTTATATAATATATATATATATATATATATATATAAAAATTGATATCAATATATCACAATAAATAAATATATATATATATATCAATTTGATATATATATATATATATATTTATTTATTGTGATATATTGATATCAATTTATATATATATATATATATATATATATAAATATATATATATATATAAATAAATATATATATCAATATATATATATATATATATATATATATATATATATATATATATATATATTTTTTTTTTTTTTTTTTGCAATTTGGGCCTATATGGTCCCAATTTGTTATTTAGGGTTTTTAAGGTGCGGTTGGGGCCTATATGGTCAAAATTGGTTATTTAAGGTTTTTAAGGTGCGGTTGGGGCCTATATTGTTTCCCATGCATCCTATTTGGTGGTGACGCTGCTTGGACCAAAACTGGAGTGACTGACGTCAAACATCTAGCTGATAAATTGGCGAAACACAAAAGTTCTAAAGCTCACTTGGATAACAGGATCAAGTTTGAGATGCTTGGACAGGCGAACATTGCTGTTCAACTGGACCAAGGATACCAAGTCAGCATTCAAAAACACAACGAAGAAGTGGCTAAGAACCGGTACATCCTTTCCAAGATAATTGATTGTGTTCGCTTTTGTGGCGCTTTTGAACTGGCATTAAGAGGACACGACGAGAGTGAAACATCGCTAAATCCAGGAGTGTTTAGAGGCCTGGTGGATTTGGTTGGCAGTATCGATAGTGCAATGGAACAGCATTTGAAGACTGCAACTGTGTTTAAGGGCACGTCCAAAACCGTGCAGAATGAGCTACTGGACTGCATGCATGAAGTTATTAAGGAAGTGATTCACCAAGAGCTTAAGGAAGCCCAGTTTGTGGCAATCCAAGCGGATGAAACAACCGATATTTCCGCTAGGACACAGTGCGATGTAGTCTATCGCTACATTGACAAGAAGCATCAAGTGGTGGAAAGATTTGATGGCTTCACGGAAATGAAATCAACGGATGCAGACTCGATTGCTGCTGTTGTGCTGGAAACACTGAATACTGTTCTCCCAGAGCCAGAAGACAAGAAGAAACTCATAGCTCAAAGCTACGATGGTGCCAGTGTGATGCGTGGAGATCAAGGAGGAGTTCAAAGAAAAATAAAAGACGTGTACCCGAACGCACACTACGTCCATTGCTATGCTCACCAACTGAACCTAATAATGGAGAAAGCAGTTTCAAGGATTGGAAGAGTTCGAGTTTTTTTTTCCAACATAGGCGGCATACCATCTTTTTTTTCACGCTCTCCAAAAAGGACTGGAGTTCTGGATGAGGTAGTTGGTAGAAGACTTCCAAGAGGTGCACCAACACGATGGAACTTCAACGTTAGGACCGTGAACGTGAACTACGAGAACAGAGTGTTTCCAGACAATTGAAGCATGTCTAAACTTTGATCCAACATCTATACGGGAAGCCGCAGGTTTCATTGGAATGCTGGAGGACAGGGAGTTCCTTTACTTCCTTAAATTATTTCATTTAATAATGCCACATGTTGACATCCTCTATAGTCAGCTTCAGAAGCGAGATACGGATACTGTTTATATCAAAAAAGTCACAGAAGACTTTGTCGCCAGCATCCAGAAAATCCGTAATTCTGTTGAAGAGATAGAAGCAAGTTTGCCGAGCGATGTAACAGTCAACAGACGGAGTGCGGAGATCTCAACCTTGAGACAACTTTCAAGAGAGGTATGTGACATAGTGGTGGTTCATGCAAAAGAACGTTTTTCATTTTCAAATCACCTAGTCAGTGCCAAACTTGTTCAAAGTGACTTGTATAAAACCCATGACACTTGCTTTCCAACCCAAGCTCTGGAAGACACCGTGCAAGCATATCCAATACTGAAGAAGGAACAATTACGCACTGAGCTGTCACTTCTGTATGGGATCTGCAGAATGATTTCACAGAGACAGTAAAATTATTAAGAATCCTGATTACAACACCGATGACCACTGCAGAATCAGAAAGATGCTTCTCCACATTGAAGAGGATAAAAACCTTTTTAAGAAGCACCATGTCCCTGGAGCGGTTGAATGCATTGGCGATGCTCTCAATGGAAAAGCAACTGATTTCCGAGATCCCAGACTTCAATGAAAAAAACATTGAGAAGTTTTCTTCTTTGAAAGATCGCCGTGCAAAATTGCCGTGATTGAAGCAAAGAAGAATGCATACCCCCAAGGTGTGCAAAGATAAACTGCCTTAAGCAGCACCACCTCACACTACCAAACATAACTAGTGGTAAGTAAAGTATGAACGGTGTGTGGGTGTGCATATGGAAGGAGCTATGAAAGGTGTGTGCATGGTCAGTAACAATTGTTGAAGCCTTGGCGTGGTTTGAAGGAATTGGAGGCACTTCCAAGGGTAGCTGTCACTTGTGTACGGGAAGCAAGAATTCCATGTCTGTACAAGTGCTGTTGCTCTGCAGCAACTTTAGCATCAATTTAATCTACATAATTTAACAGAGTGAGTGAAGCTATAAGGAATCCTGCTTACAACAACGAAGACTACTAAAGAACCAGAAAGATGCTTCTCCACATTGAAGAGGATCAAAAAAGTAATTAAAAAGTACCATGGCCCTGTAGCGGTTAAATGCATTGGTTTGAAGGAATTGGAGGCACCTTCAAGGGTACGTAAAGTTCTCAGAAATGGCACCACCTCACTACCAAAAATAACTAGTGGTAAGTAAAGTATGAATGGTGTGTGGGTGTGCATATTGAAGGAGCTATGAAAGGTGTGTGAATGGTCAGTAACAATTGTTGAAGCCTTGGCGTGGCGTTACTGCTCATATGTTTATCCATATGCTAATTCAACGTGTTTGTTTGACATTGATTATTGTGTTGTCTAAACAGAAGTTAAATGTTGTTGTTTTCTTGAATCCCAAGATCCACTGGTTTGGGCCTATGCAGTGCTTATTGGTCTTCTAAGGTATGTTTGAGGCCTATATGGTTCCACTTGGTCTTCTAAGGTATGTTTGGGGCCTATGGTCACACTTGGTCTTCTAAGGTATGTTTGGGGCCTATATAGTTCCACTTGGTCTTCTAAGGTATGTTTGGGGCCTATGGTCACACTTGGTCTTCTAAGGTATGTTTGAGGCCTATATGGTCACACTTGGTCTTCTAAGGTATGTTTGAGGCCTATATGGTCCCACTTGGTCTTCTAAGGTATGTTTGGGGCCTATGGTCACACTTGGTCTTCTAAGGTATGTTTGAGGCCTATATGGTCACACTTGGTCTTCTAAGGTATGTTTGAGGCCTATATGGTCCCACTTGGTCTTCTAAGGTATGTTTGGGGCCTATGGTCACACTTGGTCTTCTAAGGTATGTTTGAGGCCTATATGGTCCCACTTGGTCTTCTAAGGTATGTTTGGGGCCTATATAGTTCCACTTGGTCTTCTAAGGTATGTTTGGGGCCTATGGTCACACTTGGTCTTCTAAGGTATGTTTGAGGCCTATATGGTTCAACTTGGTCTTCTAAGGTATATTTGGGGCCTATATGGTTCCACTTGGTCGTTTAATGTTTTTTAAGTATGGTTTTGTTCTTGAATGGTCTGATTGATTTGCTTGTTTTCTTTCAACCCCAGGTGCAAACCCTATGTGGCTGCAGATTTGTTTCTACTCGTTGGTTAACTTAATGAACGTGAATACCCTGAGAAGAAGACCCGACTAATGGTAGGTGTCACTCCTTTAATTTTTCTGTTAATACGTATAGGTGCAATTATGATATTGCTGTAGTCTTGTCACATGAGTTTTTTCAATCTATATTGTATACCAATGAATTTAACACATTGTTACTTTACTTCTTGACATTTCTGCATTGCTGATCATGTATTTCAATGGGCTTTACAAGTATAAGGTCATTGGGCGGGGCTTATAAAGGTCATCATGACGCCAGGGGGAGGAGTTATAAAAATGGGTGTGGTTTGAAAAAGGGGGAGTGGCTATGTTTCACCCTGTTGCCCCTCCAACTTGAAAAGTCACCAGCCGCCACTGCATGTAGGCATTCTTTTATGAGCGATACAAAGAGATCGAAGAAGTCAACAGAATGGGAAAGTCAAAAGATTTCTGCAAGAAAATTGTGCATCTCAACAGAACCTTTCATGCCAAAGCAGGCGTAATAAAAGACAAAAATGGCAGGGACCTAATAGAAGCAGATCAGATAAAGAAGAGGTGGCAGGAATACACTAAAGATCTATACAGTAAGGATCTTAACAGCAGTGATGACCTCAATAATTTGTCCAAAGAGCTGGAGGCAGGCATCTTGGAGAGTGAAGTGAGATGGGCCCTAAAATGTCTTGCTGATAGCAAGGCTGAAGCAGTTGATGGAATCCCAATTAAACTATTCAAACTCCTCAAGATGATGCTATGAAAGTGTTCCTTGCCTTATGCCAACAAATTTGGAAAACTCAACAGTGGGCAATAGACTGGAATAGGCCAGTCTACATCCCAATCTCAAAAAAAGGCAGTGCTAAAGATTGCTCCGATTATCGTACAATTTCACTCATTTCACATCATGGGAATTGAAATACTATTTATTAGAAGACAAAAAAGCCTTTTGCGCTCCATGCCAGCAACTGCAGCCCTCGCTTCGCGAGCCAGCAGCGTTAGCAACGACCCGCATGCTCACAACTATATATGTGATGATTTGAAGGAAGATTGACATTTTAAGAAACCAACAACATTAGCGATCTAAACATTTTTGGACCAGGTAGAACTTCCTAAAACTTTAGAAACTGAGCTACAAATGCTGAATGGAGAATTTACAAATTAAGAAATCTCTTTAATAATTGAGTTGAAGATGTTAACTGCCCCAAGTCCAGATGGGCTTACAAACATCTATTATAGATCATGCCGTGATGTATTCGTTGAAAATCTTAGAGGAATGTACAATGACATCAAAGAAGCAGGTCACGTTCCCACTGAAACTCTAGAAGCAAAAATAATTAAAATTTTGAAATCTGATCAGGATCCTGCAGATTGTAAAAACTACAGACCTATTTTGCTAATGAATTCTGACATTAAGATCTAAGCAAAAATCTTAGCGAATAGATTGAATAAAGTGATACATAAGCTAATTTTGTCAGACCAAACAGGTTTTATAGTAGGTAGGCAGGCAGGTTTCAGATTATACCCGGAGGCTCATAGATCTTATCGCCTTTTCCAAATTAAACAATATACCAGCGATTCTTTTGTCACCGGACGCCGAAAAGGCGTTTGACCGGGTAGGGTCGGAGTATATGGAGTCAACCTTGTCAAAAATTGGATTAGGAGAATTTGGATCACGAACCATTAAGGCATTGTACTCTTTTCCATCAGCTTTTGTTACAGGTCCAGGTTTCAAATCAACTAAATTTACCATAACTAACAGCACTAGACAGGGTTGTCTCCTCTCCCCTGTAATTTTTGCCTTTGGTGGAGGCAATTCGTAAGTCGCCCTTTGTTAAGAGCATAAAAATAGGAGACATTGAACATAAATTCACATTATATGCTGATGATGTCATGGTGATTATTACAGATACAATTAACTCACATCTTATTATAGAATGGTTTGGTAGGATTTAAAATTATAAGCTTAACATTATGAAAACTGAGGCTTTAGCATTGAACTTGCCAGGCCAAGATAAGATGGAATTAAGAGCAAAATACAAATATGACTGGAAAGATAATAACCTTAAACATCCTGGAGTAATTCTAGACAGTAATATTTAGCGCATGATTACAACTACCGCATTGGTTCGAATATAAGCCGCACCCGCATATAAGCCGCACCCGTAAAGTTCATGGGGAAAAAATAGAAAAAAGATAGTACTCAAATATAAGCAGCACCCGTAAAATTGGAGAGAAAAAGACTATAAAAGTGATCAGCAATTGCAAGAAACAGGCTTTCTAATTAGCACTGTAGCTTTTTTTGCAGGTTACAGGCTTTACAGGACATTAGAATCACTAAAACCGTAAATCGATATTCAATTCCGCAGTCTAAAGCACGAAAAACGGCACCCTTAACTCACAATCGCACAAATCGGCAGTAATTTTGCATTCGCGAATAGAAGCCGCACAGGTAACAAGCAAAGTTCGCAAATCGACAATGATTTTTTTACGGTCGCCAATATAAGCCGCACCCTTAACTCGCAAGCTCAAAAATCGGAAAAAAGGTGCGGCTTATATTTGGACCAATACAGTTATCTGATATTTTATCTTCTTGGAAACATATGAATTTGTCTTGGACAGGGCGAATTGCGGCCACTAAAATGACACTCTAACCAAGGTCTAATTACCTGTTAAGATGCATACCTTTTCAACTTGCTAAATATTTAATAGACCAGTTAAAAAAGTTATTGGATAAGTTCATTTATAAACACAGAGAATTAAATCGACTGTAGCTGCGAGGAAGTTTAATAAAGGAGGCCTTGCCCTTTCGAGATGTAGCACTGTGGCAGGTGGAATGCAAGGCAAGATTAAATGGTTACACAATTTAAAATTAGAACATTAAATAAAAAAAAGGGAGGAACATAAAATTAAAATTAATAATCTTTCCTTGCCGAGAGGTTTGTTTAGGTAATTGTATTTTTGTAAGGCCTTACCTCCATCCACATCCACAGGGTCCAACACAAGGGCTCGGGTCCACTCCCCTAAATGTATTCTCTAAGTGGTTATGAGGGGTCTAATCTAAGGTAATGCTGTAACTGAAAACTAGCCAGTGTTCCCATTGTTTGAGAAATATTGGCATAGTATCTGCTTAAATATGTGTAAGTTTTTTATTAATCAAGATGAAGATTAGTATTTTTTCAACTACATCGTTACTTAGAGATCCTGATTTCCATTGCTCGTCAATGTGACTTTTGGCTGCCAACATTAAGAATTGTAATAATTTGTTATCAGGGTTGTGAAGGTTCTGTGTCGAAAGGCCAAGGAGACAAGCCCCTATGTCTGGTGTTAATTGCGTGTCAAATATCTCAGAGACAAGGCTCATGATATCCCTCCACAGCCCTTTTAACTTTGGGGCAGGTCCACCATAAGTGTATAAAAGTACCAATTTCAAGGCATCCGCTGAAACACAGCAAACCTGTTGAAGGTTTCCATTTGTGGAGTTTTTCTGGGATAATATAAACTCTGTGAAGAACTTTGAGAAAAGTTTCGAGTTAACTGTAATTCAGGAGCCCCTTGAGATTCTCGACCAAGCTTCTATGCAGGAGTCCTGGTCCCAAAGTAAGGTCGGACTCCCAACTAGACATATAGCGGAAATGCTGTTCTACTGGAGTTACGTTGAAAGTGCTGTATAATGTACCAAGTGTGTCTCGCATGAGTGGGGCTTTATCACATATACGAGTAAACCAGTTTTCCCCAGACCATCGTCATCTTCGGATATTATTGGAAATTAAGTGTTTGATTTTGCAGTAGTTAAAATGTTTCTATAGAGGAAGATTAATAGATTCTTTGAGGAGAGTGAAAGCCAATTTAGATTCATCCTTACAATTCTGTATAGATCCTTCAATCTCCACCACTACCAAGGTGCCTTCAGTAAGTCGTATTGGAAACTGGGGGGAGGGGGGGGCCGGGTGGTGGGATTAATGGAGTAAAGGTAGATAGTGTGAGAGTTACATTGTGTTTGGGAATAACCCAGGATCAGTATTTTTAAAGTCTGTCTAGAGATAGGGCTAGCAGAGGAACTTAGTAAGGATAAAGGTTTGGGCACCAGATTATCTTATACCAGGTATAAGGACGCATTCGAAAGTTTTCTATAAAGATCCAAATTGTTGTTTTAGTTGGGACATGACAGTTCTCATTTAGATTTGTGTCTGACCATCTGTACTTTATGTTGTGTTTCGTTAGTACAGTTAGAGCATGCTTTGGAAGTCTCTCTTTGAATAGAGTGGATGAGGTAAGGTCAGCAAAGATTTACAGCAGAGATCCATCAGGACCAGAGATCACTTCCAGGTTTTTGGAGGAAGCCCAAATAATATCTCTGGTGTTTTGCCTTAGGATGTGTACAATAATGCCTTGGATTGGTTTGGATGTGTTCGCGAGCCCAAGGTTCTATGAGTTCTTTACATTATGAGGGAGCCATCTGGAGCTTTCGGGAGAATTGAGCCAATGAGAGTTTTTAGGTACGAAATAATATCCACCACCAATTTAGGTACTCTTCTGACTTCTTATATTATGTCGGAGAGATCTAATTTTCAACTTTTTGGAGCTGCTTCTTAATTGACGAGGGGGAAGGATGGCATACTTTTGTCTCAATAGTAGATTGAAGGAACAGATGCAGAGTCCAGCTAGACCACCTATCAATACCTTCCCAGGAGTTCTAAAAAAATTCTATTCTTACTGTCATATACAGTACATGTTCAGTACTGTGCATTTATTTCCAAAGAATTACTGAATTCCTTGTCAAATCAAATTGAACACCAGAATTCTGTGGAATTGCTGAAAATTGTAACAGCATACCAGAACCCATTAAATTATTTTTTAACAGTGGAAAATAACAATAATTCATAAATTGATGATTCATAAATTGTGGATATACTGGCTGACACATGCAAGTGGAGAAACCATATTTATATTTCTACAGTATAAAAAATTCCAGCTATTTCTTATCCTATAATTTTTTATGTAGAAGAATATGGAGTATCAAAAATGCTATGAAATGCAGCCAAATGTCAGCGATCTAAACCAGATAACATGCATCAATGAGTAACTACCAAACTCAAGTTGTCTAAATTATTTGGAACATGCTTTTCTGACATAATGTGCCACTGGTTTAAGCAGGAAGTCGTCAACACATGAGTTTTCTATGCTTGCTTTACAATCTGCCCATCTTAACCTAAACAAATGTGACTTGGTATGTATCAATAACTTTATGGAAACACCACACCTAAATAATACAACAGACACCAATATGGGTTTAAAAATGACCACAGCTTTATTAACCGAAACATTAAAACAAAGGTTATTGATCATAACCACCAATGGAGCCCAGCCCTTCTGAGGGCTCCAGGTACCCGGTGCTCAGGAGACCTCATGACCAACCATGATCTTTGACCATCACCATAAATGTGCTCCACCCTACTGAAAGCAATCACCCCCCCCCCCACCACCTAGCCCAAAAAAAACAAAGGCCTGCTGAATACCCTCACATAAGGTATATTTGAACAGTCTAAGGCCTCTTCATTGAGATGCAAACCCAACTGAGATAAAACAAAACTGTCTCAGGGGTTTCTAATTTTCAACATTGGATAACAACCCCCCAAATGTTTTATAAAATAGGACATAATCTTATAAATCTTTCCTTCCTTCCCTTTCAAGCCTGACAGGGTTAATTGCCACACGTCAAGTTAACCGGGGAGCAATCTCAGACCAAATGATAACAAGATTAGGAAATAACACAAGTAAACACCTTCGATCTATCTTCATGAGTCTATTTAGGTCCTTCATAGGCACCCCCAAATGAATTAAAACTCCAGTGGGAGAGGTAAACATTCAAGAATACCTGACTAGGTTCTGTAGTAATTGGTTCCACCTCATTCCCTTACACCAAACCACTTGATGTCCATTAAGGATAAATGGAACCCTAATTGTGTGCCTCTGTGCTGGATGGGCGCCGATCTCCTGGCCTAATATCCATAAACGAATCAGGGTTCCTAAAAGAAAAATGAGATTAAGCCAAGGAATGAGGACGATCATAAGAAAGGAATCTGTTTGATTCCCACCTCCCGGTCCTTTTGACTATGCTATCATCCAACCCTACCCTTGCCACCTCGGTTGCAGCGCCCATTCTAAATGAGTGGGTATCAAATTGACCCACATCTAAATGCAACAACGAAACACAAGGCTTGAAAACAGCAACATGAACCAAGAATGCCAATAATAAACTTACCACTGCCCAATTGATCTATCTTCAATCTATGTATCCTGATCGATAAACATGTCTTGTGCATTACAACATCAGACATCAATATCTCCCAAACAAATGTTTTTGATGAAGCTACCAATTCTGCAATTCTGAAGGCACATAAAATGTGGATTTTAAACAATACAAATTCATACTTGGAGTTACAACATATTTGTAATGGTCCCTTTAATGGGTCTAATAAAGAGTATGACACTGGTCTTCTCCTATCACTAATTCCTTTGCTACAACCCGTCCTTATTCTCTTTAACACCTGACGCACAAGGAAGACTATACTAAAATCTTCAAAGCTGTGCAGTTTAAAGGATAGGGCAATAACAAAGGTACCCTACTAGTGCAAATGCAAAATAAAAAACAACAAAAAGGGGAGAGTATCGCACTGCATCTCCTGCAACCTATCTACCTTATGAAAACGATCCCACTCACCCCATACATTGATGTAATCGTTCCAAGTAGTCAAGGCCAAAGAATTATGGACCAAGAAATCTATACTTGTTGGTTTTCTGACCATCTGCTACCGTTGCCGCTTCTCAGAATCTATGCCACTGAAACCGTGAAAGAACATCAGCTATACCGTGAACCGTGAAAGCTATACACCCGGCATATGTACAGCCCTACAATATATATTAAATTGTAAATATTTGAATACCAACCTCCTAAGCAATCTAAACACTGGTAAAGAAGAAGCAATAGTGGTATTTATAGCTTGTACAACAGCCAAATTGTCACACAACAATAACGAAAAGTTCCAGGAAAGCTAGATTCAGTAAAATCACAGTACCCCAATCATTTGGCCATGTTTCAGAGCACCAGTGATACCTAAAATAAGCACCAACACACTTTGAAGTTGCTGCATCAGTGAAACGTGCTAACTCAGAATTTTGAAGAGGATCATGCATAATGACAGCCATTAAAATATGTCAGTAATAAAAGCCATACTTTCAAATAGCCCTTATACTCAACAGTAACCATAATTTGATTGTGAGCTTGACTTACTCCCACCATCGAAAGGGATAGTCTTGTAGAAAAAATTCTGCCCATAGGCATGATCCGACATGCAAACTTCAACTTCCCCAACAAACACTTCATTTCTCGAAGTGCAACCTTCTTAGCACATATAACTTTTTAACTGATTCCCTCAAATATAAGTTTATCAAATGGTAACCTGCATTCCATTTCAAGTGCATCAATCTGTATGCTCAGAAAACTTAAAACATGTAGGA
This sequence comes from Discoglossus pictus, assembly GCA_027410445.1. NCBI lineage: Eukaryota > Metazoa > Chordata > Amphibia > Anura > Alytidae > Discoglossus > Discoglossus pictus. Next base: position 133,679,607 of record CM050165.1, on the reverse strand, counting down.
CCTTCAGTTGTATCTGCCACCAAGCGTATTCCAAGGCTATTCCAAAATCTGAGGCCATGTGTGAAAAACTATTAAGGAAATGCACACATTCCCTCAAATCTCTTAGCCCACAAATAAAAATATGTCTAAGTAGTGCAGTAAAGAATCCAAACCTGAACAGTGGCTGGTAACCAAATGTAAAAAGGAACTTAACTTTTCAAAGTAAGAACAAGAGATAGAACAACCCATTAGCAAGCATAAGTCAACAGAAAACTGCCTTTTAACATGAAAACGTAAAAGCTAATGAGAAGACAGATGCACTGCCAATAAACAAAAAGCAGATTTTACATCTGCCATTGCCTGTAAGGCCCCCTGGCCTGCCCTCCTAAAGAGATTGACTGCCTGGGTGAGGAAAGCATAAGTTACAAATGACAGAACTTTTTCAATACCATCAATAACTGAAGAACCCTTGGGGTAGGACAAATGATGTATGTAGAGAAATTGGCCCGATTCTTTCTTCGGCACTAAACCTAACAAGGAGACCCTCAAGTTATGGATCAGTAATTGTGAAAATGAAGCCTCTCTCCTGCTCTTATTCACTTTCCACAATAATTTCTCCAAAAACCAAAGACAGGTTCTCCATAACCGAATTCAAGTAAGGCAAGCCCCCGGGTACCGTCTGCATAGAGGAAGGAATAATACAAAATTAGAGATTAGCATCTGCCTCCGATCCCTTTGTGTACACTCTTTGCCATGGACCCATCCTTCTTACCAATACTGGTGTCCTTCCCTTTGAAGTAGTGCCCTTTGCCTTATGGGACTTTGCTCTCTTGAAGCTAAAATGGGGGTGAGTAAGCCCACGTTATGAGCACTCGTGCCTAAACTTACATGCCGTATTCTATTTACATAAACATTTGTTATATGCTAAACAAAACCCTTTTTTTCCTGACAAAGAAATACCAGAGTTAACACTATCAGACACTGCTCACTGCAAGGAAGTAACTATCTTTAACCAGCTACCCATGTCTCTTTCATCCCATTACATATCCGGCCTAACAGCCAACCTCTGCCTACATTTTTCGCCATAGTGCCACCATGCCAAACCCTCATAGGTACTATGAATCCCATTTCATCCAAATAGCAAAGAAGCGCAGAACAGCACTCAAAATGCTTCTCCCCTATAACGCGGGCCAAAATAACCTATGCCTGCAATCAGTTAGAAAATGTTTTTGGGATCTTTCTATATCTCCTTCTACTCTTTCTTTGAATCCTCCTTTTTATCATCATGTTTAAATTCGATAAAATTATCAAGTGGGAGAAAAAAAAAAATCTCAATCTCACTACACCATTTTTTTTTTAATTGCTGAGGGACATTTCACCTATGGAACACAATAATGTTTTTTTTAAGAGCGGTCTCTGACTCTTTAAGAATTGAACTTGAACTCAAAACTCAATCTTATTTACCATCATCGACCTTTCCCAAACCTCTAGGCATATCTGAATCATCTACTGTAGTGGCAGACTGAGGGATTGGCGGTGGCCCCACCCAAGCCACTTCTGCCCTAGCCTCCTTATTCTGACCCACAAACATAGCTAGAAATCCTTTTAATCCTTCTCATAAACCTTGGAATGATGTCAATGTTGAAGTGCAAGTCTGCTCACCTGGAGGCTCCACTGCAGGTATCCTGACTGAGACCGTCTGCCCTGGTGAGGCTAAATCAGCGTGCAGTACCTCTGCTTCCCTACCAAGGTGAACCAGGTCCAGAGAAGAAGAATTCTTGGGATGTCTGGAATGAGAGAGACTTGTTTCCCAGCCCCACTCGACCTGTCTTCTTCCATCATCACCTCTAGATGACCTACCTGTGCAAGGAGGAGTATAGTGTGTTCTGTCTGCTGGAGAGCATGAACGTAATCTATCTTTATCCACAGAGGCCTGCTGCCTATGTTACAAATCCGTACACACGTCCAGACATGGAAAATGGGACCTTGACAAATTGTGGCTCCTATAGCTGGGGAGACTCCTACCCGTCGAGTAAGATGGATGTGGACTATGTGTATGGCCATCTTGCCTACCTCTTATCCTGATTCCTACTGTATGGCCGTTGACTGTGCCTCCTGTGTGTATCGTCAAGTTGTCTACCTCTTACTGTGGAAGGCCAAGATTCATGGGTCTTGCAAAGATGATCTTCCTTCCTGGATGGCAGTGGGCTAAGTCTGGCAATCATCCTGCTTACCAGATTAAGATAGCAGCCTGGCAGTAACACCTACAGGAGACATTGGATGGATAGAACATGTGACATAAGACCTGGCCATAGCCCATGTTTGTCAGATATTGGCAGTCCCCACTTTTAATTTCCTTTTTTAAATTCTATACAATCCTGCCCCTTCCTTCTAGCTTGCATCCCTGCATCCCTAGCTGCTGGTTTATCCCCACCAGTGCTTCAGATTTTATATGAAGCATAAAATGCCTGCAAGTCCATCCCCACCTGCTTCCCTTGTGTAGATTACTTATATATATATATATATATATATATATATATATATATATATAAATAATTAATTCCTGCAGGTGGGCATCCTGAATCTTAACCCTTGACTAACCTGTCTTATCTGCAGGCTCATCCCTACCTGTTATGCTGGGCACCCCCCATTCCATTCCCTCCCATTGTTATAAAGTAGAAGCTGTGCCCTCCTCATTGCCAGCTGGACTCCTCCCTTTTCATTGAAATCAGCCAGGTTCCCAATTCAAGGTTCTTGCCCACCTTATTAGTTGCCAAATCTGCATTTACAACAAAATTATCTGTCCCTAGGGCTGTCCCCAAAAAGCACCTGGTTAGATCTTACCTGCTCCAACACTCACCAGCTCCACCGCAGCGTCCGCCATTGATGGCCCGAACCTGTTTTGCAGATCCCTTCTGCGTGGGCGATGCTGTAGTGCGTACTCTGCGTGCACCATGCTCCTGACAGGGATCTAGAGGCTCTATTGTAACTTATTTTCTTTGTTCTTCGTCTTGCTGTCATTTTTTTTATCTCCCCTGTCTTTGCTCTCATTTTCTCTATATGTATTTGTGGACAAGTGTATTTCCTATATTTCTGTCACCCTTGTCAAATATCACTTTCTAGCTTAATTGATTAGTAGGAGCTAGGATTACGTTACTTACAAAATGTGCAATGCATAATCAACTTATCTTTCTTTTCTTGCTATTTAGGGGGCAACTGTGTGCTGCGTATTAAACATAGATCTAAGTTTTCCTGTTTTTACCTTTTTTTAATCTAACACATTCGACTTATATCAGACACACACAGATTTATTTTATACACGCACAGATTTATTTTATTTAAAAATAAAATTGTTTTCCACACCCCCAGAGCTGCCCACATAGGCACAGGGAACCTACCAATAGAAACACTGCATTTGGATATAAATTGTAACCCTTTACTAACCTTCAAGCCAACAGCAGCACAATGCAGAGATTTACAGAGCAGCGTCCGGCTCCTCCTGCTACACATCACATGATTCCTTCCTACATAAACTGCCAACACAGCTGCCTGTGATTGGCCAAAAGCAATTATACATTTCATGCTAATTTTAGCATGGATTTACAGGGGCGTTAATCAACTGAAAATCAACTGCTTGCAAACTCAAGAGATTTAGCAACCTTTGGGGTAAGTATAATAATGTTTTTTTTGGTATTTATTCATGCAAAAATGTTTTCATACACTGTTGTTTCTCCTCTATCAGATGTACTTATAATCCATGAAACTTAAATATGTCTTTAAGAACATGCTGCAATCAACCATTCTTTCTGCTTAAGCCAGAGATGGGGAGCAAATGAGAAATTACAGAGCAAATGCAGACAAGTGCCACCTGGGCATTTGTGAGCATCTTTATATGTGTGAATATTTGAATATTCATTTTTATACATTTGAATATGTAGTATATGTTTCTATTTTATTTTTCTGGAAAAAAAATGCTGACAGTTATAGTTTCTCGCCATGATTTTTTTGCTAGCTCTGTAACCACAAGGAAGCATTATTATTAATTATTTATAGATAACATTAAGAGGCATGAGAAGTATTAGTTAGGCTACTTCATATGTATTAGCCCAGTAATATTTTAAACCTATCTAATTGCAAAGCTATTAGTTTTCAGTGATTTGGGATATTATATTTAAAGTTGAATTAAATTTGTATGGAGAAAGATTATTTTGATTTACATTATGAATTGTGTGCATCTAAGATTCTAAGATGTCCAAAACTTCAACTATAATATGTATATTTAAAATACTAACAGCCCTATTAAATTCCCTCAACGTTGAAAATCGTAGCCCGTAACGTAGGCTGCAAGCCTTGCGGCTATTAACTTGGCCCAGTAAAGCAACCCGCCACAGTTTCCCACCGACTTGCGGGGTAAGGGCGAGAAAAAGCTATGGGACGCTGGAATTTCGAACTGTGCTCCCCAAAAATCCTTTGATTTGTCAAGCCCGTAACTGTTACATTCCAATCACGCTATTAAATTGCAACTAATTCACTGGCGTTCAAGCCCATAACCCGCAAATGGAGCCAAAAAGCCAATGAGTACTAGAGAGGACCCGCTAGTGGGTTAAAGTCCTATCCGTAGCACTGTAAATGCAAATATACACACACTACTGTACTTATATGTAAAGGGAAAGTGATGTTAGGTATAAAAATGAAGAGCACAACATTCTCAAGCTCGCAAATCTGCAATATAAAATTATTTTATTTCTGTTTAATTTACGTGTTATATTGATCCCGGCAATCAATGTGTTAATACATATAATAACTCGCATGGACTACAATATAATATTTACGGATTTATCAATATTGCATGATTTCTGGAATGCGGGTCCAAGCAAAACTCGTAATTGAAGCCCGTGAGGCATTGAAATCTAACCTCCATTTTCAGTGACTAATGATTATGATCTCTGTTGCCATTGGCTCCATCTAAACCTGTAACTACGGGTTTGACTAATTGATCATGTTCACGGCCGCACATCCAACATGCGAAAAATGGTTTATGGGTTTGCATCTCAAGCCTGTAATTCGTGGCATGGTCTAATTTAATAGCTCTGTAATGCGGCCAAATTTCAAGCCCTCAGCCTTTGCTGGCTTGCTGATGCTGATACGGACTTCGAATTTAAAAAGGCTGTATGTGTTTGTATACTTAACATTTACAGACTATTAACCTCTATGCAGGTCTAGATTTCACAAAAAGCCAACAGTGCATGCATTGCCCAAGTGTCTCCCATGATACTGAAGCTTTACAAAGATCAGAATAGGATAAAAAAGAGGAATACACCTCTTTGGCTCTGTCTCAACAGTGAAACAGAATAACAAAAAGAGTCACAAAATGAGGTACCAAATACATGTCAAATGTGACATACTGTTATTATCTCACCTCAGGCACTATAGGAAAAAGTTAAATTCTTTCCATACTAGGTAGAGATGTACAGTGCCTTGCAAAAGTATTCACCCCCTTGGTATTTTTCGTGTGTTTGTTGCCTCACAACCTAGAATTAACATGGATTGTTTGAGGATTTGCATCATTTAATTTACAGAACATGCCCACAACTTTGAATATGTTTTTTTTTTTTATTGTGAAGCAAGCTACAAATAGGACAAAATAACAGAAAAAGTGAATGTGCATAACTATTCAACCCCTAAAGTCAATACTTTGTAGAACCACCTTTTGCGCCAATCACAGCTTTGGATAAGTCTCTATGAGCTTGCCGCATCTTACCACTGGGATTTTTGCCCATTCCTTCTTGCAAACTGCTCCAGCTTCTTCAAGTTGGATGGTTTGCGCTTGTGAACAGCAATCTTTAAGTCTGACCACAGATTTTCTATTGGATTGAGGTCTGGGCTTTGACTAGGCCATTCCAACACATTTACATGTGTGTTTGGGGTCATTGTCCTGATGAAAGGTGAACCTCCATCCTAGCTTCAAATCACGCACAGAGTGGTACAGGTTTTGCTCAAGAATAACCCTATATTTAGCACCATCCATCTTTCCCTCAACTCTGACCAGTTTCCCAGTCCCGGCTGCTGAAAATGGGATGGTGTTCTTTGGGTGATGTGTTGGGTTTGCTCCAGACATAGCGTTTTCTTTGCTGGGCAAAAAGTTAAATTTTAGTCTCCCACATGCCTTTTCGCAAACTCAAAACGTGCCTTTTTGTTTTTTGAAGCCCAACTCTATGGAGCGTATGGCTTATTGTGGACAGATACTCCAGTCTCTGCTGTGGAACTCTACAGCTCCTCCAGGGTTACCTTAGGTCTCTGTGCCTCCTCTCCGATTAATGCCCTACTTGCCTGGTCCGTGAGTTTTGGTGGGCGGCCGTTTGCTGTTGTGCCATGTTCTTTCCATTTGGTTATGATAGATTTGATGGTGCTTGTGGGGGATCATCAAATATTTGGATATTTTTTTATAACCTTACCCTGACTTGTACTTCTCAACAACGTTGTGCCTTACTTGTTTGGAGAGTTCCTTGGTCTTCATGGCAGCGTTTGGTTAGTGGTGCCTCTTGCTTAGGTGTTGCAGCCTCTGGGGTCTATCAAAAAAGGTGTGTATATGTAATGACAGATAATGTGACACTTAGATTGCACACATCATTCCACTAATTATGTGACTTCTGAAGGTAATTGGCTGCACCAGAGCTTTTTATGGGCTTCATAACAAAGGGTGTGAATACATACGCACATGCCAATTTTCTGTTTACTATTTCTAAAAAATAGTTTTATGTATATATTTTTCTCATTTCACTTCACCAACTTAGACTATTGTGTTCTGATCCATCACATAAAATTCAGATTAACAAAACATTGAACTTAAGGCTGTAATGTAACAAAATAGGTAAAAAGTCAAGGGGGGTGAATAAGTTTGCAAGGCACTGTATGCGGATTGTAATATAATCATACAAGGGGTGTATGTAAGTAGCAGACTTACCAGAGCCCTTTTTCCCCATGGAAGTGAAAGAGTTAAGCCTCCTGCAACAGACTAATCAAGCCCAGCTGCATTCTGCCTTTAAAAGGATTACTGAACACTCAGCAGGGTGGGTTCAGTCTGAACTGAGAGCCAGGAGAGACAGCGCTGCATGCTGAAGCAAACCCACAGACTTTTGGAGCAGAAACCTTACAGGCCTGTATACATGAACGCTTTATTTTTGCATTAGTTGATGGTAGTGAGGAAACAGCTTTTTCTGTTTAGTTAGTGCTTCAAGGAAAGCTAGGCTTTGTTTTGTATTCTTTTTGTTTGTACCTGCTGACAAAGTTTTCAGTAAAGCTCCTTAATGCTACAATGCCTCCTGAGCTACTTCATTACAGAGACGGTCAACAGGGCATTGACCCCAGAAGTGCAACCAGCCTGATCTACATTGGGCCATCTAATCTTAGTGCCCTAAAAAGTGAGATTCAAAAAAACAAACCAAAAAAAAAACTTGAAAGTATTAGCTATAGCCAAATTCTCCAAATGCACTGAAAAGTATAATCTGCTACTTTTATTGTCTTTCCTGACTAGGTGATTAATTCACCCAACTTCTAACATTTTACTCTTTATCTGGATGATCTTTTAAAAGGTTTCTCCTCGAAAAATAGCCCTCTATCAAACCGCACAGCTCTATTCTCATGAGGGGCTCATCAATCTTTCTAAAAGTTTCCCGGTTCCCATGCAAAGAATTGCTTTCCTTGAAATGGTACTATCACCAAAGAACAGGTTGCAGCAGAACAACTGCTCAACTTACGCTGGTCATGGAGGTGCAAAACATGGAGGCCATCAGGTTATTAGTGTCCATAATGGAGGTGATTCCCTTTTCTGGGTTTCACTGTTGCCCTTTACAACTCAATTTTCTTAAAAAGTGTAATGAATATCCCTTCTATCGATCTGAGACAATTCCATTGACCTTAGCTAATTTTGTCTCAAGTGAAAAGCGTGATCTCTCGGGACTGGGTAGTTCTCACCACTGATACCAGCATTACTGCTATGTGGCACTATGTACACCAAGGGATAGTGGCGATAACACAAGATATTTCTCCCTATCAACATATTGGAACTACACAGCACATGAACATGCAGCACCTTAGAGGATGTCCACGCCTAGGGAGAGGTTAGCATGGCGTGCTAACCGGGCAAAGTGGTGGCTGTAAACAGGGACTGAAGGCTGTGAGCGCAGGTATAGCTGTCCACTCAGCCCCTGAGACCTAAGAGGACAGCCATGCTACCTGGATCTCCACTAGCTAGACGCAAATTGCTCCATAAAGCTGGTGAAGCTTGAAGAGTCGAGGAGGTGCCACACCCATATCTAATACCGTGCTGCTGCGGGCAGTGAGGAGAATGGGTATACGCTGAGAGCAGCAGTAACAAGCCAGCTGCACAGGTGGGAGTTAAACTGCAGTGCTAGAACGGTGGCACACACAGGCACAAGACCAGAGGAGTGGTGCAAGTGGTTATTCTGTGCAGAGGCAAATTGGCAACACATATGTGAGAAGGGCTTCAGCATGATAAGCAGGCAGAAAACCAGATGAATGGCACAGGAGGCTGGTAAGGACTTGTAAAAGGCTGGAGTGGAATTAGCAAACAGATCTGAGGTAAGGCTACTGTAGTAGCAAACAGAGACGGGAACTATAGCCATGGACAATAATATTGGGTCCTGGTTTAGACTGTGTATAATTGCCTAGAAAAAGGCAACGAGAAATAAATATAAGCACTTTTCCAGATACATTAATGATTATCTGCCGGGTGGATGCTACTCAAGAACTGAGCATAATAGAAATAAAATGTTGCAGAGCTTTGTGCTATGAATCCTAAGCTTGCCATCCAAGATACGTTAAAATTCACTGTTAAAGTCATACAAGATTTTATAGGAGAGCATAGAAATCTGGCCCATTAATCATGGATTAAGTGGCTGGAAAAAAAAACCACTTTGCAAATGACAAAAAGAAAAATACATAATATCCTAACATAAGCCGCACCCTTAAAATTGGAGAGAAAAAGAAAAAAGTAAATTAGATTCAGGGAATAAAATAGTGGTTTTATTTTACCATATATCTAGTATTTATACCGGCACAGTCCTGTCAGGTAACACATTTTACATGTAATTGGCCTATTCACTGTCATCACTTTTGTCACTAATAACTTTGCTACCAGTATTCAATTCATTACTCTCACTGTTTTCTTCACTTTCCTCCCATAGTAAGTTGTCCTCGCTACCATCCAGTGCATTTGACACACAGCATTTTTTGAACCCCTTGATTATGGACTTTGATGATATTCTTGACCATGAAGTGATAATGCATTGGCACAGAAGTGTAACTGACGGCTTCTTAATCTTACCAGACGGTATGAGAGCATGATCCCCTACCCGAAGCCGAACTGAATACTGTTTTCGTAGGTTGTCTTTGAACGGCTTGTTCACAATGACATCAAGCACTTGTAGCTTTGAAGTCATGCCATCGGGTGTGACGATGGGGTCTTTCTTCTGTACAGCAAGTTTATTCTTCACTAAGGAATTTTTTCTTTGGGCAAAATGTTTCGCTTCAGAATAACATAGGGGTGTAACTTTCCTCCATCATCAGTAACGGCTAACATCAACGTTACTCTAAATTTTTTATTACTGGTTGTTCATGTGATATCTTTTGACCCTTTCTGGTCTACTGTCATATTGCTTGGCATGTCGAAAAATACGGGAGTCTTGTCAGCATTGCCGATCTGGTGTAATGGGTATGAGTGACACTGCTGCAATTGGATGATGTACCACTGGAAATTAGTCAGTTTCTCCTCAAAATCTACTGGCAGTTTCTGTGCTAATCAAGTGCTTTGTTGAAGAGTGAGATCATTTCTCTGCATAAACCGATGGCACCAACCAATACCCTCTTCTGTATTTTAAAGGTTCTTGCAGTTTCCAAGGCCTTCGGTTGGATTACTTCTTGTGAAAAATCTTTTGTCATATCTTGAACATAGGGAAAAACCATAGCTTCAAGTTCTGGATATTTGCCATGTTGGTCCCCTGAAAGATTTTCTTGTTGAAACTGCATTTTTCAACTTCTGCTCTGAAGCAACCCAACCTTGCACATTAGATTTGTCCAATCCATATTTTTTCCAGCCTCTGTTGCTTGTGTTTTAGCATAATTAATAACTGCAAGTTTGAAACTTGCGTCATAACTACGCCTCATTCTTAGGCTTGATGATGCTTTTCTCTCTAAGTGATCAGCCATAACTGCAAGAATCAGGCTTTCAATTCAGTATGTATGGTAACTTCTTTTGCGGGTTACAGGCCAAAAATCGTACAGTGAATATACTCAAGCAGGGACATAGAGGCCCAGCCAGGCCATATTCAAAGAGTAAAAACGTCAAAAGGTTTTTTTTAATTATGCCCTCACAAACTGGTTATAAATGGGAAAAAATGCACCAGACAGCAAGGCAAAGATTGGAATAAAGGCTGTGGACAGTAAACTATAGAGAAAAAAAATACTGAAATTCACCTTGACTGGGGACTGTGAAAATGACATACTGGTGCTTTTCTACGTTTGTGTATGGTTTGTGGTCATTTTGCTGCAACTGTACCACAGGGACACCACAAAAGTTTAGTTTTTAAATTGTTGGTAAATATTGCCTAGAGTTGGAATGTTGGGCTCCCTACAGATTTAGACGCTCACAAGGGGCAAAATACAGTAGGAACCTCATAAATAAGATACTAACTGACTTTCTACTTTAAGTAAGTTGTATATAGACTGAACGGTTACAATGAAAAACAAAGACAATCAATCCGCTAAAGCAGTGGTCCTCAAACTATGGCCCGCGGGCCAGGTCCGACCCTCCAGGGTCCTGAACCCGGCCCCACCTGCCCCTTCCCCCAGGCCCCTGCGTCTCTCTGTCTCCAAAGCTGCACCCCCTTTATCACTTCCTAGTCATCTGACTCAGCAGAGCAGGTGCTGACCCAGGGAGGAGCCACACACCGACAGCATGAAGGCAAGGTAAGGCAAGGGGGCAGTGAGGGAAAGAGAGAGAGACAGACAAACAGGCAAGGGGGCTTGAGGCAGAGAGACAAGGGGAGTGAGGGAGAGACAGATAAGGGGGAGTGAGGGAGATAGGGGGAGTGAGATAGATAGAAAAGGTGAGTGTTGGAGAGACAGACAGACAAGGGGGAGTGCGGTAGAGAGACAAGGGGAGTGAGGGTGAGAGAGAGATGCAGAGAAGGAGGAAAAGATAGAGAGGAGAGAGAGAAAGGAGGGAGAGAGAAAAAGAAGAGGGAGGGGAGAGAGACGTATGGAGAGAGAGGAATGAAGAGCTAGAAAGGAGAGAGAGAGGGAGGAGGGGGATGGACAGAGAAAGAGAGAGGTTGGAGGGAAGGAGATGGACAGAGAAAGAGAGAAAGGAGAGATAGGGGTGAGAGAGAAAAAAAAGGGGGAGAGAGAGTGAATGAGATAGAAAGGAAAGAGAGGAGGGAGGGAGATGGACAGAGAAAGAGAAATAGGGAGGGAGAGAGAGAGATGGAGAGATAGGGAGAGAGGGTCAGATAAGGGAGACAGAGAAAAAAGGAAAGGGAGAGAGAAAACAAGGAGAGGGTGAGATAGGGAAGAAGAGAGAGGGGGAGGGAGAAAGAGAGACATGGCCAGAGAGAGGGAGGAAGAAATAAAAAGGAGGGCGGGAGATGGACAGAGAGAGAGAGAGAAAGGAGAGATAGGGATGGAGAGAGAGACAGAAAAGAGCGGAGAGAGAGGTAGGAAGAGATAGGAAGGAGTGAGAGAGATGGACAGAGAGAGAGAGAGAAAGGAGAGATAGGGATGGAGGTCAAAAAAAAAAAAAAAAAGAAGAGTGAGAGACTGATGGAAAGAGACACAGGAATAGAGAGGGAGGAAGAGATAGAAAGGAAAGAGAGGAGTGAGGGAGATGGACAGAGAGAGAGAGGAGGAGAGATAGGAAGGGAGAGAGCTGGAGAGGGTGAGATAGAAAAGGGATAGGGAGAGAGAGAAAAAAAAAGGAGAGGGAGAGAGAAAAGGATAGGGAGGGAGAGAGAACAAGGAGAGATAGGGAGGGAGAGAGAGAAGGAGAGATAGAGAGAGATGAAGAAAAAGGAGAGGGACGGAGAGAGATAGAGAGAAAGAGGGACAGAGAGAGGAGACCTAAAGAGGAGGGAGACCGAGAGAGGAAGAAGAGGGAGATGGAGAGGTAATAAAAGGAGGGAGAGATGAAGAAAGATATGGTGAGAGGAAGAGAGAGAGAGAAAGAGTGTGATGGGAGAGGGAGAAGGGGAAGAAAGACAAGGGAGAAGGAGAGGGGAAAGGAGAGAGAGTAAGAAGGGAAAGATAGAAGTTAAAAGGAAAGCGGGAGAAGGAGAGGGGGACGGAGAACGGTAGAAGTAGAGAGAGGGAGAAGGAGAGAGGGAGAAGGAGAGAAAAATGGGAGAAGGGACAAGGGAGAGAGAGAAGAGAGAGGGAGAAGTAGCGAGAGGGAGAGGAAGGGAGAAGGAGAGATAGAAGAGAGGGATAAGGGGAGAGGGGGAGGTAATAAGGAGAGAGAGGGGGAAAAAGAGAGGGTAGAGGGATAAGGGACATAAAGAAGGGAGGGATATATATATATATATATATATATATATATATATATATATATATATATATATATATATATATATATATATATATATATATATATATATATATATATATATATATATATATATATATATATATATATACAGTATTCTGTATAGGACTTTGTTCATATTTTTTTCAAACTATAGTCCAGCCTCCAACAGTGTTTGAGGGGCAGTGAACTGTCCCTCTGTTTAAAAAGTTTGAGGACCCCTCCTCTTAAGGGAAAGCAAAGGAGAGGAAGAATCACCTGGATTTTTTTTTCCTCTCCAACAGGCATATCAAATACTAATGCAAATACACAAGTAGAATCAAGCTCTGAATTAAAATTAGAATCCACATTATTACAACCAGAGACTAATGAGCGTATAGCCTCAGAAGAGAATATAACAGTAAATAATTCAGGAGAGGAAAAATGAACTATTGCCTCTATGAAAGTATTGCTAACTTAGTTTCAAGATCAACTCTCTGGAACAGAAAATAGATGAAATAAGTAACATTCAAAATGAGATGTTAAACAAAGTAAAGAATTACATAGAGAAGTCACAAATTTAAGAGAGGGAGTTCACATTCTGAAAAGGAAATGCTCTAGATAGGAAGACTTTTCAAGACGTAATAATATTAGAATTAGAGGTATCCCAGATAAGATCACTGTTAAAGATTTAAAGGGTTATGTATACACATTCTTATTTACTTTAGCAAAATTTGACTCCCAAGATGAACTATTAATAGACAGATTACATTGTTTGCCATTATCAACACATTTTAAATAAGATTTGCCATGTGATGTAATTGTTTGATTTGTCTGTTGAAAAATTAATAAAACACAATGAATTCAGTAATTTTGCTAAAGTGTTAAGAGATAACAAAATAGTGTACAACTGGGGTTTTCCCAAAGGCTTAATAGTTGTCTCTGGGAGTTCTAGAACAGAAGTTAAAATATGTTCAAGATAGATATAGGCCCATTTTATGATCAGACAACGAGATGGTACAATGGTTAAATCAACACTTAAAGGAGAAATGTACAAGGCCCCAATATTTCCTTGGAGATTAGACTGCTCCCTGTTTGAGGAAGAAAACATGAAGTCAAAGTTAAAGGAGGACATTTAAAAGTTTTTTTTTTTTTTTAAAATAAATAACAACTCCATTAACTCCAAAACGGTTCTCTGGAATGCCCACAAGGCATATATCAGAGGCATCTTCAAAAAATAGTAGGCACAAAGGAAAAAGCAGAGGTGGTTATCCTTGAGAACTATATGTTCAATTAGGGCTACTAGAAAGAAATAACAAGCTTAATGCAAATAGAGTTAATATAGAACAAATTAAACAAATTCAAGGGCAGATTAAAAATATTGTACAATCAATAGTGGATAAATCAATATGGTCCTTGCAGCATCAGCCCCATTAAATTCTAGCCTCGTAGATACAAGGTTTGTACTTAAGCCCTACGTGCTTCAAATTTGAAAAAGTTAGGACGCTACTAAATTAGCCCTGCTGCAAGCAACATGTGAGCTAAGCAGCAGGGCCGTCCGTATCAAACACAGAGAAACTGTGCATGAGGAGTGACAGCCTGCGAGATGATCTTGCAGGCTCCCCCACCTCATCAATTGCCGCGGGGGTCCTGAACGGGACCTCCGAGGCAGTTCTACATACAAGCCCTGCCATGGGGGGTACTCCGAAAATCCCCCCGGCACCTAAAATTAACCCACCTCTATGCTGGAGGTCCCCATCGGGACCCCCAAAGTGACCCCACATTAACCACTAGCTGCAGGGATCCATAGGGACCCCCACAGCCCCCCCACATTAACCCCTTGCAATGGGGGTCCCCGATCGGCATCGATCGTGACCCCGTTGCATTTCAAAATTCAGATTTCCCGTAAATGTTCTGAAAGGGCCTGCGCTAAAAAAATATTAACCCCTGCCTCAGGGGTACTATAAGTACCCCCCAGGCACCTATACAGAGCCCCATGAACAGTTAATTAACTCTATAACTCATGGGGCTTTATACAGAGCCCCATGAGACTAAAATTAACTTTGTCACTCATGGGGGTCCATACAGACCCCCATAAGCCCTTAATTAACCCTGTCAATCATGGGGATCAATACAGAGCCCCATGAGCACTTAATTAACCCTATAACTAATGGGGCTCTATACAGAGCCCCATGAACAGTTAATTAACTCTATAACTCATGGTGCTTTATACAGAGCCCCATGAGACTAAAATTAACCCTGTCACTCATGGGGGTCCATACAGACCCCCATAAGCCCTTAATTAACCCTGTCACTCATGGGGATCAATACAGACCCCCATAAGCCCTTAATTAACCCTGTCACTCATGGGGGTCAATATAGCCCCCTATAAGCCCTTAATTAATCCCATCACTCATGGGGGTCAATACAGACCCCCATAAGCCCTCAGTTAACCCTGTCACTCATAGGGGTCAATACAGACCACCATAAGCCCTTAATTAACTCTATAACTCATGGGGCCCTATACAGAGCTCCATGAGACTATAATTAACCCCCTCAGTTCAATGGGTCTATATAGACCCCTATAGGACACTATTAACCCCTAGGTTAACCCTACAAGTGCCATGATGGTCCTCCAGGACCCTCATGACAAAGTCTAAGCACTACACAACACTATTAACCCTAATTATACCCCATTAACCCCTTAACCCTAACTATACCCTATTAACCCATACTAAAACCTATCTAACTCCAACTGGGCCTATCTAACCCTATCTGGACCTTATAACCCTTACTGAGCCAATCTAACCCTTACTGAACCTATCTAACTCTAACTGGGCCAATCTAACCCTAACTGGGCCTAGTTAAACCTATCTGGAGCTAATAACCGTAACTGGGCCTATTTAACCCCATCTAGCCCTATTTAATCCCATCACTTATGTGGTCTATACAGACCCCATAAGCCTCTATTTAATCCAATCGATCCTATAAGGGTCTATGAAGACCCTCATAGGACATTTAGAAGCCTATTATCAACCCCTTAAGTGCCATGAGGGTCCTCCAGGATCCTCATGACACTAAGTACAAACACTACACTGCACTATTCCCCCCAATAAACCACTAAATCTAAACTAACCCCCCTCTACCCTAACCTATTAACCCCAACCTACTGAATACTACCTAACGTTTCTGGGTCTCATCTCACAAAAGAGGCTGCAAGAAACATATTGAGGAATTTCTCCTCACAATCAGCAAAAAACTGTCTTTTGCGAGGACAGAGGGAACTATGAGGGCTAATTTAATGAGGCTGTGTATCATTATGGCAACAACGCAGGAAGAACTCTGGCAAACAAAATAAAATAAAAAATATTTAATTCAACATAAACAAGAAGTATTTACAAAGCCTGAAGAGATAGCTAAAGTATTTTCAGATTACAATCAAAAGTTATATAATTTAAAGGAAGGAGAAACTTTCCAGAAACCCTCAACACAGGCATTTCAAGGTTTTATGAATTAATTAAACTTACTAAAAGTATCTGAATCTGAACTTGAAATGTTGAATAAAGATATAACAGAAAAAGAGATAACAGCTGCCATAGCTCAACTAAAGATAAAAACTGTGCCAGGCCCGGATTTTCTGGTTAATCAATATTATGAAGTCTGTCAAACTCTAAACAGAACCAAGATTTAACGCAATGCAAAAATTATAGACTAATTTCTCTGCTAAATGTAGATACCTATATAAACTTTATTCTAAAATCCTAGTGATTTAGATTAAACCAGGTCATAACCAAATTGGTATCAACAGACCAATCAGGATTTATTTAATGGAGACAAGGCCCTGATATTACCAGACAGGGGATTAATCTTATGACATATTCAAATGCTAAGAATCTACCTACAGTTCATCTGTCTTTGGATGCAGAAAAGGCCTTTGACAGAGTCGGATGGGACTTCATGGACCAAACACTAGCTAAGTTTGGTTTGGGAAAGTTCGGATCAAGGGTCATAAAGGCTTTGTATACCGACCCATCCACATCTATTGCAGGACCGGTATTTAAATCGGCTAAATTTAACATCACTAACGGCACTAGACAAGGTTGCCCCTTGTCCCCAGATATGTAAAAGGTATCAAAATAGGAAGTGTAGAACATAAGATAACTCTATTCGCATTTAGGAGTCTTCTTAAGTGGAGATCTCAAACACATGATATGGAAAAAAAATATATAACACTTGTGGAAAAAGTCACAGAAATAGTAGCCTCATGGAAGAATTTGAACTTGTCTTGGTCAGGGAGAATTATTATTTCTGCTAAAATGTTTCTTTTGCCCAGTTTTTTGCTTTTACAGTGCTACGGACAGGAGTTTAACCCACTTGCGCGTCCTCTCTTGTACCCATAGGATTTTTGGCTACATTTGCCATTTACGGATGTGAAAACAACTGCGGGCTTGAGGACTTGTAGCAATTTAATAGCTAATGTAACATTTACAGGCTTGAAAGATCAAAGGCTTAGCTGGGACGGAGTTCTGATTTTGGCAACCTCTGTTGTTTTTCAGTCTGTTACCTGCAGATCATTTGGGCGTAGCTGAAAGAGGCCAATTTAATAGCCATAACTTTTGCGGGTTTCTTTATGGGCTACAGGAACTACAAATAAGTAAACTTAATAGGGCCCATGGTCTACCTAATAGATTTTGGTTAGACTATAATAGACTTAAAACAGGATTGAATTCGTTAAAAATATATCCTAATGCAAACAGATCTTTGAAAAGCTGACAATGCTTTTTGCTAAATCACATATTGTGTTCAAGTGTTTTAGTATTTTCAGGGAAAGTTAAAGGAAAATAAATCCTTTAAAATTAAATGTCGGGAAAATAATCCAAAAAATTCATGGTTTGAGGAGACTTGGAGTAATGCTTTATTATGCACTGATAGATTGATCAAGAATGCCTCGTGTAGAGAAATCTTTTTCAAACTCCTCAATAGATGGTACTTAGTTTCCACAAAACTAACTCAAATTTTCAAAAGAGATAAGCTAAAATTCTTCTGGAGAGGTTGTGCGCAAATTTGCTCCCACTGCCACATATGGTGGGACTGTGATAAAATCTAGAAATGTTGGGCAATATGCTTCAAGCAAATCTCCCTAATTCTTAAGACTATAATTCCAACATCTCCAGAAATATCCCTACTACATATGTTGCCAGCCAAGTTTGCCCTTGACGTTAAAGCCTGTATATTGCAAATAGTAATGGTAGCTACAGTGCCTTGCAAAAGTATTCACCCCTTGACTTTTTACCTATTTTGTTACATTACAGCCTTAAGTTCAATGTTTTGTTAATCTGAATATTATTTGATGGATCAGTACGCAATAGTCTAAGTTGGTGAAGTGAAATGATAAAAATATTTTCATAAAACTATTTTTTAGAAATAGAAAACAGAAAATTGGCATGTGCGTATGTACTCACCCCCTTTTTTATGAAGACCATAAAAAGCCAGGGTGCAACCAATTACCTTCAGAAGTCACATAATTAGTGAAATGATGTCCACCTGTGTGCAATCTAAATGTCACATGATCTGTCATTACATATACACACCTTTTTTGAAAGGCCCCAGAAGCTGCAACACGTAAGCAAGAGGCACCACTAACCAAACACTGCCATGAAGACAAAGGAAGTCTCCAAACAGGTAAGGGACAATGTTGTTGAGAAGTACAAATCAGGGTTAGGTTATAAGGAGCACCATCAAATCTATCATAACCAAATGGAAAGAACATGGCACAACAGCAAACCTGCCAGGAGACGGCCGCCCACCAAAACTCACTGACCGGGCAAGGAGGGCATTATTCAGAGAGGCAGCACAGAGACCTAAGGTAACCCTGGAGGAGCTGCAGAGTTCCACAGCAGAGACTGGAGTATCTGTACATAGGACAACAATAAGCCATACTCTCCATAGAGTTGGGCTTTATGACAGAGTGGCCAGAAGAAAGCCATGACTTTCAGCAAAAAACTAAATGGCACGTTTTGAGTTTGCAAAAAGGTGTGTGGGAGACTCCCAAAATGTATGGAGGAATGTGCTCTGGTCTGATGAGAGTAAAATTGAACTTTTCATCCATCAAAGAAAACGCTATGTCTGGTGCAAACCCAACATATCACATCACCCAAAGAACACCATCCCCACAGTGAAACATGGTGGCAGCAGCATGCTGTGGGGATGTTTTTCAGCAGCTTGGACTGGGAAACTGGTCAGTGTTGAGGGAAAGATGGATGGTGCTAAATACAGGGAGCAAAACCTGTACCATGCATTATTTGAGGCTAGGACAATGACCCCAAACGCACTGCTAAAGCAACACTTGAGTGGTTTAAGGGGAAACATGTAAATGTGTTGGAATGGCCTAGTCAAAGCCCAGACCTCAATCCAATAGAAAATCTGTGGTCAGACTTAAAAATTGCTATTCACAAGTGCAAACCATCCAACTTGAAAAAGCTGGAGCAGTTTTGCATGGAGGAATGGGCAAAAATCCCAGTGGTAAGATGTGGCAAGCTCATAGAGACTTATCCAAAGTGACTTGGAGCTGTGATTGCCGCAAAAGGTGGCTCTACAAAGTATTGACTTTTGGGGGGTGAATAGTTATGCACATTGCCTTTTTCTGTTATTTTATCCTATTTGTTGTTTGCTTCACAATAAAAAAAAAAAAAACATCTTCAAAGTTGTGGGCATGTTCTGTAAATTAAATGATGCAAATCCTCAAACAATCCATGTTAACTCCAGGTTGTGAGGCAATAAAACACGAAAAATCCAAGGGGGTGAATACTTTTGCAAGGCACTGTAAGTGGCATTATAGTTTCAAAATGGAAACAAGCAGATGTCCCATGTTGGTCCGAAGTGAAAACAATTATAATGAAAAACAGCAGTTTAGAAAAAGAGTTTGCAGATATAGGCATGACTAAAAACCTAAAGGTAAAATGGCAAATATGAGATAAGCGACTTAGAAACCACTGAGCAAACCTCTAAATAGTCTGGGATCCCACTCACCCCCCTCAGAAGGTCCACCCTGGTTCACACTAATACGTTTATTATGGTTTATACATTTTTGTGATTGACTTTTTTTTTCTTTTCCTTTTTCTTTTCTTTTTTTTGTATTTTTCTTCTGTGGTTTTTACACTTGTATGACGATATATGATATGATCACTAGGTAAAGAACAAGATATGTTTATATTTGGCTATTGTATGTATTTTATGAATTGTGTCAGCTTTGTATAAAATGAAATAAATACTAAAAACAAAATAAAATAGGAACTACAAGCAGTATTTCTGGCTCTACAAGAATTCACTCTGATTTTACCTCAATCATGAACAATAAATGCGGAGCCAGTCTATGATAATAGCATACATTTTTCAGTGGGTTTAAACTCATATTCCAGTCTTCTCTGGCAATTATATTTCAGGGGTGGACAACTGGGTGGCCAACTAAGAGCCCTATTCTATTAGAAACCAACAAATTACCCTAACCCGTAATTTTGGCTGCAAGTATTTGTTTTTTTTCTCTAAATGTTTAGATTTATTCTATTGACTCAAGTTCACAATTTACCTCTGTAAGCCTAACCTCGTAAACCCTGCCGTTTTAAGTATGCCCTCTTTATTAAAAAATATATATAACCCCTTTTTGAAGTTGTCTATCGAATTCGCTGTTACCACCTCCTTTGGTAGATAATTCCACAGTTTAACCACCCTAACTGTGAAGAACCCTTTTCTTTGTTTAAGGTGAAATCTTTTTTCCTCTAACCTCAAAGGGTGTCCTCTTGTCAGTTTAAAATCTCTTGCTACAAAAAGTTCACTTGACAAAGCCTTATATTGACCCTGGATGTATTTAATTAATGTAATCATATCTCCTCATAGACGCCTTTTTTCTAGCAAAAATAAGTTTCATTTGGTTAGTCTTTCTTCATAACTTAGCCCCTCCACTCCCCTTATTAGTTTTGTAGTCCTTCTCTGTACTTTTTCCAGCTCTAAAATGTCTTTTTTATGAAGTGGTGCCCAAAATTGTACTCCATGTTCCAAATGAGGGCGTACTAGGGCTTTGTATAGTGGCAGAATTATATTTGCTTCCCTTGCTTCTATACCCTTCCTAATACATGCTAATATTTTACTTGCTTTTGCAGCTGCTGCTTGGCTTTGAGCGCTGTTACCTAGGTGGTTGTCCACTAGTACTCCCAAATCCCTTTCAATATCTGATACCCCTAGATTTGCTCCATTAAGATTATAGATTGCATGGCTATTTTTCCTTCCCAAATGCATAAGCAACCTCGTAATTTACTGCTTAGACACAGACAATCGTAAATGAGACCATCATCAGTAAAAGATGGAAGTTAGACATAATCTGCAATTGGAGGCTACAAATTAATGAGAGCCAGTAAATAACATTTGCTGATCTGGCTTGCAATCTAGCACTCTATAAAATGCATTAGATCATCTGTTCTCATCCACTTGAGTTTCATGGTATGTATTAACCCCTTGAGTCCCAGGATCAATTTTACTCAGAAATAACATTTGATTTTTTTTTATTGCATATTTGTGGTTTGAGACTGATGTGAAATTAATTTGAATGCATTTCCATGCCCCATGCCTTCAAAGTACAATCTTGTGTGTTTAATAGCTGTTACAGCTATAAGTGTTTGTAAAAGACCCTGTGAGTCCTATTTAGTATTTGTAATATTTTTGACAGAAACCTGATACTTTGTTTCATTTGCGGTTAACACTTATTTGCGAGCGGGCGCTACGGGTCTAATAGAATAGCGATTTTGTGTAACTTTAATTATCCAGAGCTCGTAATGTTCTAGCTGTGGTAAAAATCAATGGAGTTCTAAGGCCAAATTTGCTGCTTTGGCTGGCCCATAGTGATTGTGGGTGGGTAACTTGTAATCGGATTGCGAGTAGCTAATAGAATATGTGGGAATTTTAAGAGACATTTTAATACGAATTGGGCAAGTATTATAGTAGTAGTATAGGGCCCTAAGATTTTCATCAGTTGGACCCAGGAGAATGGTCATTCCATCCCTAGGTTACAGACTCAACTGCAAGGTCCCAAGCAACCTATGGCACAGGAGTCCTAGCAGAGATCAAAGGAGACAATGTTGCACTAATCCTCCTAGCTCCAGATCTGGTTTTTAACTTTGATGTCCATCCTTGCCCATGATTACTAGTCCGTCATCCAAATCAGCTGCATCTCGCTTTTATGGCATGTCTGTTGAGACCACCATGTTCTAGGTCAGGCAGTTTATAGAACCTTTGATCGCCACCCATTTGCATTTAAATGGGAAGAACGGGACATAACATATTATGTCCTGTTCTGTGATACATTTAAAAAATGGACAGACAACATTTTTTTCCATATTGCATGATCAAGTTAAAAACAAAATTTCAAGTTTGGAAAGTAGAAGTCTCTGGGGTAGGTCATATAACAAATTAAAATTATAGTGTTACCAAAACTGATTATATCTGTTTAGATGTTTTTCTTTACAGGTTTTACAAACAATTTTATGGTTGATTTAATTTTTTTTTTGAAAAACAACAAATATTTTTCTGTTAAAACAGTCCAGTGGGCCCTTCTGTTCATAACACGTGTCTGTTAAATAAAAAACATTTAAAACCAGGAAAATTCCCATATACCTTTAAATAACAAATCTGGTAAACCTTCAATCAAATGAGTATTCAGTACAGAACAGTGCTGAAGTTGCAACTTTTATCCATTCATACCCCTCACTACCTTTAAGGCCAGTAAAGGACCATGAACACCACAAACTATAACAATAGCCATAACACTTTATGACAGCGATTGCTCTCCTCTCAAATGATGTTGTTATTTTAATGTTTTAAAACTATGCTAAAGTAAATCAGAGAGTTTATAAACTCTCACAAGATACAAATATTATTAAGCTGTAAATCTGGTTATAAACATAAGTAGTTAAGAAAAAGGAGAAATAATAAAGGTTTATGAATAATATGTTATTTACTTACTATATAAAATGTTTACAATTTTAGACTTCATATTCTGTTTTGCTACGTAAATTATCTGAAATAAAAAGCAGAGAAATATTATTCATTTACTATATAAAATGTTTATAATCATAGATTTGTTATTGTTAGAATTAAGAAAAGGGGAAAAAGAAACAAGGAGAGAATAATTACAGTAAAAAGAAATAGTTATAGAAAATATTATGTTATATTATAACAATTTAATTGTGTTATCTTTTACTGTTATTATTTATACTGAAGTATATTTACAACACTGGTGTTGTTTATTTGTATTCTCTGTATTCACAATAAAAAAAAAAAATATACATATATGTATATATACATATTTAAAATAAATAAATAATTACAGCAATTCATTTTTAACTGTCATATTAAATTTATCTTTAATGATGAGGGATACTTTGTCTTTTAATAGAATTAGAAACTAGGCATAAGTGGTAGGAATATTGCATGCATATGGAAATCTGTATTCACTTCTGTTAAATGTTATCTCCAAATAGCCCCTTTACAATAACACTTAGTGGCTGCATAGGGCCCTATAGGATACAGACAAACTAGCAGTCTAAGATGGCATCCAGCTCTAGAAGTCATCTAAATATAAGATTTTTTTCTAAAATGCTTTTATGTTCCTGTCTTGCATAACTGCTCATGTTGCTATTTATTACATACTTCATATGCATGACATCTTTTTACTAAACTACAGTGGTCCCTTAAGTGACAATTCAAAGACTTTCAACTATAAAGAACACATATCTAATCTACTGTACACGTCTGATTCCTCCCTGTAATTATGCCAGAAACAAAAAAGTTCCCCTAATAAAGCAAAATTGAAACCATTAATCCAGAATTAGATACTTTATTTTTTTACTTTCTAAAAATATTTTGACCATTATAAAGTTAAATATTCAAAATAAAATACTATTAATATGACACTTCAGTGGTCCTTTAACCATATAACACCCAAACAAATCCCCTCACCTAAACACACCAATCCTTGCATTGATTATTTCATATAACTGGCAAGATCTGAAATAACTGAATAAATTAATAAATGTCCACCACTCAGGGGCGGCTCGTCCATTGGGGCGTCAGGGCAAACGCCCCCCCAAATATTTTCGTGACCCTGCAATAAAAAAACACAACAATGTATTAGTAATAACCCAAAAACAATTAAATATAAGGTGTACATCATCATTCAAGTCTTAATACAGTAATAAAATCAAGTAAACTATTCCCAGGGACACTGTCACATTAAGATAACCCCTTGCGCTGTGTGTATATATTAACTAATGCTGCTGTGTATCTATTGTAGCCCCCTGCACCCTGTGTGATCATATTACACTAGTACACTAACCTTTAGACTCTTCAATGAGGCCTGGCCTGGCCCCCTGACCGTTAATGCATGCCGCCCACCATCACAGTGACGATATGCATGGGCAGTCATAAATGTATCAATTTAATGACTGACAGTCTTCCATCATTGACCAATCAATGATGGAAGGTTGTACAGTTGCCAAGAGAACATTGTAAACCCACCCAGACCGTTAGCCCTGAGCGCCCGCCAGCTAATAGGGCCTCGAGTTTACTTTTTGATTGACTGATACAGTGAATAAAACCACAAGTTGCCTGTCCCTTCCCCCTTTCTGTTTCCTGACCCTGGTCACGCTGAGACTGAGAGACCTCCCTGGCTGAAACTACTCACATCTGCTCTGCAGCCTGCCTAACAGTAAGTCTACCTGGCACCTGCCCTGCCCCAGGCCAAACCAAACCCCTAGTAGCCCCTAATAAAAGGTAGGGTCACCCAGTTACCCCACTATGCCTGCCTGGCCTGCCACCTACCCAGCCACCCACCAACTTACCTACCACCGACGACCTGCAATGCCTGGTGCCACCCCCAGCCATCACCCTTATGTGGCCTGTGCCACCCCCAATCAGGCCTGCCCTATGCGATGCCACCGCCCGATTACCCCGATCACGGGATCGGGGTAGTCGGGTGGTGAGCGGGGTGGCACAGGCCCACATGGGGGTGATCGGATCACCCCCTTGATGAGGCCTGTGCCACCCCTGATCACCTCCATGTCGCCTGTGCCACCCCCGAGGCCCGATCACCACCACCCCGATGTGGCCTATGCTATGCCACCGCCCGATTTCCCCCGATCACGGTGATCGGGGTATTCGGGCGGTGAGCAGGGTTGCACAGGCCACATAGGGGTGGATGTTCACCCCCATGAGGCCTGTGCCACCCCTGATCATGGCCTACACGGCCACTGACCGACCGATGGGCGCCTGAGCGTGACCGACCCCACCCTGATCCAACTACCTACCTAGCACCCCCCCCTATTTTTATTCCATTTTTAGAAGTAACAGGCATGTTCATGTGCCGGTCACTTTTAAAGATAAAATAAAAATAAGGTTAGGGAAAAACAATATAGTAGAAACATAACACATACTAAACAAACAATAATACAATTATACAAATAAAGTAAACATCACATACATATTAAACAAACAATAATAAAAATAAAATAAACAACAGCACATACTTACTTGTCAAATTGACCCCTCCAGCGTTGGCCTTCTGCCCTCTATGACCTGGATAGTCATAATAATCCAATGTTGATTGAAGCCCATGTCATAAAATCCAATGTTGATTGAAGCCCATGTCAAATAAATAACGCCAATGTTGATTGAAGCCACTGGTCAAATAAATAATCCAATGTTGATTGAAGCCACTGGTCAAATAAATAATCCAATCTTGATTGAAGCCATTGTCCAAAAATAATCCAATCTTGATTGAAGCCATTTTCCATCCATCCATTCTGGCCCATTGAAAGAGTCCTCCACCAAAAAAAACCCGACGCTCTAAAAAAAAAAAACAACAAACTAACAGAGCTCCTCCTACAAGGAGCCCCACCCGCGATTAATTGATTTTTTCCCACGGTCTGCTTTATATACTAATTTTTGAAGGACTCTGATTGGCTGAAATTTTTGATTGACATCGATTTCAACCAATGAGAGTCTTTAAAAAATTAGCAAATCAGCAAGCAGGTATGGAAGCCTGTAAGGGAAAAAAATGTTAGTGTGAACTTGTTTGACCCTGTATGTATTATACATATTACAGGGCTATTTATGTGATATACATGTTACAGGATAATATCCTGTAACATGTATAGCCAAAAAATAGCACTGTAATATGTATAAAAAATAATGTGTAATAGAAATACAGGAACAATATAATAAAATAAGTTATAAAGTACATCAATTAATCAAATAATAAATATCAATTAATATATATTGTTTTATGTATATGTTTATGTATATTTATGTGTATTTTTTATGTGTGTGTGTGTGTGTGATATATATATATATATATATATATATATATATATATTTATATATATATATATATATATATATATATTTATATATATATATATATTGATTGATTGATAGATATATTAATTGATATATATATATATATATATATTTATATATTGATTGATTTATATATTGATTATTGATTGATAGATATATTAATTGATATATATATATATATTTATATATTGATTGATTTATATATTGATTATTGATTGATATATATATATATTGAGTTTTATATATATATATATATATATATATATATATTTATGTATTGATTGATTTATATATTGATTATTTATTTATATATATATATATATATATATATATATATATATATATATTTATTGAGATATATTGATATCAATTGATATATATATATATATATATATATATATATATATATATATATATATATATATATATATATATATATATATTTTTTTTTTTTTGTACAATTTGGGTCCCAATTTGTTATTTAATGTTTTTAAGGTGCGGTTGGGGCCTATATGGTCACACTTGGCTATTTAAGGTTTTTAAGGTGCTGTTGGGGCCTATATGGTCCCAATTTGTTATTTAAGGTTTTTAAGGTGCGGTTGGGGCCTATATGGTCACACTTGGCTATTTAAGGTTTTTAAGGTGCAGTTGGGGCCTATATGGTCCCAATTTGTTATTTAAGGTTTTTAAGGTGCGGTTGGGGCCTATATGGTCCCACTTGGCTATTTAAGGTTTTTAAGGTGCGGTTGGGGCCTATATGGTCCCAATTTGTTATTTAAGGTTTTTAAGGTGCGGTTGAGGCCAATATGGTCCCACTTTGTTATTTAAGGTTTTTAAGGTGCGGTTGGGGCCTATATGGTCCCAAGTTGTTATTTAAGGTTTTTAAGGTGCGGTTGGGGCCTATATGGTCCCACTTTGTTATTTAAGGTTTTTAAGGTGCGGTTGGGGCCTATATGGTCCCACTTTGTTATTTAAGGTTTTTAAAGTGCGGTTGGGGCCTATATGGTCCCACTTTGTTATTTAGGGTTTTTAAGGTGCGGTTGGGGCCTATATGGTCCAAATTTGTTATTTAGGGTTTTTAAGGTGCGGTTGGGGCCTATATGGTCCCACTTTGTTATTTAGGGTTTTTAAGGTGCGGTTGGGGCCTATATGGTCCCAATTTGTTATTTAGGGTTTTTAAGGTGCGGTTGGGGCCTATATGGTCCCAATTTGTTATTTAAGGTTTTTAAGGTGCGGTTGGGGCCTATATGGTCCCACTTTGTTATTTAAGGTTTTTAAGGTGCGGTTGGGGCCTATATGGTCACACTTGGTCTTTTAAGGTTTTAAAAGTTAAGGTTTGGGTCTTGAACGTTCTAATGTTTTTTTGTTGTTTTCTATCACCCCCCAGGTGCAAACTATCTGTGGAAGCAGATTTGTTTGGACTCGTTGGTTGACTTACTGGACGTGAATACCCCGAGAAGGAGAGTCAACTGTTGGTGAGTATCATTGCTTTTAATTTTCTGTCCATGCGTATAGGTGCAAATTTGATGTTGATTTACTCTTGTCACATGAGGGTTTGCAATCTGTAATGTATACGAATGAATTCAACACACTGTTATTTTAAAGTAATTTTTTGACATAATATAAATTAATATACCCTGATCTCTTCTTTCTATTGGTATCAGAAATTAATACTATTGACTCTCTACTTGTGAAGCCTTTCAGCACCCTAACCTATGAGGAGAAGGTGGAAGTAAAACGGTTAGGACCTGACCAACAAGAGATAAATCTGCAGCAAATCGCAAGAGATAGAGGGAAGCAATATATCCGTACTTTCAATACTGAATGGTACAAGAAGAACGACTGGCTTTGTGGAAGCGTTTCTAGGAAGGCCTTATATTGTTTCCCATGCATCCTATTTGGTGGTGACGCTGCTTGGACCAAAACTGGAGTGACTGACGTAAAACATCTAGCTGACAAATTGGCGAAACACAAAAGTTCTAAAGCTCACTTGGATAACAGGATCAAGTTTGAGATGCTTGGACAGGCGAACATTGCAGTTCAACTGGACCAAGGATACCAAGTCAGTATTCAAAAACACAATGAAGAAGTGGCTAAGAACAGGTACATCCTTTCCAAGATAATTGATTGTGTTCGCTTTTGAACTGGCATTAAGAGGACACGACAAGAGTGAAACATCGCTAAATCCAGGAGTGTTTCGAGGCCTGGTGGATTTGGTTGGCAGTATTGATAGTACAATGGAACAGCATTTGAAGACTGCAACTGTGTTTAAGGGCACGTCCAAAACCGTGCAGAATGAGCTACTGGACTGGATGCATGAAGTAATAAAGGAATCGATTCACCAAGAGCTTAAGGAAGCCCAGTTTGTGGCAATCCAAGCGGATGAAACAACCGATATTTCTGCTAGGACACAGTGCGTTGTAGTCTATCGCTACATTGACAAGAAGCATCAAGTGGTGGAAAGATTTGATGGCTTCACGGAAATGAAATCAATGGATGCAGACTCCATTGCTGCTGTTGTGCTGGAAAGTCTGAATACTGTTCTCCCAGAGCCAGAAGACAAGAAGAAACTCACAGCTCAAAGCTACGATGGTGCCAGTGTGATGCGTGGAGATCAAGGAGGAGTTCAAAGAAAAATAAGAGAGGTGTACCCGAATGCACACTACGTCCATTGCTATGCTCACCAACTGAACCTAATAATGGAGAAAGCAGTTTCAAGGATTGGAAGAGTTTGAGTTTTGTTTTCCAACATAGGCGGCATACCATCTTTTTTTTCACGCTCTCCAAAAAGGACTGGAGTTCTGGGTGAGGTAGTTGGTAGAAGACTTCCAAGAGGTGCACCGACACGATGGAACTTCAACGTTAGGACCGTGAACGTCATCTACGAGAACAGAGATGCGCTACTTGAGTGTTTCCAGACAATTGAAGCATGTCTAAACTTTGATCCAACATCTATACGTGAAGCCGCAGGTTTCATTGGAATGCTGGAAGACAGGGAGTTCCTTTACTTCCTTAAATTATTTCATTTAATAATGCCACATGTTGACATCCTCTATAGTCAGCTTCAGAAGCGAGACACGGATACTGTTTATATAAAAAAAATCACAGAAGACTTTGTCGCCAGCATCCAGAAAATCCGTAATTCTGTTGAAGAGATAGAAGCAAGTTTGCCGAGCGATGTAACAGTCAACAGACGGAGTGCGGAGATCTCAACCTTGAGACAACTTTCAAGAGAGGTATGTGACATAGTGGTGGTTCATGCAAAAGAACGTTTTTCATTTTCAAATCACCTAGTCAGTGCCAAACTTGTTCAAAGTGACTTGTATAAAACCCATGACACTTGCTTTCCAACCCAAGCTCTGGAAGACACCGTGCAAGCATATCCAATACTGAGGAAGGAACAATTACGCACTGAGCTGTCACTTCTGTATGGGAAGACAGATTTTTTATGCTTGTACAAGTGCTGTTGCTCTGCACAAACTTTTACATCAATTTAATCTGCAGAATGATTTCACAGAGACAGTGAAATTATTAAGAATCCTGATTACAACACCGATGACCACTGCAGAATCAGAAAGATGCTTCTCCACATTGAAGAGGATAAAAACCTTTTTAAGAAGCACCATGTCCCTGGAGCGGTTGAATGCATTGGCGATGCTCTCAATGGAAAAGCAACTGATTTCCGAGATCCCAGACTTCAATGAAAAAAACATTGAGAAGTTTTGTTTTTTGAAAGATCGCCGTGCAAAATTAAAATACAAGTGATTGAAGCAAAGAAGAATGCATACCCCCAGGGTGTGCAAAGATAAACTGCGTTAAGCAGCACCACCTCACACTACCAAACATAACTAGTGGTAAGTAAAGTATGAACGGTGTGTGGGTGTGCATATGGAAGGAGCTATGAAAGGTGTGTGCATGGTCAGTAACAATTTTTGAAGCCTTGGCGTGGTTTGAAGGAATTGGAGGCACTTCCAAGGGTAGCTGTCACGGGAAGCCAGAATTCCATGTCTGTACAAGTGCTGTTGCTCTGCAGCAACTTTACCATCAATTTAATCTACATAATTTAACAGAGTGAGTGAAGCTATAAGGAATCCTGCTTACAACACCGAAGACTACTAAAGAACCAGAAAGATGCTTCTCCACATTGAAGAGGATAAAAAGGTATTTAAAAAGCACCATGGCCCTGTAGCGGTTGAATGCATTGGTTTGAAGGAATTGGAGGCACCTTCAAGGGTACGTAAAGTTCTCAGAAATGGCACCACCTCACTACCAAAAATAACTAGTGGTAAGTAAAGTATGAATGGTGTGTGGGTGTGCATATTGAAGGAGCTATGAAAGGTGTGTGAATGGTCAGTAACAATTGTTGAAGCCTTGGCGTGGCGTTACTGCTCATATGGTTATTCATATGCTAATTCAACGTGTTTGTTTGACATTGATTATTGTGTTGTGTAAACAGAAGTGAAATTTTGTTGTTTTCTTGAATCCCAAGATCCACTGGTTTGGGCCTATACAGTGCTGATTGGTCTTCTAAGGTATGTTTGGGGCCTATGGTCACACTTGGTCTTCTAAGGTATGTTTGGGGCCTATATAGTTCCACTTGGTCTTCTAAGGTATGTTTGGGGCCTATGGTCACACTTGGTCTTCTAAGGTATGTTTGGGGCCTATATAGTTCCACTTGGTCTTCTAAGGTATGTTTGGGGCCTATGGTCACACTTGGTCTTCTAAGGTATGTTTGGGGCCTATATAGTTCCACTTGGTCTTCTAATGTATGTTTGGGGCCTATGGTCACACTTGGTCTTCTAAGGTATGTTTGAGGCCTATATGGTTACACTTGGTCTTCTAAGGTATGTTTGGGGCCTATATGGTCACACTTGGTCTTCTAAGGTATGTTTGGGGCCTATGGACACACTTGGTCTTCTAAGGTATGTTTGGGGCCTATATAGTTCCACTTGGTCTTCTAATGTATGCTTGGGGCCTATGGTCACACTTGGTCTTCTAAGGTATGTTTGGGGCCTATGGTCACACTTTGTCTTCTAAGATATGTTTGGGGCCTATGGTCACACTTGGTCTTCTAAGCTATGTTTGAGGCCTATATGGTTCCACTTGGTCTTCTAAGGTATGTTTGGGGCCTATATGGTTCCACTTGGTCTTTTAATGTTTTTTAAGTATGGTTTTGTTCTTGAATGGTCTGATTGTTTGCTTGTTTTCTTTCAACCCCAGGTGCAAACCCTATGTGGCAGCAGATTTGTTTGTACTCGTTGGTCAACTTACTGAACGTGAATACCCTGAGAAGAAGACCCGACTAATGGTAGGTGTCACTCCTTTAATTTTTCTGTTAATGCGTATAGGTGCAATTATGATATTGCTGTAGTCTTGTCACATGAGTTTTTTCAATCTATATTGTATACCAATGAATTTAACACATTGTTACTTTACTTCTTGACATTTCTGCATTGGTGATCATGTATTTCGATAGGCTTTACAAGTATAAGGTCATTGGGCGGGGCTTATAAAGGTCATCATGACATCAGGGGGAGGAGTTATAAAAATGGGTGTGGTTTGACAAAGGGGGAGTGGCTATGTTTCGCCCTGTCGCCCCTCCAACTTGAAAAGTCACCAGCCGCCACGGCCACCACTGATTTAACGGCATCATCTATTCCAGGGCTTTGGACCAGTAGTGGTTTCTCAAAAAAATCTTTTTTTTTTTTTAACAAGAATTGTGCAAAATTATACACTTTACTAGAAATACTTCTTAATGAATGAGACCAAGTACACACGATGTTGAGAGAAACCAATTTACTGACTCAAAAACATTAATGCAGCTTTACAGAATGAAAAGGACCAGTGGAGCATTACAGAATGAAAAAGACCAGTGAAGCTTTCCTTATTGAATACCAGCAATGGAGCTTTTAACCATCTCTGTTTTACCCTCATAACTGCTTGTTTACTCTCTATAAATGTCATTTTCTTGTAAATCATTGTGCGTAAATTTTGTTCAGATTAAAAAAGGTTCCGGATAACCCGATGCTGGAAAATTGTTGGAATGAAGATCAAGAATGTTTTAATGATAGAAAAAGGGTAAGAGCACTGTGGGGTAGTAAAAGTGGAGTATTGATTTTAGTAGAATAATCAATGAGGGGAATGATTTTGGGGTTCAACAGAGTGATATGTTAGTTATGGGAAGAGATAATAGCCTGTATGCTATTGAACATGAATATGCTGTGACACTCAAGAAAAAGCCAATGTGATGGAAGGAGAATTAGCTTTTTGGTACAGCATTGTAAAATCTCTGGTGTGTCAATTTGGAAGTACTTTTCTAATCTCTATTGTAAAATTCCTTATGAAAAATGCTATTACTTGTTCTGAATAATAGAGTATCTTTTGAGTAAGGCACATCTGATTTTATGGCACTGCCGATAAATACATACAGTACTATTAGCACTGTATCCTGATGTAGGGTTTGGCAAGCAATTCCACTTGCAAGCCCACATAAGTTGTCTCTGAACCCTCAAAAGGACTACTGTAGAGTAGCAAAAACTACATGTTTGAGAAGTATGCAACAAATAGGCATAAAGGTATTTTCAGAAAAAAAAGAATCTTTATTTTAGTAGAATCTGCTACTGCACGGAAGCTGCAATGATAGACATACTTCCTTTTCAAGGCACAACGTTATTGAGGCAAGCATGGTTTGCAAGTATCCTTGCTGGCTGCTTCCACTCATCCTATGGCAGGGAGGGGGTAATGTTTGCCAATTAATTTCCCTCCCTCCTTCCATTCAGTGTCATCCAGCAGGAACATGGCATCCATTCAGTCCCAAGCCAGAATACAGACATGGCATCCATCAGGCACAAGCAGCATCTATAAAAATATTTTTTTTTACCTAATTATGATTGTATGCCCATTGTTTACACAACTGTTAATGTTGCTAATTTGTTAGAACCTTAGAAAAAGGTGACGTTTTTCCTAATCTTCAGTGGTTCTTTAAAGCATGCAAATTATATTTAACTAGCCACTTGCCCGTCAAAAATGACGGCAATAAAATTTGAAGCCTGGCAATGGGGTTTGCCACAAATTGCTAGCCTCTCCCGCTCTACTTAACTGGCCTTGTGATGAGCGCCTTTGGCGCTCATTGCGAGCCTCTCCCCCTCTACCTTTTCCCCCCTCTACTTGACGGTAGGCGCGCAATGAGAGCCACTCCCCCCTCTACTTTACTAAGCACCTTTGAAGCTCATCATGGGCCTCGCAATGAGCGCCAAAGGCGCTCATTGCGAGCCTCTCCCCCATGTGTCTCTTCCCCCCTCGCCCCCCCTGTATCTCTTCCCCCCTCTCCCTCCCATGTGTCCCCTTTCCCCTCTCTCCCTCCTGTGTCTCTTCAACCCCTCTCCCCCTCCCTTGTGTCTCTTCCCTCCCTCCCGTTTCTTTTCCCTTCTCTTCCTCCCTGTGTCTCTTCCCCCATTTCCCTTTCCTGTGTCTCTTCCACCCCTCTCCCTACCCTGTCTCTTCCACCCCTCTCCCTTCCCTCTTCCACCCTGCTCTCCCTTC
The DNA here is from genome assembly GCA_027410445.1 of Discoglossus pictus. Classification (NCBI taxonomy): domain Eukaryota; kingdom Metazoa; phylum Chordata; class Amphibia; order Anura; family Alytidae; genus Discoglossus; species Discoglossus pictus. The sequence goes on along the minus strand of CM050165.1, from coordinate 133,646,108 downwards.
CCTTGTCTCTTCTACCCCGCTTTCCCTCCCCTGTCACTTCCACTACACTTTTCTCTGTGTACCTCCTGTCTCTCTCTCTCTCTGTGTACCTCCTGTCTCTCTCTCTCTCTCTGTGTACCTCCTGTCTCTCTCTGTCTGTGTCCCTCCTGTCTCTCTATCCGTGTCCCTCCTGTCTCTCTCTGTCTGTGTCTCTCCATCCGTGTCCCTCCTGTCTCTCTCTGTGTCCCTCCTGTCTCTCTCTGTCTGTGTCCCTCCTGTCTCTCTATCTGTGTCCCTCCATCCGTGTCCTTCCTGTCACTCTCTGTCCCTCCTGTCTCTCTATCTGTGTCCCTCCTGTGTCTCTCTATCTGTGTCCCTCCTGTGTCTCTCTATCTGTGTCCCTCCTGTGTCTCTCTATCTGTGTCCCTCCTGTGTCTCTCTGTCTGTGTCCCTCCTGTCTCTCTCTGTGTCCCTCCTGTCTCTCTCTGCCTGTGTCCCTCCTATCTCTCTATCTGTGTCCCTCCATCTGTGTCCCTCCTGTCTCTCGCTGTCCCTCCTGTCTCTCTCTGTCTGTGTCCCTCCTGTCTCTCTATCTGTGTCGCTCCCTCCTGTCTCTCTATCTGTGTCCCTCCTGTCTCTCTCTATCTGTGTCCCTCCTGTGTCCCTCCATCTGTGTCCCTCCTGTCTCTCGCTGTCCCTCCTGTCTCTCTATCTGTGTCCCTCCTGTCTCTCTCTGTCTGTGTCCCTCCTGTCTCTCTATCTGTGTCCCTCCATCCGTGTCCTTCCTGTCTCCGTCTGTCCCTCCTGTCTCTCTATCTGTGTCCCTCCTGTCTCTCTCTATTTGTGTCCCTCCTGTGTCTCTGTCTGTGTCCCTCCTGTCTCTCTCTGTGCCCCTCCTGTCTCTCTCTGCCTGTGTCCCTCCTATCTCTCTATCTGTGTCCCTCCATCTGTGTCCCTTCTGTCTCTCGCTGTCCCTCCTGTCTCTCTATCTGTGTCCCTCCTGTCTCTCTCTGTCTGTGTCCCTCCTGTCTCTCTCTATCTGTGTCCCTCCTGTGTCTCTCTCTCTGTCTGTGTCCCTCCTGTCTCTCTCTGTGTCCCTACTGTCTCTCTCTATCTGTATCCCTCCTGACTCTCTCTGTCTGTGTCCCTCCTGTCTCTCTCTATCTGTGTCCCTCCTGTGTCTCTCTCTCTGTCTGTGTCCCTCCTGTCTCTCTCTGTGTCCCTACTGTCTCTCTCTATCTGTGTCCCTCCTGTGTCTCTCTCTGTGTCTGTGTCCCTCCTGTCTCTCTCTGTGTCCCTCCTGTCTCTCTCTATCTGTGTCCCTCCTGTGTCTCTCTCTCTGTCTGTGTCCCTCCTGTCTCTCTCTGTGTCCCTACTGTCTCTCTATCTGTATCCCTCCTGACTCTCTCTGTCTGTGTCCCTCCTGTCTCTCTCTATCTGTGTCCCTCCTGTGTCTCTCTCTCTGTCTGTGTCCCTCCTGTCTCTCTCTGTGTCCCTACTGTCTCTCTCTATCTGTATCCCTCCTGACTCTCTCTGTCTGTGTCCCTCCTCTCTCTCTCTATCGGTGTCCCTCCTGTGTCTCTCTCTCTGTCTGTGTCCCTCCTGTCTCTCTCTGTGTCCCTACTGTCTCTCTCTATCTGTATCCCTCCTGACTCTCTCTGTGTTACGCCTGTCACTCTCTCTCTGTGTGTGTCCCTCCTGTCTCTCTATCTGTGTCCCTCCTGTCTCTCTCTATCTGTATCCCTCCTGACTCTCTATCTGTATCCCTCCTGACTCTCTATCTGTATCCCTCCTGACTCTCTCTGTGTTACTCCTGTCACTCTCTCTCTCTCTGTCTGTGTCCCTCCTGACTCTCCCTTTCTGTGTCCCTCCTGACTCTCCCTGTCTGTGTCCCTCCTGACTCTCCCTGTCTGTGTCCCTCCTGTCTCTCTGTCCCTCTTGTCTCTCTTTCCCTCCAGGCTGTCTCTCTCACCTCAGTCCCCAGCATGTCTGCCGGTCCCTCCCCAGGGAGGTGTTGAGAGCAGCAGGGGGGAGGTGTTGAGAGCAGCCGGGGGAAGAGTTGAGAACAGTCGGGGGAGGAGTTGAGAGCAGCAGGGGGGAGGTGTTGAGAGCAGCAGGGGGGAGGTGTTGAGAGCAGCCGGGGGAGGAGTTGAGAACAGTCGGGGGAGGAGTTGAGAGCAGCCAGGGAGGATTTAAGACCGGCAGGGGAGGAGTTAAGAGTGGCGGGGGAGGGGTTAAGAGCGACGGGGGAGGAGTTAAGAGCGGCGAGCGGGCAGGAGGGGTTGTGAGTTGTGCGAGCCCGCAAGCGTGAGCAACGGCTCGAGCGGGCTCGTATGCTCACAACTATATATGTGATCCCCTTCTTGTACATGTAGCAATAATGGTAATGTCACTCTGGGAAGGGAAGGCTTGTGGAATGCAAGGGAACAATGAGCTATTTCTAAAGGGAAATAATGATGTGTGAGCTGTTGAAGAGGACATTATCTGCTATTTGGATATCTAAAAACCTCTTTGGGTTGCATGCTGCACCAGAGCTGCCTGATATAAGAAACACAATTGAATATTAAATGAAACATTTCACTACAATTTTTTTTTAAATGAAAAAATGTATTACTAGAATTCTATCGTATCATTGTTTAAGACTTATGACATAACTATCTTTACCAAACTCTGCACATTCTCCAACTTTGTCATCTACCCACTCCCTCTATCTGCAACATCAGCATACCTTCCACTCACTGACCTTCAGTCCCCTCCACCAGAACCTATACAAAACCACCAAGCAGTTAACCCATAACAATTTCCCCTTCTTAGACCCCTCACCTCCCTCACCTGCCCTGATATTGCCACCTCCCCGTACAAACTTCTAATTTCAACCCTTACCACTCTTGCTCTCACAATGACAGACTGAATCCCTCGGACTCGTCCTCAGCCATGGCACAGTATGCAAAGAAATAAATAAATAAAAAGTGTGAAGGGTCTCATAATAGAATCTTCTCATATATAATCGTCTCTTATAATCCCCTCACACCTTTTCTTTATTTTTGTGGACTAAACGGAGAGTTTTATGTACTGAGCTACACAAATCTGCGGTTTCATGTAAACACTATGTAAACACGCTATATCCAGAGCTACTACCGCACTGCTGAATGACTATGGAGGAAATCTTGCACTTCAACAGACTTCTTGCATTACATGTTTATTCTGCCCTCCTACTTCTCTGCCCTGAAACTTGCCAAACAATATATTGTTAATATCCATTTTGTCCTCCAACCCCAAAGTCTGTTCTCTACATTCTACACTCTCCTGTGCATACTTCCACCTTTTACCCCTTCCTGCCTTAGGGCTGTAGATTTTGCTAGCCACTTTAACAATAAATTGATCTCTCAATTAGATTCAGAAATTTATATTTGTCTGTTAGGACTCTCCTCTCAGAGCCTATCAGACTTGTAAAACAAGCTTTTGCAATTTTTGATGTTGGCCACAAAGAGTCACGTTGCCAAACAATGGAAAACAGAGGCTTTGAGTCTCCAAGTGATCAAAAAGAAACTAAACTTTATTCTTATTAATGGAAGGCTCACTCATCTTTTAGCAGATACCGTGACTAGGTTTCTGAAAATTTTTGAGCCAAGGTTAGGCTCTGCTCATAGTATTTCTATAGAATAATTTTGAGGCCCCTGTAGAATTTTACTGTTTTATTTTGACATGTAGTGGAGGGGACTTGGGGCTTGGCGACAACCCCAGAAAATGAACTTGGAGGACATTTTTCTACTTGCTTTATTAGTAAATTATTGGGAGTGCAGAGATGGAGGAAACCTGTTCTCCCCCCTTTTTTATGAGAGCATTAGAGTAATTATTCTTATTTCAAGTTTAATTTGCTTTATGGCTTCCCTCCTATGCTAAACTACACAGTGCTATTATATATATCGAGGTGGAGTTGAATCTGGTTTGGAGATCTTCTTTGGCTTATCTATTCTAACAAGTTGCCTATCTTATTTTTACAACTTGGTCTTACAATTATATACTTACTAGCGAATTGCCCGTCAAAAAATGACGGCAATGAAATTGTAAGTTAGCTAACGCTGTTTGGTGTGTAGTACTGAAATATGTAATACATTAATGAATTAATATACTTTACCTATTTTGAAGCATTGTGTTGAAGAGCTGAAATCTGTTTTGATGTTGCTGCAGCATTAGTGGTGTGGAGCTGCTGTGTAAGCGTGCTGAATGTGTGCAGTGTAATACTGTGCGTGCGCGAGACCAAACCGTTAGTGTAGTCGTGTACTTCCGCATTGGCGTATCATGGCGGGTAATGTGTGGTATGCGTCTTAGAGGAATATCCGTAGGTCTTTTCTGGTGTTTTGCGAGTTTATTGTGGTGTTTTGCGTGTTTAGAGTGCTGTAGCCTCGTTTTCGTTTTGTTCGTCGGCCAGTTTTTCTCTCGCTTAGCGAATTTTTTAGTGTCTAAACCCTTTAATTTTGAGATAAATGAAGATGTAAGTTGTTTTTTTGAGGTCCTGGATGCTCCCTCTTGGTGTAGTTAAGCTTTTTATGTATGTGCTGTGTGTATTTATTGTGTTTTGAAATTTGTAATATTCGCGAGTTGCGTCGGATTGTTGCGAGGTCGTAATGTGTGGTAACGTGTCTCGTATGTTGTTTGCGTTGCGAGGGAAAGTTTGCGAGGGTCGTAGTTGGTGTGTTGTGTTGTTTGCGTGGTCTCTCTTGTTGTGTGGTTGTTTGCGTTTGAACGTAAATTGTGCGAGAGTTGCAGTTGCTGGCAAGGAGCGTAAATTTTGCGACGGTCGCAGTTGCTGGCAAGGAATCAGTCTAGTGGCAACCTCACTCAGTGTCATATGTATGCAATACTGGAACAGATGATCCAGTGTCCATACCTCTGTGAGAGGTGTGAGCATGTAACCAACATGTTGGTTCTCTGGAAGCTTAAATTGGAGAACTGGAGAGGAGAATTACAGCACTTAGTGATATTGCTCCACTGGAAAGGGAGTTGGTGCTCACTGAGCACAGTTTAGCTGGGCCTAGCATGGAGGGTGGAACTGGGGCTAGTGAGGATGTCCAGGGAGGTTGCTGGGTTACAGTTAGAAGGGGAATCAGGGGGGACAGGAGGAGGCAGGCCAGTTCTGAGTTGGCAAACACCAACAGATTTGCCAGATTGAGTGAAACTGTTGGGGATGTCCATCCAGGAATGGCAATGCCAGATAGAGCTGTTCCCTCTTACAGCTGGGAGAACAGTTCTACTGGAGGAGTGGAAGGGCAGAATAGGCAGAGCCGAGACAGGTTTTGGTGGTAGGGGACTCTATTGTTAGGAAGGTAGACAGGGTTATTTGTCACTTAGATCCCAGCAATCGAACAGTTTGCTGTCTCCCAGGTGCTCGGTTCAGCATGTTGTGGCTCGGGTAGACAAATTATTGCGAGGGGCTAAAAATGAACCGGTGGTCTTGGTACATATTGGTACCAATGACAAAGTTAATGGAAGATGGAGTGTCCTAAAGAATGATTTTAGAGAACTAGGTAGTAAGCTGAAGGCAAGAGATACGCCCAGGGCCACGTGCTAGCCCAGAGAGGCAGAAGGAGCTTAGGGAGGTTAATGCGTGGCTAAAGATGTGATGCACTAAGGAGGGGGTTTGGCTTTTTAGAGCACTGGGCTGACTTCTCACTTCGGTACAATCTCTACAGCAGGGATGAATTAATGATGAGGGAGCTTTAGTGCTAGGGGATAGGATGGTAGAAAGGCTGGTGGAGCTGTAGGTGGGGGGGAGGGACTAGATATAAGTAATGGGGTAGAACGTGTAGAGGGTATAAGGAATGAATTAACAACTAATAGGGGAGGAGATTTGGGGAGGGGTCGTATAGTCAATAGGGAGGTAGTACTAAGTAACTCAAGTACAGTAGCAGGCACTTCAGAACTACAGACTCATAACATAAGGTGTATACTTGCTAATGACAGAAGCTTGCCAGGAAAAATGGGAGAGTTAGAAGTTTTAGCAATTAATGAAAAATGGGATTTAATAGGCATTATCGAAACGTGATGGGATGAATCTCATGACTGGACTGTTAATCTGGATGGTTATAACATATTTAGGAAAGATTGGGGCAATGGTAAAAGAGGAGGAGGGATTTGTCTGTATGTTAAGCCTGAATTGAAGCCTATAGTCAGAGAAGATATTTATGGTGGAACTAGTGATCATGTTGAATGTTTGTGGGTAGAGTTAAATAGCGGAGCAGCAAATTCCAAAAGAATATTAGTAGGAGAATGCTATAAACCACCAAATATAGCTGAAAGTGAGGAAATACAATTATTGTTACAGATTGGAAATGCAGCTCAGCATGGGCAAATTCTAATAATGGGAGATTTTAATTACCCTGAAATAAACTGAATAAATGAGACCAGCAGTTCAACTAAGGGAAGCAGGTTCTTGAGTACACTCAGGGATCATTATCTTGCCCAGGTTATACAAGAGCCTACTAGAAATGAAGCTATCTTAGATTTAGTCAACACAAATAATACTGATATAGTATAAAATGTTAAAATAGGGCAACCTTTCACAACACAGACAAAACAACATTTTAAGGGGCCAACAAAAGCTCTTAATTTTAAAAGGGCAAATGGGCAGCAATACAAATTATAGACTGGGACAGAGAACTGATAGGTAAAAACACTGAACATAAATGGACAACATTTAAATCCTTACTAAATATACATACACATCACCATATACCAAGTGCCAATAAAACTAAAAGGAGTAAATCACATCCAATGTGGCTTAACAATGATTTAAAGATCAAGATATGGAGTAAAAAACAGGCATTTTAATTATACAAACAAGAGGGGACAGAGACTGCTTTACGGGAGTTCAAGGAAATCAACAAGGCTTCCAAAAAAAGCTAAAATAGAAAATGAAAAATTAATTGCAAAAGAGAGTAAGACTAACCCTAAAATATTTTTTAAGTATATTAATGGGAAGAAGGTGAGTTAGGAAGCTATAAGAACATTACAATGTGACACAGTCTGTCTCAAAATTTTAGTTACCAGGAAAAGGCAGATGAGCTGATAGGTTCTTCTCTTCGGTATATACAAGGGAGGTACCAGTGGTTGGGACACTGCAACATAATGGGGCTACACTACCTTTGCCGAATAATTGGTTAACCCAGGAAGTAATCGAAAGGGGTTGGAAAAAAGAAATGTTAATAAAGCCCCGGGTCCTGATGGAATATATCTAAGGGTACTGAGGGAACTGGGTTCTGTAGTAGCCAAACCATTATATTTAATTTTTTAAGATTCACTCAACACAGGGTCTCTACCAGATGACTGGAGAAAAGCAGAGGTGATACGTATATTTAAGAAGGGAGCAAGAGCAAATACAGGGAATTATAGACCAGTGAGCCTCACTTCTGTAGTGGGGAAGCTTTTTGAAGGGTTAATAAGGGATAATATACAAGAATATGTCTATTTGAACAGGATTATAAGTAGGAGTCAACATGGATTTATGAGGGATAGATCATGTCAAAAAAATCTAATTAGTTTCTATGAGGAGGTTAGTAGGAACCTGGATCAAGGCAACTCAGTGGATGCTTTGATTATTGCACATTTTTTGTTAAATAAACAAGCATTGAGCTCCATGACAGGGAGCTACCTACAGTTGGAAGGCACTTTCTTTGATACAAAGTTACAAACTCGCTCCTTGCTGGTCTCCACTCTAATCCATAATGAACTCCTCCGCTAGACTCATCTACCATACTCAATGCTGTTTCTTTAGTCACTCCCAAAACCTCTGGAATACATTTTAAAATCCTGACCCTAACCTATAAAGACCATAACAACACAGCAAACCCTTATATCATTTCTCTCTTCAAAATACTCCCCCATCAGCCCTTTTTGTTCTGCTAATGACCTTCTTCTTTCCTCCTCTTGTGACCTCCTAAAACTCCTGTTGAGGACTTTTCTCAAGCTGTGGAACTACTTGCCTTGCTAAATCAGACTTCCTGCCTGAAAACCTTCTAAAAATGCAACTGCTTATTAAACTTATCACCGTCAGCCTTAACATACACTACTGCATACTTTACAAAATTGCTCACACACAACCTACATTGTAACACACAACCACCTCCACATGCATCAGCCAACTGCTGTAATAACTGCCATCTTGCATTTGTCACCCCTTTTATCTCACATCCCCTCACCTGATAGATTGTGAGCTCTTCAGAGTAGGGACCTCAACTCTGCTGCATCAAACTCGCCTGTACATTTGTAATTTGCTAATTGTACCCAATGTACTTTATTCTGCTTTGTAAATAAATAGTGCTATGGAAAATGCTGGCGCTTTATAATTAAAGATTAATATTAATAACAGTGCCTTCTTTTTGTATATATGTGTATGCTACTAGGATGTAGTACCAAATGCTTGCCAGTTGATGGCAGTGTAGCACAATGAACAGTGATATATGAAGCCAGTATGGCTGGTGTAATCTGTATGCATCTCTATGCTAATGTTGGTCATTTGGTGCACAATGTTATTCTGCAGTACCTCTTCATTAAAATAACTTCCACATGAAAACATGTGAGAGTTCTTTACAAAAGTGCAAATACACGTGTAAATGTATCACTTGCCTTTGATTGTTACATACTTCTTCTGTATGTTAGGTTTTGTAGCCTTTATTTTCTGAACAATACAGAAAAATGAATGTAACTACCACAGCTTAGAACTTCAGCTGTAGCTTGATGGATTTTTGACCTTTTCACCCAAGCAGATATTAAATACAATTTTTCTAATGCAGCTCAAGCTCTCCTCAAATCAATTACTGGGGAACTATGCAAGTTCCATAACCTTTTTACTTAGTTCATATGACGATAGGCTCTTTATTATAAAAAAAAGATGTTTAGGTTGAACTTGGCTTTTAAAATGAAGAGACACAGATGTAAGGGTGATTTATACTTCTTAATCCTATGAATAAGTAAGTTATTCTATATGCATAGATGATGCGTATGTTTAGAAAGGTGAAATAAATCGGGTGAATAGGTCAAAGGGGTAATAGGTCAGCTTTAGGTTAAGGCACTACTTTAATGAAACAAGGCAAATAATGCATGATTTTCTATGAATAATTTATAGATATCAATAATGATGAATGAGGGTCTTAAAAAATAATCTATGACCTAGATTGTATTCATAATTAACCACTTCCCATCCTTTATATACATAATGGAATACAAATATGAGCAGCAAAAGAGTTATCAAAAATATTGATTTCCATAAATCCAAGTTATTAATTATGAATATACCATGCATGTTCATAGTCTCGGTGATAGAGATAATTGGAGTTTCACATAAAACTGTTAAAGAAAGATGTACTACTTTGGCAGACCACAGAGGAAGTGCTCAGGGGTGCTTCCCTGGTATTTGACGCCACACCGAAGTGCACAAATATTACAGAGATGTATTTAGCGTTTATGCTCCCTGAAGTACATTAAGGAACCCAATATCAATTACTCCCTTCATCCCCTTGCTACATGCTATGTCCTGCCACTATCATCATCTGGATAAAAAATAGACTTTGGTTGTATTATATCAGCAATTTGGATGCTACCACCTAGAATTTTGATGCAGTAGACCTGGGACTTTTTGGCACAGACAGAAATAATACCCTCTAAATATGATGCACTTTTTAATTCATTTTAAAAGGGAAATATGCTTAAAATGTGTGAATGGAAAGCATACTTTTTCTTTGCTACATCTGAAAAGGGGGTACTTGAAAATACACAGCCTTATTAAATTGCGATTCAGTAAATTTAAAAGGGCTTTATTTAAGCACACAGCATATTTTTTTTACAGAAGTTTTTAGTTAGTGAACTTCTATCCAAAATCAAGGTCTTCACTAACTAAAAACTTCTGTAAATAAAATATGCTTTGTGCTGAAATAGAGCCCTTTTAAATTTACCGAATCGCAATTTAATAAGGCTGACAGTGTTTTTCCTTTTCAATATGAAAGTCCCAGTAGAAACTGATGAATGTATGTTACTGAGAGGTTGTTCCCATATCAGTCCTTACTGTGGGTACACCCATGGACCCCATGTAATCTACAGTATAACCTAATATTACTAATTTAAGTAATTCTATCTCTCTCAAGAGTGCGCTTGGAAAAAGATCCAATTTATACTCCACCTAATGTTCTTCCCCACCACAGGGCAAGCATTTAACCTTGCTCTCCCTACCATCAGTCATACCACAGCCTGTTCTACAACTCATCTAATGGCCCAGTTAAACATATCTATTACATTCAAGCGACCCCATCAGACAAATAAAACCAAGTAGGGTCCCCATCAAGCATGCCTTGGTATGCTTAATTCACATGCACACTATTTCAATTGCCCTTAAAGGGCCAGTTACCTCATTGAACTTGCTCTGCTGCATCTGGCAGAGCAAGTCCTTTTAAATGGTAAAATCCATGTCCAGCCTTAAAAGGTAGTGCTGTTTGTTTATTATATCCTGTGTGCATATGTGTTTATTTACATTATCATAGGGGCCCAAAGCTCCCACCCCCTAATCTAAATTAAGGTGTGTGTGATGTAATACACCGCTCACCGCATTATTTTTTAATGGGAAAGTATCTGTCAATCAGAGCAGGTGCAGGAGGTCCCGCCTCTATCCATGATGTCACTGCTGTGCTGGGCACACACTCCCTGTCAGTCAAAAGCATTCTCATATAGTTTAATAAGAATACACCCCTGTAACCTGATTGGTTGAAGTCACTTAGGAGGCGGAACAACACTCTGTCTGAGTTGTGAGGCAGAGATAAGGATGTATTTTTGATTTTTTTGTGTGAAAAATGCCCATATTTAAAAGATTCTAAATCTATTTCAACATGTTTTTAGGAGATTTTTATTGTGATCTGGTCCAAATTGTGCTGAATTAACTGGCCCTTTAAGTCCCTGGCACCACTACATATTACCTTCGGCCAGTAGCGTAGGATTAGGGGTTTGCAGGGGGCCGGGGCGCTCCAGGTGTCACTTCTTTGGGGGTGGCAAAAATGCCCCCTCCTGCCTTCCCCCTTACGTTCCCCTTACCCCGGTCCCCTGCTCTTGCTCCCTGCTCTCTGCTTGTGTCTGCTGGCAGGGGGAGGAGCCAGCAGAAAGAAGAGCAAGCAGACTGGCAGCACGGAGCAGGAGCAGATGGTAAGAGAGAGGGGAGAGACATGGAGGGAGAGGCATGGAGAAGAGAGGCAAAGGGGAAAAATGGAGACACATGGAGGGAGAAAGGGAAGGGGGAGACCTGGAGGGAGAGGGGGAGACATGGATGATAGTGGGAGACATGCGGGAGGAAGAGGCATGGGGGAGAGGCATGGGGGGAGAGGAGACATGGAGGAAGGGATAGGCATGGGGCAGGGAGAGGCATGGGGGGAAAGGGAGGCATGGGGGAGAGAAGGAGACATAGAGGGAGGGAGAGGCATGGGGGAGAGGAGACATGGAGGGAGGGAGAGGCATGGGGAGAGAAAGGAGACATGGAGGGAGTGAGAGGCAAGGGGGTACATGGAGGGGGTGTAGGAGACATTGGTAAGAGGGATGCATGGGGAAGAGAGGGAGAGGAATGGGGTAGAGAGGATAGGGGAAAGAGGGAGATAAATGGAGAGAGAGGCATGAAGGGCGAAGGGGGGTGCATAGAGTAAGGGGGAGAGCAAGATGAAGAGAGAGGGAGAGAAAGAGGGGGGAGCAAAATAGAGAAGATAGAATGAAAGGGGGAAGAGAGAGGGGAGGGAGAGATAGGGGAGAGGAGAGAAAAAAAGTGGGATATAGAGGGAGGGAGGGGAGAGAGAGAGTGGGGGATTGGGAGAGAACGAGAAAGGGGAAAAAGGGGGCGGGAGGGTGAGAGGGGGAGAGAAAGTGAGGGGGGGAGAAGGGAGATCAAAAGAGAGGGTTATAATGAGAGGGGGAAGAGAGAGGGGGTTGGGAGGGACAAACTCAGGGATAGCCCTGGGTGGCAAAAGCTCTAGCTACTCCACTGCCTCAGACTAGATTACCAGTGGGTCTGTAACAAATTAAGTTAATTAATTAATACAAATCAAGTTTCATGTATTGAACTGGCTGCAATGATTTGACCCATGCTGGATCATTGCCACTTTCTTACAATATTAAATTGTCCAGCTTAAATGTAACCTTTGCCAAATGAGCTTAAACCCGTCTGTCACCATTGTAGCCCTTTTTCAAAACCATATAACGTGAATGACTCCTGGCAGGAGACAAAAGTAATACCCAGTTGGGTGAATGCAGGCCCATTTTCCAGTTGAGTGCATGTATTAATCTCAACAAAACAAGACACTTGGAGATTGTCCCTCTGAAATAAAAACATAACCAAATAACAACTTTCACTTCCAAAACAGCTTATTAAGGATACAAATAAATAGTAACTTTCATTGGCACTCCTTTTTTACAGAGGCTTCAGTGATAGGGAGCAAGGCGCATCAGTAGCCATCCACATCTTGATGTAATGGGATTTGAAAACAGTTTAATCCAAACCCGTGTGCATCAAACACTTCCATAACAACGAATAGAATTGAAAATAAGACAATTTAGTGTAATTCTGATGAGTCAACAATGTACACTCATATGAAGGCTGAACTCAAAAGTGCTTCCAAACATTTTCAGCTGTACATAGACTATGCCACTGACTTGCATTAGGAACACACAACCATCCCATGTGATCTGTTTTTGAATGAGGCACATACAGTTGAACTTTCTCTACCAATATAATATCACAATCGGTCCATAAACACCCCTGAACCCTTTGCGATCTTGCCACCAAGTCTTATAAATCATCCACACTGAAAGATTAAAAAACGCTAAAGGCCCTCATTTCCACATGTGCCAATGCGTATGTATAAATTTGCTATATTGTCTTACCTGCCTTATAAAGTATGTAATTATCCATTGTTTAATGTACCCTTGAGTTACTGAATCTGCTGGTGGTAATAAAATATAATAAAATAGAAAAAATTAAACCATCAAAAGAAACGTCATATTTGGAGAATGAACATAGGGTACAATTTTTAACAAACCGTGGATCAGCTGCAAAGAAACTGGCTCATATGCCTTTGCAGCTCCCTAACCTATTTGGGAGTTTTACCAGAGCTCTACCTATTGTAAATGAAAGGAAATAAAAAAACAAGGACTAATATCAGCCAACAAAGTTTTGCCTGCTAGCCACTTAAAGTTACACAGGGTTCAGTCTTTTTCAACAGTACCAGATTCACTGTTTTGGACCAGTTGTGCTGGTACTACAATAAACAGTTGAAGCAACAGGGTGTCCTAGGATTCTGCAGTAGGTACATTGTACTTTTATTTGCATGAAACTTCCCATCTACAGTGTCCTTCATTATACTGTCAACATATGTTCTTTAGCACTGGGTGACATTCCTCCTGTGAGGGAAGTATCCATCCCTATGTGGTGAATGGATACCATGAATCCATATCTTTAATATTCAGATAGTCAGCATTTCTCATGCTGTCTCTATCTTCTTATTTCGAATGTCCTTCAATGCTTTTGTCTTTGACTTTGGAGGTTCTCTATAGTCAAGCAGGAGAGTAAATATGGCCAGATATTGGCCCTTCCAGACTTTTTCTTGAACTGTCAGCTGTAATTGATAACCCAGCGGATGTGAAATACAAATGTAGGCATCCATAAAACTAGCATCTGCTGTTGCTCTAACCTTTTTTCTTAAACTCAGCCTTTTACTTTTTTCACAGTTAACCCATCACCACCTGCAGATCCAACAACTGGGGGGAAGAATTCCCTTTATTTGCAGATACCCCAGAGATTTCAATATCAGCCCTTTTAACTTCCATGTCCCCACTTCTTACTAAAGCAAAATGTTTTGAGGTCTGCTTGTTCAGCCTACCTGCCCACATCATTTGCCACTGGCTTATGACCCCTGTCATAAAGAATTGTCCATATAAAAACTAAACTAATACAGTTATATGGGGTGAAATGCTGAATTGTCAACTTTACAAATGGATCTTGTCTCATGTTTATAGGTTCTAACACAAATAAGGTCTAAATCATTATATCACTTTAATCAACATTTATTTAGAATTTAAATCTGAAATAAATTACTTTCATTGATTGATTATCAGTATTTTTTAATTTCTTGAAGGTTGAGTAATACTTATCATTATATAAACATAAAGCTGAGTTTTACAATGTGAAATAATTCTTACTCTGCTTCACTTATTATTCTTCATTAAAGCCTTAGATGTGGTTGTTACTTTTACCATTAATGCTATCACTAATGGTTATAAGTTACCTTATGAAAATTCTTAAATATGTGATACTTCTAATTTAACATTATATTGGTATGTATTAATAATCATGTCAATGAGTCAATGCTGCCCTATCATATATTAATGCACATGTATTTACTAGTTAAAAGGACCTCTATTGCAACTTGTCATTAATGAGTAGGGGCACATAGGGGGTTAATTTCCCAGGATATCATAGGAGAAAATTGGGCACACAATGTTAACAGTGTAACAGAAACTTGTGTTGGGAGCCTAGTGTGATGTCACTAGTAGAGGACAGAGGCAGTAGGGAGGGGTAGTCTATTTGGAGCCTAGAGGGCATGGCAATGCTCCAGAGCCCAGAAATTGAGCATTGTATGCCAGAATAGCAGCTACTTTGAGGTAGGGGAATGTAAGTAAATTATTACTCAATCAAATAGTGAAAAGATTCCCCTAGGAAAATGTCTGCTGATCTAATACCCATTATTTAAATTAGACATTTGCTAGAAATATCACATATATAGTTGTGAGCATGCGAGTTGTTGCTAACGCTTGCGGGCGGGTGGTGGAGCATGGCGAAGCGAGGCTCCAACGTCGGCTAAAAAAAATAAAATAAATAAATCTCAAAAGCACCTCACACCCGGTTACACACACACACACACTGTGGCCGCCGAAAAAAACGAAAACAAGGCTCACCTCGGAAACCTGCATTAACCTCAGAACCAACCTTAACGTAACAAACACCCACACGCACAAAAAATGGCGGAACCGCTCGCACCTAAAAAACACACCAAATACTACAAAATACAAAATACAAAAACTACATAAAAAGCTTACCCATAGCAAGGGGGGCACCCAGGACCTCTGAAAGTGAAGTTACACCTCCATTTAAGTCCAAATTCCCGAGTTCAGACACACGAAAATCCCCTAAGCGAGAAAAATGACCGCCGAAAAAAATGAAAACGAGGCTCAAAGACCCAGGACCACCCAGCCACCTGCAACTTACCCAAGAAGGGATCCAAGATAAGCTCGGAAACCGGGATTAACCGCAGGCGATCCGAGATAAACTCCGAGCCCTGCATTAACCCCACATTAACCATAGCAGTGGGGGTCCCGATTGCACGCGATCGGGGACCCCCGCTGCAATCAAAATTCAAAATTCCCGAGTTACAGGTCCTTAAAGGACCGTAAAGGTCCTTAAAGGACCCGTTGTAAAAGAAAAAAAAATAGACACTGTCACCCTGTCAATCATGGTGGTCAATACAGACCCCCATAAAACCCTCATTAACCCTGTCACTCATGGGGGTCAATATAGACCCCCATAAGCCCTTCATTAACCCTGTCACTCATGGGGGTCAATACAGACCCCCCCAAAAAAAACATCATTTACCCTGTCACTCATGGGGGTCAATAGAGACCCCCATTAGCCCTTCATTAAGCCTGTCACTCATGGGGGTCAATACAGACCCCCATAAGCCCTTCATTAACCCTGTCACTCATGGGGGTCAATACAGACATAAGCCTCTATTTAACCCCATCAGTCCCATAAGGGTATATTAACACCATTATGGGCCTGTTACAACACTACATTAACCACATAAGTGCCATGATGGTCCTCAAGGACCATCATGACACTAAGTATAAACACTATACTGCACTATACTGCACTATACCATCCCCAATAAAACATTAAATATCAACTAAACACCCTCTACACTAACCTATTAACATCTACACTATTAACCCCCACCACTCTAATTACAGAAAATAAAAAGCCTAAAGTCACAAAAAATAAAAAAAAGGAACATTACAGAAAAAAAAAAAACATTACAACCCCCCTCACTACAGAAAAATAAAAAAAATACACACCTGAAAAGGAAATACATATAATACAAATACATATAATACAAATACATACAATACAAATACATACAATTACAATACAATACAATTACATACAATACAATACACCCCTATCTAATATACATCACACAATCTATCTAAATAAATAGCATAATCTAATATACATCCTATCTATATAATAATACATCCCCAATCTATCTAAATAAATAACACAATTTAATATACAATACATCCCATGCTATCTATATAAAACACATACCCCTAGTTAACATACAATAAATGCTATCTATATATTAACTAATCTAAGTCTAAGCTAAAATAAAATAATTAAGACCACTTACCTTTGCAGATGTCCATTGGGATCAGCCACCTATGAAATAAAAAAATAAAAAAAAATTGTGCAACACGTTCACAGTTCTAGAATAAACATTCTATACATTCTAAATATTCTACTCACATTTCCGGCATGTCCCTTCTCCGGCGCGGGACCTGTTAAAAAAAACACAACATTAATACACATACATCAAAATAAAATACCGTATTTTTCGCCGTATAAGACGCACTTTTTCTTCCCCAAAACTGGGGGAGGAAAGTTGGTGCGTCTTATACGGCGAATATACCTTTTCAAACTGCCTCAGTCCTCTTAATCTCAGCCCAGCGCTTCCTACCAGCATCGCGTCGGCCGGTGCGTCCTAGTGACTTCACACACGCAACGCTGCAGTACACGAGGAGTGCTGGTAGGAAGCGCTGGGGTGAGATCAAGATGGCAGAGATCAGAAGAAAGGTGAGGATCAGGGGAGTCAGGGAGGATCAGGACAGTCAGGGAGGGTCAAGGGCTCCCAAATGCTGCAGTATATGGATATGTATGTGTATGTGTGTATGTATGTGTGTGTATGTGTGCATGTATGTGTGTGTATATATGTATGTATGTGTATGTATATTTATGTGTGTATGTATATGTATGTATGTGTATCCATATATATATATATATATATATATATATATATATTTGTGTGT